>CM068356.1:3072193-3207193 GCA_034769755.1 Odontamblyopus lacepedii | reverse complement strand
GTTTGTGTTCAGCACTTTGGTCGGCTGTGAAGTTTTTAAAGAGCTTTACAAATAAAGTTGTTATGGTAACACTGAAAACTTGCACTCAACTAAAGGCGCTCTGTGTAAATTTTGTGGTTTATGGCCAGTTTATCAACTGTTCATCTCAACTGAGATTCTTTTGCTTTCACTGACAGAGCATTAAATAGAGCATTATAGAGCATTAAACCAATCTCCATGGAAATAAGCAGGTGACACCACACCACCATGCCAAGTTACAGGTCAGATCTGTGGAAAGTCACCGCATTCACTCTAAGAATGGATTTCAAGCTATTTTTCAAAAGGAAAAGCAATGTCAAGTCATCAAGTTCAATGCTGTTGTGGAACACTCCAGGCAAATGTCATCTCCATGGTAGTGGACCAACAGAAAACATAGTATTTTAAAGGTGCACTGCGTAACTTTTCTTGGGGAGGGTACGCTACTTGACTCCATGTAGATGTACTTAACTATTCAGCCTAGAATGTTTCACAGTAAGGCATTAAAACTTGTCTGTCTCCATGAGTTCCGTGGAGAGTTAACATAAAAATACATGTTCTTAAAAGGTATTTCTGAACAATAAATCACCTTGAATGAAACAAAGACTGATTAGACCTTTAATGCCGTACTGTGGAACATACCAAGCAATAACAACACTGCTTAACACAACAATGACAGTAAATGCATAGAGAGAAAAAAAAAGTTAATAACAAACAAACAGATATGTTGTACATTTGAAGTCTATTTGTTATTAACTTTTTTTTTTCTCTATGTATTTAGTGTCATTGTCTGTTGTGTTAAGCAGTGTTGTCCCCTTCCGAGACAAATTTCTCCTACGGGAGACCAATAAATATACCTTAACATCTCACTGAAGGAAAGAAAAAGTGAGATACGTACCCTACACCAGAAAAGTTACACCTTTAAGTCTTGAAAGGTGCCATTAAATAAAATGCATTATTGAGTCAGTGTGCGTTTGTGCCAGAATTGTGTAAAGCGCGTCTTATTATAGCAAATGTTAAGCTCCCAAACTAATGTGTTGTAACGTCATCGGTCTATAATCTGACATAACAGTGAAGTAACAGCCCCTCACTGTTTACTATAAAGAAAGGAAAGGAAGGAAAAAGAACAGACCTTAACGTCACCTTTAACAGTCCCACAGCCCGATACCACCCACATGAGTTTACCTCAACCCAAACAGCAGAGACCGAACCAGACCTGAACATTAAACAGCACCAAGAATGTTAAGTGTGTCATGGAACTTTTACCACGTGTGATCCTTCGTTTTGGCTCATTTACAATAAACAGACGCATTAAAAACTGGTACTGGTGGTGGTTTTGACTGCAGCGTTTGCCTTTTCCCCTTTTTCCGATTGCCTGGTGTGTGCTGACATCTAGTGGAGAGAGGAAGAACTGCAAAAACAAAAAAAAAAGAAGACAAAAAAAATGGTACAATGCAATTCTTTTATTATAAGTGCCAAGCAACAAGCTGTATTAATTTCTGAGAAAACATTCAAAGCTCCACTTTACAAACCGCCTTCCCGAACACATACCACAACATTTTTTTCCCTCCCCATCACCTTTTTTGCAATATATCTACAGGAATGTCTCGTCTCATCTCATTATAACAGAGATACTTCAAATACTCAGAGTATAGTATAAACAAGCACTGCCTCGAACTGCTGTCTAACAAAGCAAATACGAACAACATGAAAGCTCTCTCCGGCTCCCTCTGGTGCCGAGACTCCCTCTGGTCTCTCACATGTGGGTTAACAGGTCTGCTTATGAGACGGCGAGCACTTTTAAAACTTCCTGGGCTGTTGAATGAAGTACGTTTTGGGGCAGTGGGGCTTTTCCACAGCGGGTCGGACCCTGCTGTGTCTGACGCTCACCGGGGTTTCTGGGAAGTCATGGCTGAGCTGGAAAAAGGAAAGGAAATGAGGGGAAAGTTAGAACAGTCAAACCAGTCATGCCAGTTGCTTCTAGACAATAGACAAAGTAGGGAGAGTCGCTTACCTTGTCGAGAGTCCCGGTCAGAAGGAGGTTGACTTGGTTTATTCTGTTGGGAGCTGGGACTGGCCTGTTGGAAGACGATACTTAGCGGTTAGCCAACGCATATTATAAACATTGTGACAACCATGATTGTGTAGTCTCAGTTAACGCAAGATTACATTTCAAAACCCACAAAGAGTTAGACCTAGATTAAAACTAGCTGAAATTTGACACACCCAACCTGTATTCCTCAGCATGCACTCCCTAATGTGTTTTTAATCCATGTGAATACAGAAAAGTAACCAGAAAAACAATAGTTGGGCCAATATTTTCTCTTCACATTTAGTTAAAATGGAAATAGATAAGCCAACAATGTCGCAACGCCACAAAGATCTGAAAAAAGTACAACTAATTATATTTTATTCAAGATAGATGTGCATTATTTCGCAATTATTTTTCACAAAACTTAAAAAATTACTCCACTTCTTTACTAACGTTACGAAAACTTCCATTTGTGAACCTGCCAAATATTTCAAATACTCAGTTGTAAGTCCCAAAACAATAAAACAATAGCTAAATAAAAATCAATTCTCAAACCATCCTTTCACAAAAAGCAAAACAATAGAAAACACAGCCATGACAACAGTCGGATAGTGATGAGGAAACCTGCAGCTCTTCACTATGGCATTTCTTGTTAGGCTAAAAATACTGAAGTGTTCCTGCACTTACTTGATTTTTTCAGTCCTCTTTGCGTCCTTTTCCGGAGTGCTACTGTCCTCTATGCTTTTCTTGGCCACACGTTTCCCCCCAGCTTTCACTGTTCAAAAGATAAACAACTTTTTCAGCATTTTCAGCAACACATGAAAAAGAGGCATTTCTAAACAAATACAGGGCATTTCACAAACCTACAATTCAGACTAACCATGTGGGGGAAGTAAATTGCTTCAAGAGGCTGCATATGTACACAGTGTCCTCCTGGAAGTGTTTTTGTTATTGCGGGCTCACTCACTCCCCGTTAGGAATCTCAATGCAAGTGACCTACATAATGCTTAAAAAGCCTCTTATGGCCAAGGGTTGGTGAGGAGGGGTCTGCAAAAACAAACACTGCAGGGTTCAACTACCAGGGAAGTAAATAAACACTTGCACAGTAGCCCGCTATAGGCATCTGCACGAGTATAGAACATAGTGTCTCTATAACCGTAACTTCATTCAATGTTTGGTCAGCCATTTCACTATAATTAAATTGGCAATTTCTATAGACTGCTCTGCAACTGACCATTAGGAGCACAAAGCCTGTATTTGGGTGTAAAAGAGTGAAAATGCTGCATAAACCTTTTTTCCCCCCTTCTTCTCCTTCAAAGCTATATCTTAAAGCACACAATTTATCACATTTTTGAAATTAGGACTTTTAACTTTCGCCTGAGATAATCACAAATCCTATGTGAATGCAAATTTTGTAGCTTAGAGGACATCCTGTAAGGCTTGCACCACACTCCCCATTCATTTACATTTTTAAATTAACCAACCAAAATCTTATAACTATGCAAAAAAGAAAAAAAACAAAACAGAATTACACTTTTTCTTTAGCTAGAAGAAAATGCTAAATCTACACTCGAGGGCACATTTTTAACAAATTCCTCGGAGACTAGTTAGCACTTTGTGTACGACTGTGATTTAACCCTTTGTGCAAGACAACAAAAGACGCAAAAAATGAAAGAATTTGCGTGACGTAACCAAGATTTTTTTCTAATGCGTAGTAATGTTAGCTACTGTGCATGTAAAGGTACGTTGCAAATAACACAATCAAAAGAAAAAACTACAGCAGGAACACGGTGTTACTTTGGGGGAGACTAGGCAGTACGTCACGCTCTGCAAACGCTGGCACTTTGTCGAGCACAAAACCATCACGTTTTGCATCAGTGTGACGGAAAACTAACGCGTTTAAACAAAGAGAAAAACCTTACCTGCGGGAGGATGGCCCGCTTTGAGCTCGGTGGCCGCTTTCCCCGCGGGTTTAGACACTTGCTGAACCATTTTTGCACGTCGTAAAGTAGTAAAGCGATGAAGAGCACAACACAAACCCCAAACCTCGCCGCTCTACGCCCACTCCGCTGTTTTTATGCCCCAAATGCGTCATGACGTCAAAGCGTGCGTCGCGGAGACGCCCACCGCTATTGTTATTGTAGAGTTAGCATTAGCATTAGCATTCATAAGATTACTAAATACGAAACTTAACTTGGTCTAGAGGTTAATTTCGCTTTCATATTTTTCAGCAGATAATATTTGGCTTCTCGTTTGTATTTTAGAGGTTTGCAGGCCGTTTAAAGACAGCTACTTTGATTCAAAACACCTGTGGTATTTAGAGGAGCATAATTAAGGTGAAATTGGCGCCATCTTGTGAACAATATGCTCCTTTACAAAAACAAACTGTAAAATAGACCTTTTTTGTGATAATCCATAAATCAGATTATCTTTTTTTTTTTTTTAAGATTTGATAGATTTTTTTTTTAAAGATTAGATATCCAGATGTGAATAAAGCAAATGTAGGCTACTTTGCTTTAAGTTTAGAAAAAATATATATCATTAAAATTAAATTTTGGTTACCTCAAAAAAAAAACACATCATGATACAGTAGTCCTTATTAAAAAAAAGAATCAATGAATAAATAAAAATAATGAAAATAAGACTACTACTACTACTACTACTACTACTACTATTAATAATAATAACAATAATAATTATAATTATAATAATGATAAACTGAAGAGGAAATTTCAATTGTGAGCTATTAGGCCTATTTATGGTTAGTGAATGTTGAGCTTGATAACCAAAATAATATTACTTTAAAAACATTTAGGCTTGTTATGTCTTCTGATATAATAAATAAATTCTGAAATAAGCAAAAGTGGCTCAAACCATAGCAAGCAGATACTCAACCGTAGTGGGCCCTAGAGTAGAAAAAATGTTAAGTTGACTGAAGTTATTCACAATCTATCATTATTGTACACTTTTAAAAAAATAAAATACATCATCACATTATTTAAAAAACAAAACTGACCTTTTTATTATTTTATCATGGTTGTGATATAATGCCATCTTTTCCACATAGTTTCTTCATCATTTATTTATATATCTATAGAGATCTTTAACATGGCACGAGTTTTATTGTTGAACCAGTGCTGATGAGTGTAAACCAGCCAACATGATTTCATTTTTTTCTCTTATTTACAAGTGAAAGAAATGTACAAGACTCCATGGCATTACACGTTTTGCAACAGTAAGTACAGGTACACGTTTTGATCCCTCTGTACAATCTAACATAAGTCTACAGTTTCATTTTTTTACAGTTACGGAGTTCATGATCCTTGGGCTTCGGCACCTACGTATTTCTTCTTCTCTGCTATTCTCGCCGCACACCCTCGCTGACCTAACTTCACCACGCTAAAGAAAAAACTAACTTCTATTGATCTAGACAATACTAGAACGTCCAACTAGAAATTCCCAGTCTATTTCTTTTCTCTACTTAAAAAAATAATTTAAAAAAACATCCCGAGACTTTCTTTGGCACACATACCTCTTCTTCTTCTTCTTCTTCTTCCATCTTTTGTCGAACTCCACCATTTTGTACACACAACACACAATCAATATTTAAAGCCGAGTTCATGAAAAGTCTTTTTAAGTTTTTCTTTGTGCTCCCAAAATGTTCCCGGAAAGTTGATAATGGAATGAATTATACCCAGGAATCAGGCGAGCCCGGGTACTGGTCAGGTCTGTAAGATGGCCGCCGTGTGCTCGCATAGAAGTCCACATAGTTTGTTTTGTGCGTGTGCGTTTGCGAGTTGTAGTCGACGGCGGGCGGGGGGTACGTGATGACCTCGTCCATGTAGAGGTCGTCGTAGCCGTGGGGATGCTGCAGGTACATTCGGTAGGTGTCATAGTTCCTCCTGCCGGGCTCGTCCGTGTAATACATCGGCTGGAAAACACAAGGGAATCCGTTAGTGTCGACGATAATTCAAATAGGTTATGTTGTTTTTATGGATTCAAATATTCTGACAGTACTTTTTAAAACTTATTTTTGGGTGCAGTTGTGTGTATTTTTCACTATTAGAGGGAGGTCCACTTAAAGGTGCACCGTGGAACTTTTGAGGTGGAGGGTTTCCCGCTTGCTCGTCTCCATGGTGATGATATTGCTTTGCCTTGAATGTTCCATAGTATACGGTAGTAACAAACATTAAACTTAAATCTTACATACAATTACAGGTGTTTCTAGTGCTCCTAAGTTCAAAGAAAAACATTCACTATTACTGCTACTACTACTGCTACTACTACTACTACTACTACTATTGGTACTACTACTGCTACTGCTACTACTGTTACTGCTACTACTGCTACTACTACTACTACTACTACTACTACTATTGGTACTACTACTGCTACTGCTACTACTGTTACTGCTACTGCTACTACTACTGCTACTACTACTACTACTACTACTACACACTTATACTGCTGCTACTGCTACACTACCACTACCACCACCGCTACACGCTGCACTGCCAACTATACCGCCGCTACTACTGCGCCACCGCCACCGCTGCTGCCACCACTACCGCTATACCACCGCTACTACCACGCTTAGCAGCAGCCACTGCACCGCCGCAACTGCGCCGCTGCCGCTTAGCAGCTGCTAGCAGCGCAGCTGCAACTGCAGCTGCCAGCTGCTGCTGCTGCTGCTGCTGCTGCTGCTGCTGCTGCTGCTACTGCTGCTGCTGCTGCTGCTGCTGCTGCTGCTGCTGCTGCTGCTGCTGCTGCTGCTGCTGCTGCTGCTACTGCTACTGCTACTACTACTACTACTACTACTACTACTACCACTACTTCTTTCAACTGTGAGCTATTAGGCCTATTTATGGTTAGTGAATGTTGAGCTTGATAACCAAAATAATATTGCTTTTAAAACATTTAGGCTTGTTATGTCTTCTGAAAAAATTAAATCTAAAATAAATAAGAAACTTGCATTACATTTAATACAATTACACGTGTCTCTATTGCTCCTAAATTCAAAGAAAAACATTTATTCCTGCTATAAGCAGGGAAACATCACAGATTTGACAGGTAGAACTTGGCTTGGTGGCGTTACTTGTCTGTTACCATGGAAATACCGTAGATATGCTTAATGTCATATACTGTGGAACATACCAGGCAAAGCAATAACATCCAGACGGAGACAAGCTGGTCACACACCTTTACGGAGACGTGGCTGCACTAATTTGAAGTTTGTTTGGAATGTGACTATCAAAATACAACTGGGCCCATATTATAGTGGAGTGTAAATGAGGAATATAATGTAAACAAGAGCTCCGCCAGCGGGGCAAAATACGCCCGTACTTTGAATTATTGTATATAGAATTCTAGAATCGGAATTCCACCAATCAGATTGCAGCAACAGAACTTAAAGACACTACAAAGCTTTAATGTGTCAAAGCTCAAAGAAGCAGAGAATGTGGGTTGTTCTCGCTTTCAGCAGCAGAACATTTGAGAAGAGAGTTCAGATCTTTCATGAAGACAAAGCTTCAAAGACTTCAAAGCTTTGAAGTGTCCACGGACGGACGGACGGACGGACGGACAGACGGACAGACGGACGGACAGCGCCATAACATAATACAGTCTTACACAACGGGCGTATAAAAATCTGAAACACAAACTATGGATAAGATTTTGACTGGACCTGGTTGCTTCAAGTCGCTGTCTGTTCTGTTCTAGTTTGGGTTTTCCACCTGAACAAGATTAGGACTAAGGATTTATTATCACTGTCGCAGCAAAATTACATTTCGAGTATTTAAACAGTAGTTTGGCTTGTGCAAACATGAAGAGCAAACACTGGAGTGCAAACATATACACTAGACTAAAACATGTCAATATCCCATGGTCTTGCAGTTGTTCATACTATACGACCTTTAAGTGACATCCTCCGTTATGAGAACAATAAGTGGAGTTTCCCTCTTGTGGTATCTCTGAACAAAAGTTTGTGGTAAATATTCTGAAGCATTTTTGTTTCACTTTTTATCGTGACAGGAAACAGCTTGTTCAAGGTCTGTGGCTGAAGCTGCACGTGACTTCCTCAAATACAGTCACTTATCAAGTACTGCAAGTGTAGGTGTTGCGATCAAGAAGTGAAAACTTTGCTGAAAAGTGTAAAAAAAAAAAAGAGTCAAATAAACGCATAGAAAAACTAGGAATTTTACTTTTCTGCTCTATAATGTTTCCGCATCACAAACATATCTGGAGTTGAGTTTTGTTTCATTCACAAACCCTGCATATTTAGGCTGCAGTCTTATCTCAAACAGAAAACACTCTGTTCCACCCTGAGATGTCTTGTACTAATACAAGAAGTGCTCCACTGGGTTTTTAAACTCCATACACCTTCACTAGAATCATCCGGAAAGATGTCAACCCAGGAACTGCCTATCTCTGCTATTAATAACAATTTTAGTTGATTTCAAACCTGCATAAAGACGAGGAATGGGACAAGATCTCATGTCACAAGATCTCGGAAGATAAAATTGCAACAAAAGGAAAAATATGTGAAGAGGGAGCTGAGCCGAAAGGCGAAGCTCTCGATTTACCGGTCAATCTACGTTCCTACCCTCACCTATGGTCATGAGCTCTGGGTAATGACCGAAAGGACAGGATCGCGGATACAAGCGGCCGAAATGAGTTTCCTCCGCAGAGTGGCCGGGCGCTCCCTTAGAGATAGGGTGAGGAGCTCGGTCACACGGGAGGAGCTCGGAGTAGAGTCGCTGCTCCTCCACGTCGAGAGGAGCCAGCTGAGGTGGCTCGGGCATCTAGTCCGGATGCCTCCTGGACGCCTCCCTCGGGAGGTGTTCCGGGCATGTCCCACCGGTAGGAGGCCCCGGGGAAGACCCAGGACACGCTGGAGGGACTATGTCTCTCGGCTGGCCTGGGAACACCTCGGGGTCCGTCCGGAGGAGCTGGACGAAGTGGCTGGGGAGAAGGAAGCTTGGGAGCCCCTGCTTAGACTGCTGCCCCCGCGACCCGGCCCCGGATAAGCGGAAGAAGATGGATGGATGGATGGATGGATGGAAAAATATGTTGTGAGCTTTTTGTTCTTTTTTTTTTTTTGGTTTGGACAAAAAAATGTTAACGATGGTGGTGACTTACATTTCTTGAGAAACTATAGATGCAAATTAAATGGACTTTTTATTATAAATATTATAAATTATGTAAAAATGTGTCTTTATCTCGTTCTTATGGCCCTAATCAGGAACTGCCTATCTCTGCTAAATAAAAAGGTCAAAGTTAGCGGTTAACTTGACATCACAAAGTGGAACAAAGCATTTTAAACTTTGGGGATGCAGACAGACTAATAATAAAGGGTTATTCAACATGTGTGAACGAAACAAAACACAACTCCAGATGTGTTTTTGATGAGGCAATACCATTTTTTAACATGGCTTAAAGCTCACAAGAATCAAATTGGTGTATTTGTGCGCATAAGACCTTTAATATGTGTGTATAATATTGTAAAATGAATCGTAAATTAGCCTATCCTCATCACATTCTCTATGACATGGACTCCGGCTCTGCCACGGTGGCCTTTGCCCTCCTCTGGTGTTATCCGAGCGGGCATGTTTCAATAGTTTTGCCCCTGACAGCTCCAGACTGGCCCGGACCCTCCCAGTCCCGGCAGTCACGTCCGCCGGTGCCCACACAAAGACGAGCTGAGCTGGGTCCATCCCGGAACCAGGATTTACCCACAGCTGAACACACGTCAGTCTCTTTGTGTTTGATCAGTGAGCCCGAACGCGCTGATCCAACGATATTACCGGACAAAAGTTTGGATTAACCCTCTCAATCAACTATTTTCTACGTCTGATAAACACACAGAAGACAACAAATACATGACGCAAGATATATTTGATATATTTGAGGTCTTCTGTGTGTAAATTAAATGTAGAAAGTAACGAACGTTGAAAAAGACATTGAATGAGAAGGTGAGTCCAAACTTTTGACTGGTAGCATAACCAGCATGAAGTCGCCCCCATCAAACACAAACCTGCACAAAAACTATGTCAGTCGTTTGTGCTTCGTTTGTGCTGCAAAAAGTTTTGTTTGTGCGATTCTGGTTCTTAAGATATTTGCGGTTTTATTTTCGGCCGATGACGTCGTCCAGCCCCTGAAAATGTGAAACAGCCTCAAAACAGGGAGAAAATTATCGAAAACGTTTGTATTTCGTTCAATTTTCATTTGTGCGAGTTCATTTAAAAAAATATTCATTATTATTTCTGTGGTAATTATAGGACGTTATTTCTGCTCAGCTGACGGTGACAAACTCCACAAAACTAGTGAAGAGAAACGATCTCAGGCTGTGGAAAAGTCTGTATCAGTCTTTAGCAATTTGCTTATGATTCACATGTTATATAATAATACAGACTTTTCCACAGCCTGAGATCGTTTCTCTTCACTAGTTTTGGGGAGTTTGCCGCTGTCAGCTCAGCAGAAATGACGTCCTATAATTAACACAGAAATAATACTGAATAATTTTAGAAATAAACTCACACAAATGAAACTTGTCACAGCACAAAACAGCACAAACAAAATATAAACGTTTTCTATACTTTTCTAACTGTTTTGAGGCTTTTTAACTTTTTGAGGAGCTGGACGACGTCATCGGCCGAAGATAAAACTGCAAATATCTTAAGAACCAGAATGGCACAAATGAAACTTTTTGCAGCACAAACAAAGCACAAATAATTTACACCATTTTTGGATGTTTTAGAGCATTTTGAAGCTTCCTGTGGGGCTGGATGACCCCAATTTGACCTATAAAAGAATCGTTAATTTCTCCAAAACTAAAGCAGCACAAACGAAACTTTTTGCAGCACAAACTACTGACATAGTTTTTATGTAGGTTTGCGTTTGACGGGGGGTCAGCTTCCCGGAGGTGGTAGCGTACATTCTGCTGAGCGAAGTCGTCGTGAGTGCAGTTTTCTTCAAATGTTTTGCTTTAATTTCTTTATTTTAATTTCTTTTCAGCTTCCTGTAAGGTGCCATTTTGAGGACTTTCCACCGTTAAAACAGATACACTTTGTTGTGACAGCTCATAGTGATGAAAAACGAGCTCTGCTGCCATCGTTCTGAAACTGTGGGACACTCGTGGGTTTCAGCTTCCAGTTATTTGCAGCATTTTACAGGTTTTCTCCCATTCAAAAGATATAATATAGAGGAGAAATTGCTAATCGTTATGGCAACTGTCAAAATATTTCACCGCTCTGAAAACCCTGGATAGAGTTTCAGAAGGAGTTTTTCTTTACTGCGTTTGAAATGAGACACTTCATTTGGCAAGTAACAAGAATTTTGAACACTTTTTAAACCTTTAGTTAGTTCCGACTGTACTGGAAAATGTCCAAAAGGTTCTTGGGATGCAGACGTAACAATTCTAAGTTCTGGCTCAAGCAAAAATAGATAAAATTGCACGCATTATAAGTTAAGTTCGTGACAAAACTATCCAAATATTTAGTTGAAATGTAGTATTTGTAATGTCAGATTGAAATAGTAGAGATGTATTATTGAATTTAAGGCTCAAACTGTTGTAAAAAGAAAAATGCAATGCTTATCAGAGCTGTTTTCTTTGTTGTAATGTTATACGGTATGACCTTGTCCTCTTTTATGTTATGTAATACTTAAGTAGGTGGGAGGTGGGATAAGCCGTGTCATGGACCAGATTTTCCTAAGTACCGTCCAGTCACAACAGAGGGCACCATCTGTCCGATCTGAGCCTGTTTGGGGGCAGCAGCTCAGACCCATGAGCAAAGAGGCGGGTTCTTTCTTACATTGTGCAAAAATACTACGACGACTTCATGATTTTGCAGTACAAAACCCGTGTTACCTGTGTTCTTCTCGGCTCTTCTCTCGTAGGTGAAGCGTAGTAATACGGTGACGGCTTCCCAGACCCTAAAAGAAAAAGACAAAGACAAAACTTTATATTAAATTGTCAGAAACCGCAAGATATAACGAAAAGTTGAACATTCCGACGGGTGAAAATGACTTCACTTGAATGTGCAAGAAAGGAAAGGCATAACATCAATACTGGGCCAACATCTGCAGCTCTTGTGTTTACATAGCCCGAGGGAGGAGTGTTTGACTTGGCTTCTCTATCAAGCCAGAGGAATCCTGGAACTCAATTTCCAGTTGCCTGTGTAATACATGAGGGGCTGCGGCTTCTGCTGCACAGCAAAAAGTAATATTAGTATATCGTAGTGTATAGTAAGTTCAGATTACTCCGATGAAGAAGATTTAACTTGATTTGTGCAGATAACTTGACAAGAAAAACGATCTACCAATGGAAGAAGTCTTGTTTTTGTTTTAATTCAAACAACATTTGATTTTGTTTCTTATTTTAACCTCTCCAGACCCACAGGATCAAATATGCTGCCGGGGAATATGTTTTATATGACCATGCGACTTTCCAACCATAAACGATAGAAACGTCCTTTTTTTTTTCTTGAAAAGCTGAGAGTTGCAGCTTTCTGAACATGGCGAGTGATGTGGCTCTGCAGTACGTCCTGTAGTTGACAGGACCTGTTTCTGTAACCGCCACCAGTAAAGTAATTAAAATTTGGAGGGCAAGAAGGATATTTTTACTTTACTTACATACTATTTTGCACCTTTGTAGCTAAGGCCCTAAAGTAGCCATTTGTTTATGTCCAAAAAATGTGTTTATACAGGTTTGCTGTGAGTTTTGTATGAAAGAGTGTGAATTTTATTTTATTTTATTTTTTTCATTTGTATTTCTGGTTCTTTAGCTTTTATCACAGCCTCATGACACAACTACAGCAGCAGACTGTAAAATAACAGGCTGTACTGAACAAAAGGATGTAGAACACTTCATTATGGGGTAAAAGGGGCAGTTTTAAAAGCAAAATTAAGAAAAAAATCCAGGCGAGGAGAAATGTACTAAAATTCCACTTAGGTCTTGAAAGGTTAAGTCCAAAATGTTGTTGTTTTTCATATTTTAAAACATTGGGGGTCCATCGCCTCCTTGTTCCTATGGATATGTCATTGCTCTGCTTAAAATGTTCCACAATATGACATTAAACAGCTCTACTTTGTATTTATTAAATTACAAGTGGTTGTATAGCGCAAAAATGCCTAGAAAACCAGCAATTCTGACTGTGAGCGGGGTCGCCTCTCCACAGATCTGACCTGTACCTTCGTGTAATTTGGTCTCCATGAAGATAGAAAGGTTTAATGCCGTATTGTGAAACATTCCAGACAAAGCAATAACACCTCCGTGGACAATCGGTGGATAATTTTACTTGTCAAATGAAATGCACTCAATATAATATGGTTTTTTTTTTAAAATTCAAGCCATTATAACTTGGCAAGATTTTAGTTTTTTTTGTAGCGTGTTTGCTCTGTCCTCCATGTGCTCCAGGGCTGGCGAGGGCTGGAGAGTGTGCCCGTGTGCGCCCGGTGCCCACTCCAAACCCAAGACGTCTTTCCTCCAGCTAAGAACGTGCAACAATAAGGGCCCTTGTTCGCTGCGCCGTTTTGTCGTGTGCTATTCTGCATTTCCGATCAGTGAGTAAAAGGAGCTCTCTGTGCCATTCAGTACAGACAGAGCAAACGGGAAGACGGTGCCAAGGAGATGCTGTGTGTGATCTTTAGCCTGTGTGAGAAGAAAAGAAGTGAATTTGTCGTGTTAGTGGTGCAAGATTAGGGCCGTAAGAACGAGATAAAGTGAAATTTTTACGTCATTTATAATCAAAAGTCCATTTAATTTGGATCTATAGCTTCTCAAGAGATGTAAGTCACCATCAGCGTTAACAATTTTTTGCCCAAACAAAAAAAAACCCTAAAAATCTCAAGATATTTTCCCTCTTGTGGCAATTTTATCTTCCGACATCTTGTTACATTAGATCTTGTCCCATTCCTCGTCTTTATGCAGGTTTGAAATCAACTAAAATGGTTATTAATAGTAGTAATAAAGCAATAAAGTCTTTTCTAGGGCATTCCCAGATGCTGTGCGTTATTCATTCACTCTATACTCTGTTAATATTACACTAATGGCTGCAAAACTGTGCCATCAGCCACCAATCACTTCCTCACACGCCACATTCACACTAGGGAATACAGGTGAAGTGTCTTGCCCAAGGACACGCCCACAGTTTGCGCTAAAACCCCCGCCGCCCCACAGCCGCACCTCGTATTCACAGTGGTCTCAAATCCGAGCGCCAACCAGCCCCGACGCAGCTTAGTTCACGAGGTCACGAAGCAAAATTAAGCCACAATAAATCATAAAACAGAGA
Organism: Odontamblyopus lacepedii; assembly: GCA_034769755.1. Classification (NCBI taxonomy): domain Eukaryota; kingdom Metazoa; phylum Chordata; class Actinopteri; order Gobiiformes; family Gobiidae; genus Odontamblyopus; species Odontamblyopus lacepedii. The sequence goes on along the minus strand of CM068356.1, from coordinate 3,192,859 downwards.
AATAACAATGCCTTTCTTGATATGAGGTGATATGAAAACATGAGTTAATATTGTGTGTTTTCCAACTTTCTGGGAGCTGTCAGGCCTGAGCAGAGATAATGGCAGAAGGAGACGGGTTATAGACTCTGCCCAGGGCGTTCAGAGGATAAAAGAGATATGACTGTGCACAGAAAAGCTACAGGCCAGTCTGAGATTACAGCCCGGGAGAGAGAAGCACGCTCAGAATATGGCTTCAAATAAAAGGCTGGCGTACAAAGTCTGCTCACAGTATATCATTTTAAATTATGCTATATTTTATCTACACTGGTATTATACACTTATATTTAAATAAATCTGAATTACTGGAAGATAAGTTTAAAATTCAACTCCAAAATTCATTCTGTCCTCTTTTATTGGAGTCATTTATATACCTTTTTTTTTTTTAGAAGAAGAATATAAGAATATAGCCACAATATGTAACTTTATAGCCAAAAATAAGACTAAATAATGTTTTTCATGTTGGTTGTGTGAGTGGGCTTGCATCACCACAAACCTGACTTCTGTTTGGTTATAATATTCAATCAACTATGTCCTAAAACCATAGTCCGTGTATATGAGTGGACAGAGCTAAAGCGTTAGCTGCCACGTGCCAAACAGGAAGTGCTCCAGGAGGCTCTTCCGGCTCCTTCTCTCCCTTTTTCATTGATTTACATTTGGATCTTATCGTCTCTCTCTCTGTACCTGCTGCACTGAACCTCGTCACGTTGGTATTAAAATGTTCGTATGAATCCGCGACACAGGATCCTGATGTTTTCATTTCTCTATCTTGTTTCTAAATCAAGATATGAACATAAATAACGGACCAATCAGACGCCTTCATTCCCCGAGGTCACTGTCGACTAGCGTTAGCAGCAGGTTTGATTGACAGCTACTTTCGCTGCTAAGTAAGTTCCCTTCCCGCTTTCCTGCCCCGATGGACTATTTTTGAAATAAAATGATAAAATATCTCAAACAATTACAATAGCTAATGTTACTAGAATCTTAACTAGCATAATTTAACTAGCATAAAGTAAAGTGAATTTCATTAATTTGCAACTCTACAGAACATAGAACATAAATCACTGACTTAAACTATTTAAAGTTTGATGATAAAAGCTAAAAGTTTCCTTATTATTCTCCAGAATCAGGTAAATCCAGCGGTCCTGCAGGTGCAGAGTATCACCGCTCTGCCATGAGGAGGAGCCACATTTAACCACCTCAATCCTGATTGGCTCTTGTGGTTGCTATGATACTCGCGGACGGATTTCCAAATATGGAACCTGGCTCCAGATTCACTCCTGTAACCGTGGCAACAGGAGCCTCATTTGAGCGACGCCGACGCTGTGGAAACGTCACACTCACTTAGACACTCAGATATACGTCTATGCCTAAAACACATCTATTTCTGTGGAGAATCTTCTATTTCCATGGAATAATTCAGGTGATGTGCTGACATTCTTTAATTGACTAAAATGACTGTTTACATTAGATCTAGACCATTTTAAAACTTTTAATGACCTTTCCATGTGATTTCGATCACAATATCTGTGCCTTTTATTTAGCTCCTCGCTTCAGGCAGTGTCCAGCAGGAATCTGACCAGACCTGAAGCAGCAGCTTGGATGAGAATAGAATTTTTCTTGTTACAATAAATGAGGCTAGATCTTTGTAATTCAAGTGAGAGCGAGTTGTATCCATGCCCATACCTGTATACTGGTTTTTATGTACACTGTTGTCTCCCTGGTAACTATAAAATTGCATAGTAGACTGTGCCCTCTGGTAGTCCCGCAGGGTGTCCCTCCGCTCTTTGATGCCCAACATGGCGGGAGATGAGGTGGCGCTGGCGGCTGGGAGCAGAATAAGACACAGTTAGATTCCCGATGTTTTCCGGTGTGTATTTTGGCGCGACGGAGCCTGCAGCGACGCACTCACCCGGGTGGTTGACGGGGGAGACCTGGATGGTGCTGGTGGGGAGCGCGGGCTGAGACTTGAACCGGTCTCGTTCTAAAGTGGACACAGGGGTGAGGAAGTGGTTCTGGGTCCAGCCGTCCTACAAGAAACACAGAAGAAGAAGAAGATGTAGGTTATAGGTCTAGAAGAAAGGCAATAGGTGCAGTATGAATAGTGTTTATAGTAAATATGTAAATATAAATGGCTTTGTATGTTGATGGATTCTCAACATTCAAGCTAAAGAAAAAGCTCTTGTTTACAGTTTAATGCACTCTCATTTTTTGACAAGAAAATGACTAAACGTTACCAAATCACATCGCAATTTTGAAGAGAAATCTGAGTCATTTTTAGCCCAATTTTTTGTCCCCGTCGTCTACGTTCATTATGAGCCCTTGCCCCAGTACAAATACATTTTCTGAGCATCTATTGAGGTCAAACAAGTCGACCGATTACTGTCTGCATCTCATTACAAAGCGTTTAATTGTCCAAGAATCAGGAAGTGCACTGTTAGCATGCTTGTGAATGCGTGAGGTAAGTGAGGAATAACTATGGACCCACTGCAAACCATTTAAACTGATCTTCTGCATGTTTTAAAGCCTGAAAATGAGGTACGCCACAGCGCCTTTAAAAGCGTCAGTTTTAAAAAATACACGAGTTGGATTTTCCTGTTTGAATGATTCTTTTCAGTGACTAACTAATCAACTTTTATATTATATTGCTGTACATATACAGTATAGAATAGCACTTGACCTACTTTCTTATAGATGGTCCGTAGATCTCGATACTGCCACAGTGTATTGAGCACCTGAGCCGCTGCTTTCACCACCTTCACAGAATACCTGAAAAATAAACACACATTTCTAAATATCTTTACAGCAATGACGCCAAGTTGTGTTTTGTTTCGTGCATCCATATTTGAGTAACCCTCTATTATTAGTACGTCTATATTTCCAAAGGTCAGAATGCTCTGTTCCACGTTGTGATGTCACGACGTGGTGGCTTTCATGTTAAACACTCGAAGACCTACAGTACCGTACACGATAACAAGGAATATGTTTTCTATAACCGCGCATAACTTTCTAACCGTAAAAGACAGAAACTTACTTTTTCCCCTCTGAAAGTGCAGACATAGAGGTTTCCGTACATTTCTGCGGCTTTATCCTACGTCACACTCACGCTGTGTGATGACGTGCGCAAAACGAGTGTCCAATAGGAACTTTGTTTTCCCCAAACTCATGCGCTCCGTCCATTTTGATCGAGCCAAACTTTGCCAAAGAGTGAAGTGAGTCAAGATGGTCGACTCCTCTGACTGTGTGTGTTTATAACAATTGAAAAAGTCGCTCTAAGTGCAGTTTATGCTCAAATAAATGGCAAATTACGCATCTTGGTGTGTGCAATTGTACATCCTTTGCTATTTTTATTTAAAGGTTTATTTCACTCAAAATTAACAAATACAAATGTAATAAACACCAGGGAAATGCAGAAGTGCTGTGGCTCTGGCCCTGGACCTGACAGGAGCTGTTTCCAGGACTGGACCAGGAAAGTAATGGGGCGATTGTACTTTTTTGTTTTTAGGGCAATAAGGAGATTTTTAGTTTACTTACAGACTTGATATTTTGCATTTTTGTAGCTAAGGCCCTAAATTAAGCATTTTTTATGTCCAAAAAGTTGTTTCTACATGTTTGCTGTGTGTTTTGTATAAAAGAGTGTGAATTTTATTTTCTGTTTTTTTTTTTTTTCATCTCTATTTCTGGTCCTGTAGCTTTTATTACAGCCACATGACACAACTACAGCAGCAGATTGTGAAATAACAGGTTGTACTGAACAAAAGGAGGTAGAACACTTCATTAGGGGGTAAAAGGGGCAGTTTTAAAAGCAAAATTAAGAAAAAAAATCCAGGCGAGAAGAAATGTACTAAAATTGCCCTTAGGTCTTCGGGGGTTAACAGTTTTTACCTTTTGTTCAATAAATACGCAGGATTTGTCTGTTAAACATGTGTGAATGAATCAAAACAACTCCAGGTATATTTTTGATCAGAAAAGAACATTATAATATACAGTGGATCAGTAATATGGGCCCTTAAACTACTTGCCTACGAAGTTATTTAACCTCCTTACAAGAAACCCAAAAAAACCTCACCTTGACCAGTGTGTAAACCAAGACAGTTCACGCGGCGACAGGATGATGGAAAGTACGCGCCGTCCCGAACGCGTTTCAACCCAGAACACCACTTTATATAGAGCTAACTCAAAATAGCTCGCGTCCCACCACTCCACTGGGACAGCAATACTCAACACACACAAAAACACCTTCCCTGACGCTGTAGCTTGTCCTCCCCGGTGAGTTTTGATGTCTGCAGGTGGATCTAATATTCCGTCTAGACCAGAGGCACCCAAGATCATTTCTACTGGCCCACAAGACGATTTCCAATTTCCATTGATCGCGGCAATAAAATGCATAAGAATTTGGACTACAGTTCCTATAATGTATTGCTGCCTGTAGTGCCAATGCGGTTCTTTCCTGCTGCGGTGGCACAAAACAAACAGCAGGACAGAGTGAGAGGGGCGGACAGAGCGAGTACAGAGACGTTCAAACTTACTCCAACCAAGAAACACACACTAAACATGTGAGAAGCTTCAGAAACAGGCGGGAGTGACTCACACCAGAGGAGCTAAGACTCCAGAAGATGAGGAGAGAAGTAGTTTACATCGTACTGTATAATTTGTGCATCAATATCGACTCAAAAGGTGATGGTTTGTTGCCGCTTTTTCAATATGCTCACTGTTAAAAAACGCTCTAAACTCACAAAGGTAACACACACACACAGCTGCTAAAATCACAGGACTCCACACAGCCGACCTGCAGATCTTAATAACAGAACTTTGGGACGCTTCGCACTTTCCACAGAACAGGACCCCACTCACCCCTCTGCCCTCAGGTCGGAGGTACAGGGCTCAGGTGCAGGAGGAGCTTTGGCAGAAGCCCCTGAGCCCCTTGGCCCCGATGACTCCACTGAGACGCCTATTGTGATGTGGCTGTCTGTTGTGTTGTGTTGTCACTGTATGTGTCAAATACAGCTCTGTGTACATGAAAATGAATTTACCCTCGGGGACAAAAGTCTAAAGTCTAAAGTCTTGTTGCCTCAGTGTCTTTGCAGAAGTAAAGATTGACCCTGGAGCTCTGGTTGAAAATATGTATGAACTGAAAACAACACAGAGACACTTTAGGATTTAGAATATGGCTTAAAAGCCTGTGAGAAATCATGAATCTTACTTTTATTAACTAGCATATTATTTGCAAGGCAGAGGGCCTCTGCGTTGCATTATATATAAAATAATATAGTATCCTAGTACATCATGATTATAACATATTATTAAAATAATTATGATCAACTGTAGCCTATAAAAAATATAATATCTTACATAATATGCGCCCAGACCAATGCTGATTTTACAACTTCAGCCCTGCTCCAATTGAGTTTGGGGCCCCTGGTCTAGACTCTAGGGGTCATAAACAGTTCTCAGTGATACTGGAGGGTTTTCCCACATATCAGTGTCAGTCAGAGTTTAAAAGTGATTTTTTCCCCCTATGTATTTGAGCAAAAATGCAAATATATAATATACAGTCGTGGCCAAAAGTTTTGAGAATGACACAAATGTTATATTTTCACAGGTTCTGCTGCTGCTTCAGGGTTTTTAGGTGTTTTCTCACATGTTTTTATGGTTTACTGAATTACAATTACAAGCATTTCATAAGTGTCAAAAACTTTTACTGACAATTACACTGAGTTCATGCAACAAGTCAATATTTGCAGTGTTGATTCTTCTTTTTCCAGACCTCTGCAGTTCCCCCGGCATCAACTTCTGGACCAAATCCTGACTGACGGCTCCATTCTTGTATAATCAGTACTCTGAGTTTGTCAGAATTTGTGGGTATTTGTTTGTCCACCGCCTCTTGAGGATTGACTACAGTGGGATTAAGATCTGAGGAGTTTCCTTCCATGGACCTAAAATCTTTGTTTTGTTCCCAGAGCCATTTAGTTATTACATTTGCTTTATGGAAAGGTCCATCAGGCTGGAAAAGGCTTTGCTCATCACCAAACTGCTCTTGGACGGTTGGGAGAAGTTGCTCTTGGAGGACGTTCTGGTACCAAAATTAATATTTGTGTCATTCTCAAAACTCTTGGCCACGACTGGAGGCAGCTGGAGGCAAAAATAAGTCAGCTGGGTACTGCCTGCATCCAATCAGAGAGCATTTTACTGTCTGCTAACCGTGCCATAGGCGCACAGGCTGCATAAAGTGGACTAAGGTGTGTGACGTCACCCAGAGTGTTCGGCTCCAGTCAAAGAAAGCTCATCAGGCTAGTCGTTATAGGGGTGAATTTGGAGTCGAGTTCCATGTTAGCAATAGAAATGTATTTATGGACAAAACTGTGAAATAAAAACACCAGGATCATGTAGAGCAGGTTAATATGAACATTTTCTGCTCCTTCAGCGTGGAATACCCTCCAAACTGAACTGAAAATATCTGGTCTTGTCTCATTTAAACTTTTCGTTTTTGTTGCTTAATAGGCAAAAAGCGTCTATTCTGTGTCTGTGTTTTGAAGTTGTCATTGCAGAAGTGCTCGTTGTAACAGATTTTATTGCATTTTATCATCTATTGTTTACGACTACTGCACTTTATCCTTATAAATTGTTACAGCTACTGCACTTTTGAAATATTTTCCACACTCACCGCCTTTACCTTCATAATTGATGTTTATCTTACTTGATTGCTGCTTTCTTGTTTTTATTTTTTATTTGAATTGTTGTTTATCTTAACTGATAGTTGTTTTCTGCTCTTGACGTGTGCTGTGACCACTTGGCCACGTCACCCTTGTGAATGAGGTCTGGATCTCAATGGGTCTTTACCTGATTATCGTAAATAAAATAATGATTTTAAGACCAAAATAAGCTTGACTGTAGCAGTTACAGAGCGAGGGGTGAGTTGCTGGAGCCGAAAGTGGCCCCATGAACACTTCCTAGCGGGTTAACTATGTCCATTTACACAGTCTGTGCGTGCACGTTAGCATTATAGCTGTTTTTAGCTTTATCCTTATGGAAAATCCGTGCTCTGAAGATTAAGATTCAGTTAGTTATTAAGCTAGAACAGTTATTCACTGCCCGCACTTGTAAATATACTGACAGTCAATGAAAACGTCCAGGTGACATTTTTTTTATATAATTTGAAAATAAGGGTTTGGGAAACGTTTTATTTGGAATGTGTCCATTGAGTAGTGTGCACAGAACTCATTCGTGAGTCTTACACTCCCCAAAAATTTCTCATTGGACTTTAGGGAGTGATCCCTGTGAATCGGGATACCGAGCTGTTTTGGAGTAAAACAAGCATTTGTACACGGCTTAAAAGATGGGTTGTGAAGCCTTTATAAAGGTCATGAAAAGGCCTAAATGTTTATTCCATACGTCCAATATGCCACGGTTAACTAGCGACCAAAGATGGCGAGCCCTCGACATGGTGCAAGTCGGCCTGAGTTATTCCGAAGTTGGACGTTGATTGAACTGTTCTCATCAAACCATCCGACGTCTTGTTCAACGACATGATGAAACTGGCTCTGTGGCGGACAGACCACGTCCTGGACGTGAGAGAGTAACGACTCCGGATCAGGATCGTTACGAACAGAGATCAACTGATCCAGGCTCTTCAGGAGGAGTGGCAGGCCCTTCCACAAGACAGGATTCGACGTTTGATACGCAGTATGCGTCGGAGACTGACCGCTTGTATTGCTGTTGGTGGGGACAACACTCGCTACTGAAGCTGTAACTTTGTAATGGCAAGGTGGCCATTTTGTTTGGACTGTACATTGTTCTTGCTTACAGCAATTTTTCAAAAAAAAATTCTTTCATCTTTGGATGTGTTGATTTATTGATCTGTACTGTTTCTACATAATTTCATACCTTCGTTATAAAATTATTCTGTCAGTGTAGTTCCTATAGTGAATGTAACATGTCTGAAAATTGAAAAAGAAGCTCATTGTGTTAGATTAGAGGAGGGGGTGGGATTAAATAAATTCCCCTTCTTTTGTTATTTCTATCATGATTTCTCTAATGTTACATGTTCCATTGCAAGAGAATGTGAACTTCTTAATTGCCCAAAATAAAATAATAATAAAGAAAAAGATGCTCTGAATGCATAAGGTAAGTGCGTAAACCATTTAAAATGACCTAGTTCTGTTTTTCATGATTTTAAAAGTGTAAAAATAAGATGCCTTTAATATCAGTATCAGAAAATATCGGGTATCAGGGACGTCCACCCGTACGGGACCATCCCTCGGTCTGCGGTCCTCACCTGTCCCCTCGGCCTCGGGTGATGTTGACCAGTTTCTCGATGCCCCCGGTATCGGCCAGGGCTTTGGCGTTCTCCATGTTTTTGCTGGTCACCTCGTGCAGCGTGCAGCAGATGGCGGCGACCGTCTCATCCGAAAGCAGCGTGGTGTTTCCCCCAGGCAGCCGGTTCACCAGGTCCCTCATGGCGTATTTACCTGAGCAGAAGAAAGAGCTAAATTCACCAAACTTCTGCTTCTGCTTGTGTAAAATCTTTATTGCAGTAAACATACTCTTACTTGTACAGGCACTTCAGATAAAATCCTTTGATATATATATCAATAATAGTCTGGTTCGGTAATTTGGACTCACATTCACAAAACAAACTTCAGCGTATTGTAAACAAATCATCTAAAATCATTGGTCACACTCTCCCCTCCATAGACACACTTTATCACAGACGCATCACACAGAGAGCCAAAAGAATCACCTCAGACCCCACACATCCTGCCAATAATCTGTTCAAACTCCTGCCCTCTGGGAGGCGCTACAGGTCCATCATATCCAAATCTGTCAGATTCAAGAATAGTTTCTTTCCCGTTGCCATTCGGAGTCTAAACCGATCCCGTTCATAACTGGATATTTATCTGTTGTGTGTGTTGTATCGTGTGTTGTAAAATTGTTTTGTTCTGCAACAGACACAGAAGATGTGAGCATTTCTTGCTGTACTGGAAACAAATTCCACCAACTTGTTGTGTGGCCATTAATAAATGATTCTGATTCTGATTCTGATTCTGAAAATACTACACAGCAAAAAGTGGAGTGTTAAAACTGACTCTCACTGAATCGATTTTAACATTTTCTCAGAGTGTATAGGAGTTCAATCTGTTTAACATTTTTGGAAATGTTCATTAAGTAACACTGGACCAATGTTCCTGTTTAACCCCGAAATCAAGAGTTATATTAACGTTTTGAGAATAAACAGACAACACTTGTAGGGTTATCCTGATTTACCTAAACAACACAGAGGTGTTTTATTTTTACACTTTATTTTAGTTAATTTAAGATAAAATTATGCACAAAACTGGTTCAAATTGGTCTTCTCTGGCAGGAGTTTGAAGTGGTGGGAGGGAAGTGCCAAATTAACACTAAGGGAAGTTGAATTAACACTAGTGTAAGTTGAATTAACACTAATGTAAGTTGAATTAACACTAGTGGAAGTTGAATTAACACTAGTGGAAGTTGAATTAACACTAAGGGAAGTTGAATTGACCCTAAGGGAAGTTGAATTAACACTAAGGGAAGTTGAATTAACACTAGTGTAAGTTGAATTAACACTACGAGAAGTTGAATTAACACTAGTAGAAGTTGAATTAACAGTAGTAGAAGTTGAATTAACAATAAGGGAAGTTGAATTAACACTAAGGGAAGTTGAATTGACACTAAGAGAAGTTGAATTAACACTAAGGGAAGTTGAATTAACACTAGTAGAAGTTGAATTAACAGTAGTAGAAGTTGAATTGACCCTAAGGGAAGTTGAATTAACACTAGTGTAAGTTGAATTAACACTACGAGAAGTTGAATTAACAGTAGTAGAAGTTGAATTAACAGTAGTAGAAGTTGAATTAACACTAAGGGAAGTTGAATTAACACTAGTGTAAGTTGAATTAACACTAGTAGAAGTTGAATTAACACTAGTAGAAGTTGAATTAACAGTAGTAGAAGTTGAATTAACAATAAGGGAAGTTGAATTGACACTAAGAGAAGTTGAATTGACACTAAGAGAAGTTGAATTAACACTAAGGGGAGTTGAATTGACCCTAAGGGAAGTTGAATTAACACTAGGGGAAGTGGAATTAACTTCAGCCATATCAACTCTGGCAAATAACCCCAACTCGAACCCCTGTTTAACTTTCAAATAGTTAAAATAACACTTTTTGGGTTAAAAACGACTATTTTACCCTGAAATTTTAACCCTCCAGTTTTGGCTGTGTAGAGTTTGTGCTTTATTTAATGTTTTATCAAATCATTTACATTAACTAAATTATAAATCAGAAGCTAAATCCCGGCAGCTACTCTTGAAGCGACTCCCAAATACTGTTTTACTTCTATTATTTTGACGTAAAGTTACTCTTACGTTCGTACATTTTTTGGCTACTCTACCCACCTCTGGTTATTGAGACAGGAAATCGGTCTTTTGTTGTGTTTGTGTAAGTTATAAAAGCCGGGTTTCTGTTCATTTGGTGGGGTTAGATCGTCTTTACAGTTAATAAAAGTACAAAGTAAGAAGCATGTGGACAGTATTAAAGGTTCGAGCTCAAGTTGTTTCTAAATCCTTAAGAAAACTTCAGTGATCCAAGTTTATTACAAGCTTCTTAGAAATGAGAATAGTTACAGGGGCCATTTTGAGAACCTTTTTTTTTTTTTTTTTTTGAGATTTTTAACCTCTGTGGCAACTAACGAAAATGTGCATCTCTTTAGTAGACATTGTAGACCAAGTTACAGGTCAGATCTGTGGCGAGGCGAGCCCACTCACAGACAGAATACGTTTTTTTTTTCCCAGGCATTTTTGAGCTCTAAAAACACCTGTGACTGAATAAATGTAAGGCAGAGCTGTTTAATGCCATACTGTGGAATATTCCAGGCAGAGCAATGACATCTCCACCCACAGAAACAATCAGGCGACGAACCTTCCACCAGAAAAGTTACACAATGCACCTTTAAATACCGCTCTAATCTCGTGCTTTTCTTATACCACTGTATCCTATTCACACTACACAAGACGTCACATCACAGCTACTCCAGCTTTGTTCTTCAATATGGCCGTATTTTATTAAAGTTAACACAATATAACCAATAAAACTAAATAATGCAGTTCTGAGCTGCAGAGCCGAATAGCAAATGTATCACAAATAAACAGGATGATAACAAAATCACGGGCGGGTTAATATAAGTTTTTCTTCTTCCCACTCCTGCTTTTCTGTTCTATAAATGCACAAACTCAAAATAAAACTAATCAATCAATCAAAATCCAATTCATTTGCTCCTTTTTTTTTGGAAAGTGGAAAGTTCACTACACGATTCCATGGAAATAGAAAGCGAACGTCGTATTTCAGTGCAATAATACATCCCTAATAATGAAGAAAGAACTTTATACACGCAGAACAAATGGATACAGTGGCATTAATGTTGGCTAATAATGCCTGTGACACTATTAAATGCTTAAATCTTGTTATACCACTGTATTATATGTACACGACACAAAGATTTTCCATACTGTACACACTATAGACATTATAGACAGTGTAGGGCGCTCTATGCTCAGGCAAACACTCTTATGCGTAAGTCTGGCTGTTATACGAATGATGTTAAGTGGTTGTAAATCGTTTAAATCATATTGTTCACAGTTGTACACAGCCCACCTCTGGGTTAATTACAAAAAAGCCGTTTGCAAAGGCTACAGGTGCCACGACGACGCTTTGCGGGTGGTTTTGATGAGGCGACGATGGACAAGCGCGACTGAGATGTTTGTTCCTGCACGAGTGAACAGTCTGCAGGCTCCACTAAGAACTTTAATGTGCAGTTTTATCTGCAGACTGAACAAAAATGGGACAATGAAATAACGTCACTCACAAATATGAGATGCAGTGCAATACGATATCAGTCCAGTATGTGGAGACACTGGTACGGCTCTTTAAAAACATAAATGTTTGTTTTGTATTTTGTATTTGTATTTATTTATTTATGAAGGGACAAACAGGAATATATGGAAAAATCACATATCTGTAAATACGCAGGATTATAGCCAAAGCTAATTTCCATCCTCAGTCCCTGCTGGTGTGAACCGGCCACACGACCCCCACAGTTCATAAAAACATTACAAAAAATATGCACAATTTACCACATACAAAGAATACTAATATTAGTCAATTCATACACTCATTCGATCATAACCACACGCTGCACTCACCACAAAGCAGATGCAACCGCATTAACAACAAAGTTACAAGTTGTATTGTCACTGTCCTTGTTTTTAAAAATGGACCATGAGTCTGGAATAAAGATGAACTGAACTGAACTATAAAATGTTATTCTTTCCAATATGGCCCCATTTTGCACCATTTCAGTGAACACAATGCAACCAGTAGAGCAAAATACAATAGTTCTTGAAGCGTGGAAATCGAAATGGCGTCTGGCATAAAGAATTCAACATGTAATATACAGTCCATGATTATCACCTCCCTGATATATTCACCGACCGCGAAGACATTAAGTCCGCAAATGTCAAATACCGCAGACGGCTGCTTTAGCTTATTATTAGGCATACAAACCTATGAGCTCCTTGTTCCTAACGTCCAGCGCCATATTTCTCAGCGCTGTGGCGACCGAACACACCACGCGATCGTTGTCCATTCGCAGCAGCTCCACCAGGATGGGGAGTCCTTTTTCTTTCCGCACCGCTGCCCGGATGTACGCCGCGAACTGGAAAAAAACAAGTTACAGTAGAGGATTTCAGTCACTGTCTGGAGAGGAGATTTATGGAGGATGACAGAGATGCACTAGCAGGCAAAAGTTTGGCTTCATCCTCTTATTTCATGTTTTTAATGTTTTTTTTTCTATGTTTACCACCTCCTACATTTGATATACCTACAGAAGACGTAAAATATATGAAAAAGAAGGACTACGTAATGCTTTGGTTGGGGTCCGTCAGCTACTTTTTTATATGTATATGTCATTGCTCTGCCTGAAATGTCCACAGTAGGACTTTTTTCTTTTCTTTTCAGGTATTTAATTTGTATAAAATTGTAAAATGTATTATAACATTAGTGAAATAACAGAAAAACAACAAAAAATTCCGCCCAAAAAGGAGTGGGAAGAAGAAAACTTATTAAATCCGACATCCTCGTCTAATTTAACGTTAAATTAAACAGCTTTACTTTACATTTATTCAATTACAGGTGATTTTATAGCTCAGAAAAACCTTGAAAAACAGGCGTCCTGACTGTGAGCGGGGTCGCCACTCCACAGATCTGACCTGTAACTTGGTCTGGTTTGGTCTCCGTGCAGATAGAAAGGTTTAAAGCCACGCTGTGAAACATTCCAGACAAAGCAATGACATCTCCATAGAGAAAAGCATTTGGACCCTCCAGAAAAGTTACACAATGCACCAACTAATAAAAAATATCTATTTACAACAAAATCTGCAAATTATCCACCTCTTGCTTTGTTGAAAAGTATGTATTTAACTTTTTTCTTAACTAAATAATTACATATATGTTGCTTTATATATTTGATGTTTTCTTTTTGTATCTAAAATGTAGAAAATGGTAAGAAAAACAAAACAAAATATTGAATGAGAGCATTTTCACTGGTGCTATTTAAACACACACTCACTCATTCATTCATTTATTTAGTTTTTCTTAGCTATACAGAAAGTAGTAAATATATAGAACAACCATAGACCGTATATATGAGTGGACAGAGCTAAAGCGTTAGCCGCCGCGTGCCAAACAGGAAGTGCTCCAGGAGGCTCTTCCGGCTCCTTCTCTCCCTTTTCCCATTGACTCACACTGGGATCTTCTCGTCCCTCTCTCTGTACCTGCTGCTGTGGCCTCGTCATTTTGGTATTAAAATGTTCATATGAACCCGCGACACAGGATCCTGAATTTTTCATTTCCCTGTTTTGTTCCTAAATCAAGATATGAACATAAATAACGGACCAATCAGACGGCTTCATTCCCCGAGGTCCCTCCCCCCTAGCGTTAGCAACAGGTTTGATTGACAGCTACTTTCACTGCTCAGTAAGTTCCCTTCCCGCTTTCCTGCCCCGATTGACTATTTTTACATTTTTACGTTACTAGAATCTTAACTAGCATAATTTAACTAGCATAAAGTAAAGTGAATTTCATTAAATTGTGACTCTATTGTTGTTCGCACGTAACAGAACATAGAACATAAATCAATGACTTAAACTTACTATTTAAAGTTTGATGATAAAAGCTAAAAGTTTCCTTATTATTCTCCAGAATCAGGTAAATCCAGTGTCCTGCAGGTGCAGAGTATCACCGCTCTGCCATGAGGAGGCGCCACATTTAACCACCTCAATCCTGATTGGCTCTTGTGGATCCTGGCTCCAAATTCGCTCCTGTAACCGTGGCAACGAGAGCCTCATTTGAGCGCCGCTGACGCTGTGGAGACGTCACACTCAGTCCACTCATATATACGGACTATGAGACCAACTGAATGAGAGGGCGAGTCCAAACGTCTGACCTGTAGCGCACATTATGTAAATAGATATTGTGAATTGTACCTTCCAGTTTCCCGCCGATAGGTTCTGCAGAGAGCCGGCCGCTCCCTCTAAAGTGGCAGGATTGGAGCTCTCGGCCAGTAGTGTGAGGTAAGGCTTCACCACAGCGGGGTGCCACAGCATCTCAGCACCCTTGGGAGATTTGGAGAAGCCCGGTATCGGTCCCACACCGTCCCACTAGACAAGAAAAACAATGTTATTGCAATTTATGGTATTGTAGTCGTGCGGTCCATACAGCAATTCCCACAGGTTTACAATGTCTGTTCAAACTAAATATTTAAGACGTAGCACAAAATAAAACAAGTTGAGTTCATAATTAGTAAAAGTAAAGTTCTCAGATGTAAAAAAAAAAACACAAAATAAGGCTATGGCAACAATATTTTCCCACGCAATCTGCTAGTTTGTGTGTTTTAAATGTATGAATTCTAACTTTTCTTGAAGTGCCAAATTACGAACAAACTTTTTAGCAATGTGTGATACTATTTCGACTTATAGAGATGATAAAAAGTTGTCTTCAAGTGTCATAGTTTCAAATGGAGGGCAGGGGTCTATATAACTCTAAGGGAGATTCACTGTTTTTGCAATAAATACAGTGTTGAATCATTATTTGTTAGGGACTGGCTCCACTAACATGCATCATTAATATGGCTTAAAGTCCTTTGAACTGACAACAGTTACGCCTTTGGGGTTGAATAACGGCACAACTATTATAAATAAAGACAGTTCCCTTTTGTTTCTATGCCGACAGAAGACTTTGAAGATTCAAAGTTTATGTATGGGTCCAGGAATTACAGAAATATTAACCATAAACCAGAAAATACAGATTCTACAATGTTGAGATGTCACGCGAACGCAACCTTTTGACCTAGGAACTGTAAAAAGATGGGTTGATTGGGGAAAATCTTAAACTTATCGCTGCTTTTGCTGTGTTACCATGTTTAAAGTAAGAGCGGTATGAACATTTTTCTTATATTTTCCTTTAAAGAACTAATGGCAAATGAAAAAAAGAAGAAAACAAGGAGCTACAGATATACAGTAATTACAAAAATGAGGTGATTCACATATTTAAGTCCACTGCCAAACTCACCGTGTCTTCTTGTGGACTCTTTTTCTTCTTCTTCTTCCGTCCCCAGCAGCCGGAGTCTTCTTCTTTGCTGGGCGACTCGCATCCCAACAGCCCGTCCACCTCAGTGCCCCCGATCATGCGCGAGGGGGGCATCTCCAGCTCCAGGCGGTAGGACAGGTTCCTCAGAGTGCAAATACAATTCTCCACGATCTAAAGACAAAGTCAGAGCAAGTTAGTGCTTTTTCTCTTTCTTCTTTAGACATCAGATAAAAGCACAAAGAACAAAATGACAAAAAATTCATCTTTTAAAAGCAGAACTAAGTAACTTCAGAGGTAGTGCTCCCCCTGCAGGTCGCTTGTGAGAATGAACTGTCGTAAATACCCCCCCACCGCTCATCTGCTCACGTTTGCTTACACAAAGTCATGAACAGTGTTCGCAACACAATGTCTCAGGTGGGGAATGTTTTTTTATTCTGTTTAATGGTGATTTTCATCTTATACATGAGCTATCGTGTAAAAATATATGTACGAGCGCCCACAGCTCCCGGAGCAAGTGCGTTACTGTTAGCCTGTTACTGTTAGCGCTGATTTTACATGTGAGCTAAAGTTGTTCGTTGATACGTTGTAAACGGTAACATGCTAATAATAGCATCTACGAACAAGATAACTGCTGCTAAAGCAAACAATTACTCAAACTGCATAAGTATAACAATGATATGAGCAGTGCTTATGAAACTTAGCGTCAATAACAATATGACCAGATCTGCGTCGCTCTTGGACTCTTCTCTTTCCTCGAGCTCTGCCGTTCTTCAAACGCCTTCCCCAGATTTACTCATTTGTGAGCTCTGTCCGATTCACGCTTTCTTTCTCTTGCGTCCTCGGCCACGGCTGACACCTCACACTAAACACCAGATATTTATTCCTGCAGTGAACTGTGGACAGCATCAGTACGGGAGTGTTGCTCTGTTCGCTGTGTGTAGCTGAAGTATCGTAGAGCAGTTTGGTTCTCGTCACAACAGAACAGACCCTGAGATCCGGGTCGGTAGGAGCCGAGTTGCATGTGTGGTTTTTCCGCCCAGAGGCAGAGGGGGGCATCAGTGAACCCTTCAAACACCCCAAAATGTCATATGTGACCATCAGAGGGGCTGTCAGAGACATTTAATTAGGTAAAAATGTTACTTAGTTCTGCTTTAATCCTCAAATATTTGTAATAAAAATACACGTTGGAGTTTGGATTGGGATATGATTTAAAAAGACCAAGATTTATAGTTTAACAAATCAAGATTAGACTTAAATTTAACTGGCTAGTGGGTTTTGTGTCCCAAAATGAAACTCTAAACTAACATTTACTCGTTGGCTCGTGTGATCATATCAAGCCATAGAAATTAAAAGGTGCACTATGTCATTTTTCATGGTGAGGATGTCCACCATCTGCTTCTCTCTATGAAAATATTTTTCCCGGAATGGCATTCAAGTTCTTCATTGAGATTAGGCGCCTTAATGGGACTTTCCTGGTTAAATTAAGTTAAATTAAAATGTTTAAAATGTCCATGGAGACAAGCAGGTAAAGCCAAAGTCTGTGGAGAGGTTCGCCTGCTTAGAATAAAAAATTTTGAGCAATAACAACACAAAAAAAATAAAATAAATAAATATGAGAACGAGATGTTAAATACCATACTGTGGGGATATTCCAGGCAATAACATCTCCTTAGAGACAAAAAGAATGCATTTAATCTGATAGAACCCAAATATAGTTTACAGATATTAATTTGTCAGAGTCAAAATGATTTAAAGAGGTTTTGTTTTCCTTTAGTATTGACACAAGAACAAGGCAAGTGTCCGAATGATGCAGCGTCACGGCGGGGGGCCCTTAAATAACTGTCAGAAGCTACAATACACAAATCGCCAGTGCGTCCTCGGCCTTTCCCGGCGTTACAAATCAATTAGTCACAGCACCTAAAGGGCGTTTGGTTAGAAACACGATCTTCCGAGCCAGGCTAATGCGCTGAGCCCCATACGGTGTGACTGCGGCGGCCAGCAGAATGTCAATGAGGGTGTACGTCTGACAGGGGAGAGGCCCGGCTCCCGTGGGATTACAAATGAACCACTTGAGTCTTGAAGTGCTTCCACACTACATAAAAGTACATCTGGGAGCGCGATTTAATCTGACACGCACATAAACTGTCAGCGGCGTGTAGATAAGGAGAGGGCTCTGATCATGATGTTTTAATTGGACGGTGCTTAAGGCGGTGAAGCGTGCGGCAGTTTTCCGCTAGCTTCTGCGCGCATAATTCAGACAGGAAGACATCTTTAAACAGGCGCGCAAGATTTCCCTCGCGGTTCTTATCTTATGGCAACGTGATTTTCTTCAAGCTGTCAATACGTTACATGTGAGAAAGGGCCGGGTGTGATTTGATTACAGCTGGTGGTTTGTACTTGTTCTGGCTAAGATGTGTTCATGTTCATCAAGTAGTCATTATACAAGCAAGCCATAAAAACTCTGGACAAGAAGCCACGACAATACCACCACTGCCGTGTCTTACACAAATATAAACTACTAAACTTTGGGAATATACAAAGATTAGCGTCAGTCAAAATGCTCTACAGAATTCTTAATAACACTGCACCGGCACCTCTTAAGCACTTTGTACAACTCACATCAACAGTCACTTCCAGAGCCACACGGACCTCCAGCAGGGGCCAGTGTTTTATACCAAAACGAAAAACCTCATTTGCACAATCAGCATTTTCTTATAACGCAATAAAAGAGTGGAATAATCTTCCAACTGAATTAAAAAATCTAACAAACTATTCAACATTTACAGTAGAAGTGAAAAAGTGGCTGTGGAACAATCAGGCACGTGAACACTGAACAAAGCAGCTCCAGATGTTTCATGACATTCTGTGTAAATATTACTGTAAATATATAATTGTTGATGTAAAACTGTAACTTTAGTATGTGTAAGATTCTTAACCTTTTACCGCTGAATGAAATGGGACTGAAATGTTGTATAATGGACAGCATACGAGTGCGAATGTGTTAAACATTTGAATCTAATGCTAAGGTATGAATGAGATGCCGTGTTTGTGAGAGTGTTTGTGTCAGACTGGTGCTGTGAAATACTGCTCTTATTGTTTATCTTAAATTATGTATTATTTACTCCTGTAAATTAGGGACTGCAGACGGAAACTAGCTATCTAGCTATAATCTGGTGCAGAACATCTCTGTTTTTTTTTTAAACTTAATGTATCTGTACATTGTCCCTTCAAATAAAGACTAAACTAACTAAACTAGAGTAGTGTTTATAGCAACGCGAGGAAACTGGGTTAAACACAACTAATATTGCCCATTTAAACTGCATGGTTGTAGTCTCCAAACAGTTTAACCGGTAAAATTGTCACTAAAACATCCAAAGTTAATACACGTCTATGTTTTATACATTCAGTGTTTATACATTTGTACCAATTTACTGACACATTTGACTGAAAGGACGAGATCGCGGATACAAGCAGCCAAAATGAGTTTCCTCCGTGGAGTGGCCGGGCGTTTCCTTAGAGATAAGGTGAGGAGCTCGGTTACACGGGAGGAGCTCGGAGTAAAGCCGCTGCTCCTCCACGTCGAGCGAAGCAACCGAGGCTCGGGCATCTGTCCTGATGCCTCCTGGACGTCTCCCTCAGGAGGTGTTCATGTCCCACCGGGAGGAGGCCCCAGGGAAAGACCCAGGACACGCTGGGGGGACTGGGAACACCTCAGGATCCTCCCGGAGGAGCTGGAGGAAGTGTCTGGGAGTCCCCGCTTAGACTGCTGCCCCCACAACCCGGCCCCGGATAAGTGGAAGAAAATGGATGGATGGACATTAGGGTGCATCAGTTGCCCCCTTTTTTTTAAAAATCGAGAACTTGCAAACGGCCCTAATGCTTTAGTGTTCCATTCAACTAGAAAAAATTCCTGGTAAATTTTTTTGTAATTCGAATGTCATCTACCGGGTCCACATCCCTTGTAAAATTCTGGAAATTTCTAAAAAAATCTCCGAGCAACCTTATCACGAGAACCAAAAGAAGCTTTTCTGTCTGTTTGCATGGAAATCAAGAACGCAAGGTCTTCTGGATTTTTAATAGTATTTTGTGCGTCCCGCGACCATAGGGGGAACGTTTTCTTTAACTCAACTTCAGCGTCTCGCAATTTAGTTTCAACCGCCTGTGATGAACGCCTTTCCATGGGAATTTCACGCAGTTTCGCGTTCCGGTCAGCAAGCTGGTTTATAGGCCTATACTGTCTTATACATTGGGACATTGGCCAAACTTTGACCTCGATGTGGACCCGGTAGATCAACTCGGAATTTCATCATTTTTTTTCTAAATTTTTTTCTCAGCGAATGGAACACGAAAAGTATAGGGCCGTTGTAAAGTTCTGATATCGGGGCAACTGATGCACCCTAATGGACATTTGTAAAATGAAAATAAAACAAATAAAAGGGGGGATGGTTAAGAAATAATTTTAGTCCAACTTTATGGGCAGTTTTTAAAATGACTTTAAATCTGTGGAATTAGATAATCAGACAAGTACAATTATTCTATTTCACTGGCAGCTCAGTCCTTGTTATCTTGCATTATGTCCCCAGAGGTATAATACTCCCTACGACAGGAGCATAGGCAGACTGGAATGGACAACAGTATCACAGTGTCTTGAGGGTTCACGTCTCCGGACGGTCGGTGCCGAGGGAAAGGACAAAAGTTACACATGTAACTATGGTTCTATGAATCCTGCCGCAGACCATCACACACGGTGCTCGGATTTCCACGAGAAGAGTCCATGAACTGCGCACGTGTTAAAATGTGTCCTCATCAAAGTCTAACCCAACTAAGAAAAATATTGGTTGACTTTTTTATTTTATTTTACCACCTAAACATGAAACTTTTACTCAAGTCATTTGTCCTGCTATTGAAACCAAAAGATACTCACACCGTCCACATAACCCCCCCTGAAACAAAGCGGTGTGCGGGGGCGTATACGCGTTGTGTACCTTGCTGTCAAAGTCCGACGTGTTGACGCAGGCTTTAATGACGTAGAGCAGAGAGTCCACCAGCCCCTCACAAGTGCGCATCTGTTTTCTGGCCTCCTCCCCGGCCGAGCTCAGGTTCCTGTCAAAACAACCACACCGCCTTTGATTTGCGGCTTAACTCCACAAACAAATGGACAATAATGACACAAAAAATGGCAGCTGTGTGGGTTGACAACGTATGACACGTGTGTGGTCTTAACCCATGTTAGTGAACACGAAGATAACCAGACTTCTACCGTAAACAGTAGTGGTATAGATTTGTATATGCACGGTCTGGTTTGAACCCACGGTCTCCAATTAAAGTGCTGTGTTGTACATCCAGCGGGAGCCTTCAAAGAAATTATCCCCCTGGGAAAAGCGAGACATGTTACATCACCACACACTGGACCGCCTGCTACAGAACAAGGTCAAATACGGTTCAGCCTCTGCCGTAATAACAAGTAAAACAAAAGATTATTCCTCGATTTAAGGGCGCAAGCTGTAACTTTTCTGATAAATGGTCGTTTTCCGTCTCGTTTTAACTGATTCTTACTGGGATTTACTGGACGCAGTTACAGGAGCTGTCCACACAGAGGTGCTAGTGCAAAGCAAGCCGATCCAGACTATTTTAAAACACACCGACAGCCTCAAATAGGAGTGTCCAAAATTCTTTCACAGAGGATATGGTCCATATGGTGAGTCATTCAGATGGAAGCATTTACACAGAGTCACTGGACCTTTAATAAGACACGGGGCATTAATCTTAGGTCTTTATCTCAATTTAGCGTGGTGTTGCTGAGGTTATAGTGGTTCAAATACTTAAAAAAGGAAAAAGTACTGCTTATTTGGGTTAATTCAGCAGGCAGTTCTGGGCCAGAGTTTGAACACCTCTGGCTCAAAATGATTTAATTAACTAAAAACTACAGCATCAAGCTCAAAATATGCCTTATATTTGTGGTTTTAATGAGGGTGGTTTAGTCTAAAATGCCAAAAAAAATGCTTGTTATATTTGTGACACATTTGCTAATTTGATTTTAAAGTTGCGCTGAAAGTAGAAAAGATTAGGTGCTCCATGAAAGGTCACAGAAACAATTTTTTTGAGAAAGTGGCAACGATTTATTGACTTTTTTTGAAACAGTCTAAGCCAATCCCACCTCCCATTTTTTATTTTATTTTATTTTTTATTTTATTTAATTTTTAATTGTATTGTATTTTATTATTAGGTATTTATTTATTTATTTTTATGTATTTTTTTTTAAATTATTAATATAATATATTTTAATTTATTATTTATTTTATATGGATTTATTAATCAATGTTAGTTTTATTATATTTGTTATTCATAATAGCAGAGAAATGATTACAATTCTATTATTATATTGTATGACTACTCGGATTCATACTTCTTCAAGGTTTGAGTGATTTATTTTTGATAGTTTTGCACAAAAAAAAAAGAAAAAAGTGTGTGTATATGTACGGTCTGAATGACATGTCAATATTTTGTTACACATGACGAAAAATATATGAAACAGAGAGTCGCCACTATTCACAAAACACATGTATTTCTGAGCAATAGAAACGCCTGTAATGAATAAATGTGAGACGGATGTGTTTATCGAGTCGGATTTTTATAGATCCAAAGAATAAAAACTAAACAAATGAACTTTTAACAAGAGTTGGGCAGTTGTCGAAGTTCAAGGTCATGATTTTTATAACGTCAGCCATGTCTAATCGTCAGTGATCAGCTTTGTAACGGAGGTCCACAGGCAATATTCAGCAAACGCATGTGGTCTGGGGCAGAGTTTAGACTGTGGAGGAGAAAATGAACTATTTTCTGTGTTAAATGTCAGATTAAAATGGTTTGTTTATGTTCGTGGAATCAGTATCGTAAGTCGTTTTTATTTTGGTTTTGGCCCAGCAATATTTTTAAACTTTTAAAAGGAACTATATGTAAGATTTAGATTTTATCCTGCTTTTATTGATAAGAACTGTAAGGTTTAAGCTTTAAGTCCGGGAGCTGCAAATGCAAACGCCGCAACAAATAGAAACACCACAACATAAAAAGCCACAACACAACAGAAAAAGCAACAAGGGAAGTGGCCGCGGGAATCTATTTTACGACATACCAAGAGAGGGGGATCAAGCAGGAAGTGAATGGGAAAAGTTGAAGAAATTGAAGAAGAAGTTGAAGTTGAAGAAGAGGAAGTTATAGAAGTTGAAGAAGAAGTTGAAGGAGAAGAAGAAGCAGAAGCAGAAGAAGCAGAAGAAGAAGAAGAAGAAGAAGAAGAAGAAGAAGAAGCAGAAGAAGCCAAAGAAGCAGAAGCAGAAGAAGCAGAAGAGGCAGAAGAAGAAGCAGAAGAAGTAGAGGCAGAAGAAGATGCAGAAGAAGAAGCAGAAGAAGAAGCAGAAGAAGTAGAGGCAGAAGAAGATGCAGAAGAAGAAGCAGAAGAAGAAGCAGAAGAAGAAGCAGAAGAAGAAGAAGAAGAAGCAGAAGAAGCAGAAGAAGCAGCAGAAGCAGAAGAAGCAGAAGAAGTAGAGGCAGAAGAAGAAGCAGAAGAAGCAGAAGAAGAAGAAGAAGCAGAAGAAGCAGAAGCAGAAGAAGCAAAAGAAGAAGAAGAAGTAGAAGAAGCAGAAGAAGAAGCAGAAGAAGAAGAAGAAGCAGAAGAAGCAGAAGAAGCAGAAGAAGCAGAAGAAGAAGCAGAAGAAGTAGAGGCAGAAGAAGATGCAGAAGAAGAAGCAGAAGAAGAAGCAGAAGAAGTAGAGGCAAAAGAAGAAGCAGAAGAAGCAGCAGAAGAAGAAGCAGAAGAAGAAGAAGAAGAAGAAGAAGAAGCAGAAGAAGCAGCAGAAGCAGAAGAAGCAGAAGAAGTAGAGGCAGAAGAAGAAGCAGAAGAAGCAGAAGAAGAAGAAGCAGAAGAAGCAGAAGAAGAAGAAGCAGAAGAAGTAGAGGCAGAAGAAGCAGAAGCAGAAGCAGAAGAAGAAGCAGAAGAAGAAGCAGAAGAAGCAGAAGAAGTAGAAGAAGTAGAAGAAGAAGCAGAAGAAGCAGAAGAAGCAGAAGAAGAAGCAGAAGAAGCAGAAGAAGCAGAAGCAGAAGAAGAAGCAGAAAAAGCAGAAGAAGAAGCAGAAGAAGCAGAAGAAGAAGAAGAAGCAGAAGCAGAAGCAGAAGCAGAAGAAGCAGAAGAAGCAGAAGCAGAAGAAGAAGCAGAAGCAGAAGCAGAAGAAGCAGAAGAAGTAGAAGAAGAAGAAGAAGCA
Organism: Odontamblyopus lacepedii; assembly: GCA_034769755.1. Classification (NCBI taxonomy): domain Eukaryota; kingdom Metazoa; phylum Chordata; class Actinopteri; order Gobiiformes; family Gobiidae; genus Odontamblyopus; species Odontamblyopus lacepedii. Next base: position 3,168,909 of record CM068356.1, on the reverse strand, counting down.
GAAGAAGCAGAAGAAGAAGAAGCAGAAGAAGAAGCAGAAGAAGCAGAAGAAGAAGCAGAAGAAGCAGAAGAAGAAGAAGTAGAAGAAGTAGAAGAAGCAGAAGCAGAAGAAGCAGAAGAAGTAGAAGAAGCAGAAGCAGTAGAAGAAGCAGAAGAAGCAGAAGAAGAAGCAGAAGAAGAAGAAGCAGAAGAAGAAGCAGAAGAAGCAGAAGAAGAAGAAGATGAAGAAGAAGTAGAAGAAGAAGAAGCAGAAGAAGCAGAAGCAGAAGAAGAAGCAGAAGAAGCAGAAGAAGCAGAAGAAGAAGCAGAAGAAGAAGCAGAAGAAGCAGAAGAAGAAGCAGAAGAAGCAGAAGAAGAAGAAGTAGAAGAAGTAGAAGAAGCAGAAGCAGAAGAAGCAGAAGAAGTAGAAGAAGCAGAAGCAGTAGAAGAAGCAGAAGAAGCAGAAGAAGAAGCAGAAGAAGAAGAAGCAGAAGAAGAAGCAGAAGAAGCAGAAGAAGAAGAAGATGAAGAAGAAGCAGAAGAAGAAGAAGCAGAAGAAGCAGAAGCAGAAGAAGAAGCAGAAGAAGCAGAAGAAGAAGAAGCAGAAGAAGAAGCAGAAGAAGCAGAAGCAGAAGAAGATGAAGAAGAAGTAGAAGAAGAAGAAGCAGAAGAAGCAGAAGAAGAAGAAGATGAAGAAGAAGTAGAAGAAGAAGAAGCAGAAGAAGCAGAAGAAGAAGAAGCAGAAGAAGCAGAAGCAGAAGAAGCAGAAGAAGAAGCAGAAGAAGAAGAAGCAGAAGAAGAAGCAGAAGAAGCAGAAGCAGAAGAAGCAGAAGAAGAAGATGAAGGGAGAAGTGAACGAAGTGGGAAACGTAAGTAAAAGTCATTTATTGTTTTGTGGCCAGGATCGATCTGCTGTCTGACTGTTGTAAATAATTTCCTGCTTGATCCTCCTCACTTGGTCCGTCGGAAAATAGATTCTCGCGGTCACTTCCGTTGTGGCTTTTTTTGGTGTGTTGCGGCGTTTGCTTTTGTTTTGAGCCCCCCCCGGTTTCCATATTTAAGCCATGTTACAATGTACCGTTTTTACCTCATCAAAAAACATAGAATGGAGTTGCATTTTGTTTCATTAAAACACTCAAGTTTTCAAGTTAACAACTACTTTTTACCATTTGTTTAGTAGAGATTGGAAATTCCAGGGCTGAAACTGTCCAAATGATTCAAGTGAAGGTGGAGCACTTCCTGTATTAAAGTGATATTAAAGTGGTGTTTTCAGTGAAGAACTCAGCCTAAATAAGCAGGGTTTGTGTGTTTAATATGCAAGAACGAAACAAAACAAACTCCAGGCATGTGATAAGGAAGCAACACTATACGTAAATATAATGGACCCTTTGACTTTAGTGAGTACATTTCTGTCGCTGGATGAGTTTGTCTGGCGGGACTATTGTTCTTTTTTGGTGTTTTGTATAGGGCGTGTCTGCGGGAGGCCTGCGCTGCTATGATCAGCACCCCCCATCCCCAGTGCGACACGTCGAGTTCATTAAACGGCCCCACAGGAGCGTCGTACCTCAGGCAGCCCGTCGTGTTCCTCAGGACCAGAGACGAGTGGAACTTGAGCTTGTGGTCGTCGTCAAACGAGCTGCTGCTCCAGCCCGAGTGAGGGATGATCACAGTGTTGGTCAGAGGGTTTAAGGCGTCGCGGATGATTGTCATTTTGACGGCGTCGCACGAGGACAGGTTCCACAGCACGCCTGCGGAGAGAGGGAGAGGGGGAGGGAGAAAGAGTGAGAGGGGGAGAGAGAGATAAAGAAGGAGAGAGAAAGAGGGGGGGAGAGAGAAGGAGTGAGAGGGGGAGAGAGAGATAAAGAAGGAGAGAGAAAGAGGGGGGGAGAGAGAAAGAGGGGGAGAGAGAGAGGGGGGGAAGAAAGAGAGAGGGGGAGAACAATTGAGCAAAAAAGAGAGAGAAAGGAAGAGAAAGAGAGAACGAGCAAGAGAGAGAAAGAGAGAGAGCAAGAGGAAGAGCGAGAATGAGTGTGAGAGAAGAGAGAGAGAGAGAGAAAGAGGGAGAGCGGGTGAGAGAGAGAGGGGGAGAGCAAGCGAGCAAAAAAGAGAGAGAAAGGAAGAGAAAGAGAGAACGAGCAAGAGAGAGAAAGAGAGAGAGCGAGAGACAGAGAAAGAGAGAGAAGAGAAAGCGCGAGAGAAAGAGAGGGAGAGAGATAGAGAGACAGAGGGGAGAGTGAGCGAGCAAGAAAGAGAGTGCGTGAGAGAGAGAAAGAGAAAAGAGCGAGAGAGAGAGAGCGAGAGAGAAAGAGAGAGAGAATGAGCAAGAGAGAGAAAGAGACAGAGCGTGTGGGAGAGGGAGAGAAAGAAAGGGAGAGCGAATGAAAAAGAGAGACAGTGCGAGAGAGAGAGAAAGAGTGGAAGAGAAGAGAGAGAAAGAGTGAGAAAGAGAGAGTGCACGAGAAAGAGAGGGAGAATAAGAGAGAGGGAGAATAAGAGAGAGAGAGGGAGAGCGAACAAGAAAGAGAGACAGTGCATGAGAGAGAGAGAGAAAGAGAGGAAGAGAGAGAAAGAGAAGAGAGAAAGAGTGAGAAAGAAAGAAGAGTGAGTGAGAAAGAGGAGAGAGGGTGAACAAGCAAGAGAGAAAGAGACAGAGCGCATGAGAGAGAGAAAGAGAGGGAGAGCAAGAGCGAGAGAGAAAGAGACAGTGCGTGAGAGACAGAGACAGAGAGAGAGACAGAGAGACATGTTTGATTATCTTTTTCTATTTAATTTAGTTCACACAGTTATAATAGTGGCTCATTATGTTATTATTCGGACATTTTAAATCACAATAATCTTAAACGACTTAACAGACGGGATAGATGGATGGATAGATATACTTTAATAACATTTTATTATCCTGAAGGGAATTCATTTCAAACAACACCACATAATAACAACAACATCACTAATTCAATTCACAGTGAAGCGCTGAAGAGCCGTACGGCCTGTGGAAAACAAACGACCTCCAGAGTGTCGGTGGAGCAGGACGACAGCCTGGCCCCAAATGTGCTCTCGGGGGACGGGGGGGCTGTGCAGGGGGCGCTGGGGTTATCCACAACGGACAGGCGCTTGTTTACGGCCACAGATGTGAGGGAGTCAAGCTCTGCGCCCGTTATAGGTCTTGGAGTGGGCGCAGAGCTCGATGACTGTCCGGTAGAACATCGGCCGGAGCTTCTGGCAAAGCTTCTGGTTAAAGGACTTCATATTTGTAAAGGGCTGATTCAGAAAGAGACGAGACTGCTGACAGCGCCCACCCGGAGCTAACGTCGCCATAAAGTGCACATCACGGTAGCGAGTAGTGGATTAAGGCAGGAGAATTTGCCCCATTTTGGCTGCGATTTCTTCTCCCCAAGTTCAGGAAGGCGTGACCTGATTTTTTTTGTCTCTTCCGTGTGCGATTTTGAAGCCGCTGCTCCTCATGTGTGGAGTCAGTGTCAGATCAGAACCACCGAACATCAGCAACGCGACGGAAACAGACGATAAAACAGAGCATCAGGGGCAGAGGAGCGACGGACACAGAGACGCAACAAACAAACTCAGGATAGAGCGAAAATAAAGACTTTATTATTCACCTAATGTAAAGTGGTAAATTTATAGTGCAGCGTCTGATCCACATTATCCATAGAAATTTCCCTCCGCAAATAATGACATCAGTCCACAAAACTGCGCTATTGATCCAGTTTGAAGTGTTCTTTGAAAGTAAAAAGGTGAAAGTTGTTCCTCGCATGTGTTTGTTTACATCCACAAAGCGTAAAGCTGCAGATCAGCGACAGTGACTCTACTTCCTGTGGACTTTATCTCCTCTTTTATGCTTTAAAAATCCTGTATCTGAAGTATTGCTCCACATTTCACAAATAATAATAACACAGTTTTGACTTGTGTCTAAACTAGAAGTGCAGAGCTCTGATCTTTGAACACTTCAGAGTCTCAGAGCAAGTGGTTTTACTGTAGCTGACGTGATCGAGCTCACAGCTTTACAGCCTGTTTTACGCAGACAGATCCCGCTGCAGACTTTGTGATCAGAGATTTTACGTCTCATAAGTTTCTCCTCGTGTCTGTGGTGTTTGCGCATTTTGTCGCACGTTTAAAAATCGTTTAAGACCGAAAAATCCTCGTGTGTGTCGCGGCCTTTAGCCAGACTTTACTCATCCACATGGGAGTAGCTCACACATTACATTATATTACAATAACAAAGAGTAAAAAATTACAAAAAAATGGTAAAAACAAACAAACTTCTAAATAAAAAGAAAAATCCTCTAGTGTGTAGCGTCCTTTAGTGTAGTGGAGTAGAGTAGTTGCAATATGGAGTCTTGAAAATAAGTGATTAAAGATTGCTGGAACATGCACGAATTCATCTATATACAACTTTATGAGAGTAAATGGTGAAGGGGAAACAACTGTAACACGGTTAAAAGCCCCAAAAAGTCTGCTTTAACATATTATTCACAAAAACAGTGGTCAAAAAAACATCCAGCGGCCCTCAAAACCCTCCACATCACGAGGAAAGGGAGACAGAAAGAGAGAAGTTTTATTTTTAACTGTCAAAACATTTTGCCATTACATTTCAGGCTCACCTCGTGCTATTTACAAAAAGCAAACTAAAGTAAAGACATGTATTTGCAGACTATTTAAAGTATTTACAAAAACAGAGGTCCAAAAAGAGCTGGAAGAGAGAGCGGAGAGAGGAGAGGGGTAAGAAAAAGAAAGAAAGAAAGAGCAAAAAGGAGAGAGGCAGCATGTAAACAGTGGTACGTCTGTAGGCAGGGAGACGGAGGCGTGACGAGCTGGAGTTTGGTCAGCTGTCAGGTGGAGTTACTGTCCTCTCAGTGACCAACAACAACACCAGAAGAAGAACAATAACAGAAGAAGAAGAAGAAGTTGTTGAAGGAGAAGAAGTTGAAGGAGTTGAAGAAGTTGAAGAAGAAGTTGAAGAAGAAGTAGAAGTTGAAGAAGAAGTAGACGAAGAAGAAAAAGTTGAATAAGTAGAAGTAGAAGTTGAAGAAGAAGAAGTAGAAGTAGAAGAAGAAGTTGTTGAAGGAGAAGAAGTTGAAGAAGTAGAAGAAGTTGCACGTCACATCTGCGCACGCCGATGCCCCCGCACGAGGAAAACACAAAACAAAGTCTGCTTCAAAACATACGACGAATCCTCAACAAGGACCGCGGACAGCGACCCAAACACACAGAGGAGCGGCACCACAGCAGGACCCACACCCGCCCCACCACACAACAGACACCACATGCTGCTGGACCCACCCTCTCCGCCAAAACCACCAGCTCCGCCAGCTCCGCCGCACGACATGCAAACAACGCTGTGTGACGACACCCTGGCCGCAGCCCTGCAGGTGCGAACGTGCTCCACAGAACCCCAGGCAACTGTGCCGGAGCACGGCCCGGCCCAAAACTCCCAGCTCGAATACAACAGGCAAACACACACAGTCGCACTAACTGGAGATCACTGGACCCTCAGTAATGAGCACATTATTTCACCCATTATTTGACTGAAGACAGAAGAGACACTTCGCTCACACTGTTGCAGAGCACAAAGTCTCACTGACGATTGTTCGGGTTTGCAGTAAAAAAAACAAACACAAAAGAGTATTAAAATGATGATTCAAGAGACAAAAAATGTGTGATTAATTTACGATTAATCCGCAAGTATGACATTCATGAGATTAATCGCGATTAAATATTTTAATCGACTGACAGCACTAGCAACTATTTGTATGTTTTTTGCAGTGTACTAGGTAATGTGGGTGAAGTGTCTTGCCTAAGGACACAACAACAGTTTTTGCCACTGGGCCCCACTGACAGAGCAAACGCAGCTCTGTCTAAAATGGATGATCCCGATATATAATAAACAAATGCCCTCTTCCTGTGCCAGGACCATCGACACCAGTGTCTCTACACACGATAATACAAGTGGACAGCTTCAGCCAAACACTGCAAACAGAGCAGTTCTGTTCAGTATAAACTTTCATCCATAGCGTTGGCGTGCGCTATGGAAAGTTCCGCATTACATAAGTTCCCATCGCCGTGTGTTAAAAACTTACTGTTATGAAGTCATCCGCATGTGCCCAGACTGGAACTGTCTGACAAAACGCTAAAAGTTGAATCGTTTAAAAGTTTTTCTGTCAAATATGGTGACACGCTACGTATTCTGCATCTGACATTCACTTCGGTTTCCTCTTGTGGGTGGACAATAATATTTTCCCAGTCAAAATAAAAAAGACAGAAGGAAGATTTGATTTGACATCGTCTCAACCATTTGAAACCCGTGATATTTTAGCCTTCCGAAAATAATAACACCGTGTCACCCGATTCGAACTTGATCATTACTACGCGCAGGACGGGCGGTCTTTGATTCGGTCTCAGGGGTTCTCTGTATGGAGCATATTCTTTTAATTAGCGTCTCCGCTGCTAATGCCACCCTGCAGCGGAGTGGTAAAAGGACCCAGGGCACGTCAGGTTTTATATAGGAAATTCACATGACGGACAGCTCATTTTTGCATGTTTTTGTACTGCTCGTTTTGAGATTTCATTTTAAATTTTGGCGCTTTTAAAGTTTTAAATGTATTGTTAAAATGATTATTATATTATTGTGTAGAATTTATGACAACCATTTCTATTTTGGCTCTTTGTTATTATAATATCTTGTGATGTGTGAGCTACTGTGTCCAAATAATTTCCCTTGTGGATCAATAAAGTTTGTCCAAGTTATCTATTCTTTTTTTTTTTCTGCCTGTTATTTGAATATATGGTAGCCACAGCTGCCCTCTGGCAATCTGCAGTTTCTCCGAGCACCCACTCTTCACCCACGCAGCACAAAATACTGTATAATTACACAAAAGAGTTGAAATGTCTTTCCTGTGGACACAAAAACAGTCTGAGTTTGGATCGAACCATCAACCTGGTACATGGCAACCACCTGACAACCAATGTTTTTTTAATATCTATATGAAAATGTACTCATTTGAGATCCTTCATTTGAATAAAAAAGTGAATGGATTGTTTTACCCTGAAAAATGCAAGGGAATCTACTGTAAGATAACCAATAGAATTTACAGCAATAATCTTTAACTTGTATAAAATTCTACAAAGCGCTGATAAACCAAGGGACATGACGGCAAAAAATGTATCACAATATTTTCCTCATATTGATTCATCGATTTCTGATACGATTTTATTCTGTCTTATTAAAAACAATCGTCCATATTACTTTCCTTGGACATAAACAATGTAGAATTTTAGTGAGAACAATTTAACACAAAATGATCAAACTTCCGACTTCAGACTCTGATCTCTGCCCCAAAGTGACAACGTTTTTTGTTTTTTTTTCTGGCAGAAGAAGGCTGTATAACTCTCAATTAAAGGTGCACTATGTATGGTTATGTTAGTTCTCTGCTTGGAATATTCCATAATATGACATTAAACAGCTCTGCCTTATATTTATTCAATTATAGGTGCTCAAAAATACCTAGAAAAACAGACATTCTGACGGTGAGCAGGGTCACCACTCCACAGATCTGACCTGTAACGTGGTCTGGTTTGGTCTCTATGAAGGTAGAAAGGTTTAAAGGGATAGTTTGGGATTTTTGACATGAATCTGTCCGTCGCCGTCAGCAGAGTCGAGCATCAACACTGATTTACCTCCCAACAGCATCCGGTGAGCCGAGTTCTTCCCGGTTTCGGTGCTGATGAAAGTGTCCGGCGAGTTGGCTGGAGTCACGAAAATAAAGCGTGTTTTCTATTCAAGACAATGTGTTCAAAAGAGTGATACATTTACGTCACAAAACCGTGAACCACAAAAAAGTCAGACCTCACAATCGCTTGGTACTATTTTCTCTCCGCTCTGCCTCCAGGTGGCGCTGCGCCGGTTTCACTGTGTTTCCTGCTCGGAAAGTTAACGACAACATGTGTGATTACGACACCGGCGATGAAGACACGAACTTTAGCACAGAGCCAAGGGGAGATCTTTATGAACCCGAATATACTGAAGCCCAAATTCAGCAGATGGAGTCAGAACAGCAGAGAGAGAGAGGAGGGACAGAGTGGGACAAGCTGAAGCTGGAGTTTTGTTGTTCCAGCCTGGAGAATCACAAGTCCAGCACCATTTTTATATATATATTCTTACATAATCGCAGCGGTCATCGGTCTGAAGACGTAAACACTGCAGAACTACTGAAAAATGTGTTGGATTCATGCGCGGCTTCGCCTGGCAACAGCGCGCAGTGATATGAGCGGAGAGAAAATAGTACCAAGCGATTACGAGGTCCGACTTTTTTCGAGTTTAGATTTCGTGATGTAAATGTGTCACTCTTTTGAACACATATTGTTTTGAGAAGAAAAACACTGAATTTTCATGACCCCAGCCAACTCGCCGGACACTTTCATCAGCACCAAAACCGGGGAAGAACTCGGCTCACCGGACTCTGCTGTCGGGAGGTAAGTCAGTGCTGGTGCGACACTGCTGACGAGGACGTACAGATTCATGTAAAAAAAAAAATAAAAATCCCTTTAATATCATACAGCAACTCCACGGAGAAAAGCATTAGACTCGCCCTCCTTTAAAAAGATGATCTCTGACAATTAGAAATGACCAGCTCTAATTAAAATGTGATTAATTGCACAGTCCTTCCCACAGCTCCTTGAATTTCCAATGCATTTCAGTGACTTCCGCCACCTCATTAGCTGTTCCCACGTCCCTGCACCTTTCAGACACTCAACAGCAGGAAGCAAATGCAAATGCAGCGGCGAGCCTGTGTTCGGGCACATTAAAAAGCACTCTCTTGACTTCCTCACGGGTCAAAATCATTTCTCTTTCTGACCGATGTCGACAGGATTTGATATTCCAATGAGGCGAGCGGGAGACGAGAAATCACAGCCGGGATATGCACTATTCAAAAGGAAAGTGTAGCTGCTGCTTATTTCTGATAAGGTCAAAATCTCAGACGGATGAAACAATATCGCCTCAGGTATTTTTATAAGAAACTCTCAGAAATCTGACAATGTTAAAGGTGCGCTATGTAATTTTTTCCATTGGGCGTCCGTCACCTGCAATAGCTCTGCCTGGAATGTTCCACAATGTGACATTAAACAGCTCGAACTTTACATTTACTCCACTACAGGTGGTTTTATAGCTCAAAAATACCTAGAAAAACAAGACATTCTGACTGTGAGTGGGGCCTCTCCGTGGATCTGACCTGTAACTTGGTCTGGTTTGGTCAGCATGAAGTCCTGGTTTAGTTCTGGTTTAGTCCTGGTTTAGTTCTGCACTGCAAAAAACAAAATCTAGTCAAGCTAAAATGACTTGGATTAAGAAAGTTTGACCATGATTTGAGTAAATTTCACTTGACAAGTAAAATGATCAGCCAGTGCAATAAGATTTTTGTCCTTAAAATATGAAAATACATCTTACTACACTTAAAATAAGAAAAAAACAAAAACTTTTTGCACTTAAAATAAGAAATACAATCAAATGTTGCTTGGATTAAGAAAAAAACACTTATTCCACTGGCAAATTATTTCACTTGTCAAGATGAATCTAGTCAAATAAAGTAAAATGTTCTTAATTCAAGTCATTTTAACTTATCTAGATACTGTTTTTTTCCCTGTTTGGACTGGTTTGGTCCTGCTGTAGTTGTGGTTCGGTACAGGTTTTGTCCTTTAGTCCTGATTTAGGCCTGGTTTATTTCCGTTTTAGACCCGTTTTGGTCCTGGTTCAGTCCTTTTCTTCATGGAGATGTTATAACTTTGTCGGGAATGTTCCACAGTATAGCATTAAACAGCTCTATTTAACATTCAATCCATTACACGTGGTTTTATAGCTCAAAAACACATAGAAAAACAGGTGTTCTGACTGTGCGCAGGGTCGCCTCTCCACAGACACGACCTGTAACTTGGTCTGGTCTGGTCTCCATGAAGACAGGAAAATAACACACTGTAATACATGTCCACTGAGGAAATCTGACTGACCCTCCACCAGAAAAGTTAAACAATGCACCTTTAAACTTGACATTTTACGCAACAAAATGGATCCACATACTCTGTAATTGGTATTGTGCATATTCTATCCCTCCTTGTATATCAGGTTCCTGTTATAGGCGCCATTTTGTGGACTTTCTGACTATTTAAAAAGAAGGAAAACTGTTTTGAATACATCACTATGGCTGAGCTCCTTGTGTTTCATCACTGTAAAACCCATAGACCCATAGAACCCATAGAAATGTTGCACTGATAGAAAATATCTTTACATTTTCTCTTAAAACAGTACAAAACCACATGATTGGAAGCAAATGAATCTTATATGAAAACAGAATGGTTACAGCGCAGCCACTTTGCTCATTTTTACATTCCCTGCAGGCCTCATAACAAGCCCTGAGGAGGTGCTTCTATGCTTGGGAGATCAACAGGCAAGTCCACCCGGCTGTGACGGACAGGCTGTCGACAAACCAGCCCCGGCAGCACTACCCATAATTCATAGCTGCCACTATACGTCCACGTGTGTAAGCAGCCCTCTCAACCGGCTCCATGCCATGTTCCCCATACAGTCCCCTGACCTATGAAACATTTGACCCTCAGGTAAATAATAGACCAGAGCCCAGATGGATGAGCGTGACAGTTTAAAGGGCCCATTATGATCTGTTATACTGTTGTTTCCTCATCAAAAACAGACCTGGAGTTGTGTTTTGTGTCATTCACACATGTTTAACACACAAACCCTGTATATTTAGGCCCCATTTACACATACACGGATCTTTTTTAAAACAAATATTTCCCTCGCTCCGTTTTCTGAAATAACATCGTGCACAGCATCATTTACTTGAATCCGCATAAATACACTGTAAATATGCAGCAATGACCGCAACATCCTAAAATTTTCCTCCTCCGGGACAAACACTTCATTTTCACAATGATCCCACCAGACAGCGTCCGCCCAGGTCTGACCCAAAAACGGCGACGTTGGCGGTGACGGCGACTGGGTCTTTGAGTCATGAGGAGTGTTTGCAGCAGAAGTAACGCGACTGCTGCTCTGACGCTTCCATCATCATCACCAGAGAAAAACGTTAACACTGGTCGCACTTTGTCACTTTGTACACAAATGCGAAACCGTAGCTTTCCAAAATCTCTACTTTACCGGAGTTTTTAGAAAGATCCGTTTTCAGAGGTGAATTCTCCGTTTGCGTGTAAAAGATGGGTACAAACAAAGGGGAATTTCTCAGTTTTTAAAAATATCCGTGTACATGTAAACGGGGCCTTAGTTCTTCACTCAAACAGAAAACACTCCATCTCCATCGCTATTGAACTAATGCTGCATTCGTTTATTCAGCTCGTCCCACTCACTCAGATATGACGTCACGTCTACGCTTCAACCGTTTTATTATGTTTCATGTGTCCGACTAAGAGAAAAACATGGACACAAACCGCAAAGATGTTGTTGCTTTAACTTTGGCCGAGTACCAGTCGTTCCAAAATAAGTCTGTGCTTCAACTACACAACCTCAAGGAAGAATTCCAGGAAGAGCACAGAAGACGCAGAAGGTATGTTCATATTTCAGTATATTGGTGTTGCGTGATAGTAGATCATTTTAGCACATTAGCGAGCAGGAAATGGGGTAAAAACATGGACGACAACGATTACCATACCGATAGGAAGTGAAGTAAGGTAATGCAGTAATATTACCAAACCCATAGGCATGAGTGAATGTGAATGGAGTTTTGTGTAAAAGTGACTATGAATTGTGTGGTTGTCTGTATGATTGTGCAGTTGGTGAGTCTAGAAAATTGTTTATAGGGTCTGATTATTGTTTATTGTAAATTTTACTGTTTTACTAGATGTTCCTGATGTATTTTTGACCCCTGTGACCCTGAGCCGTGGGACTACAGATGGAAATAGCCTTGTGGCTACAACCTGGCGTGTTTACAGTCATACATTTTGTCATGTCTGTCCATTAACATGCATTGTCACAATCAAATAAACAAATAAATTAAATTAAAATTAAATAGGCAGTGATACGGGTGCAGTAAGGAGTGACTGAAATTGTCATTTAAACAACCAAAGCATCCAAACACTATAAAAACAGTTCATACTATAAGTGACACTGGGCGTAGTCATCTTGGATTCTATCTTGGAAACTTTGCTCGGTCTCCTCCGAGTTCTTCCGAGTTCCGCCATCTTAGGAAAAGAGGCGTGTCCGTGTGTGTCACTAGGCAAAGTCCTCGAACGTCCGAGTAGGATAAACAAACGCACCATAAAGGTAAAAAGTGGCTGTTAACTTGAAAACTACCACTACATGAGATCAACGAGGTGGAACAGAGCATTTTGAGCTTGGGATATATAGTGTGAATGAAACAAAACATAAGTTCAGGTCTGTTTTTGATGAGATACCAGCGCTATAACATGGCCTAAAGCTCATAAGAGTCAATTCTGTGTAACTTAGGCCCTTAAAAGACAGGTATAAAAATATGTGCCCATCAGTGGCCCCCAGTGACATATGGAAGTGGGAATAAGATGGATTGTTCTTGTCCCCTCCGGTGATCAATGTGTAAAGATCTTTGGCGCTCCGGACTAATTGACCCATCAGGAAGAATTGGAGTGTGTGGACATGACAAAGACGTGCTCATCAATGACCAACACAACTCAATTATCATGAGCAGATTTCATTCAGGTTTATGAGATACATTATGCTGTAATAGAAATGTGCATGTGTCTGCGATCGTTATAATCTTTGACACCTGTGGGTCGTGAGAATTTGCACATTTTATATCACAATATTGATCTAAAACGACTTAATAAAAAGAAAAAAGGCTGCTGACTTCCACGTTAGAAAGCCGCGGTGGCCAGTGGGAGCTGACATCGCCGTAATGTTATCACAGAGTCTGCATCTCCTGTGGACGGCAGATCACGCTAATGACTACATGACTAAGTGGTGCTGACGAATCCTACATGTACACCAATTAAAAAATGGGAAAAAAGTAAGTACAGAGCGGTGAGCGTATTCCAGTGGCGGTTCATGGGCAAAATGGCATGTTAAAAATAAGCGACTAATAAAGATGATTACTCATACATGCATGATTCTTCCAAATACAACTTCAGGTCGGTAAACGAGAAGAGGAAACAACTAAAACATGGGTAAAAGTTTGGCTTGAAGGAACTGTATGTAAGATTTTAATGTTAAGTAGGGCCCGACCGATATGGATTTTGTTGCGGCCGATTTGATATCGATAAATGGGAGTTGGAGCTGCCGATAGTCAATATAATCGCCAATATATATTTATGACGTAAAAATTCACTGTAAATCCTCCTAAAGTTTGGCTCTATTGGATTTTCATCTGGGTTTATTTAGGCGACATTTATTGTTCTTCTGCCTCTTTACGTCATATTTAAAGACAGTAGTTCGGCCTAATGGGTTTTTGTATGATATTTTAGCCTGTAAAGAAAGTACTGTAAGTAAACTTCTGCTATTAGCTTTTAGCGGTAAATGCGTGTGCGCCGCGGTAATTAATGATCTGCTAAATGCGGATAATTCACACCTCTATTCACAGCTCATTTACATATCAGTGCGTGTCCAGTAACATATATACGGCCACTATAGTCACTTTACAGTCGCTAACAGAAGAGAAAACAGCCTGTTTATGTGTGCGAGCTACAGCAGCTAATCGCTAACCAATGAGAAAGAACCAAAACGAGCTTCAAAACCGACACATTTCAACACTCAGCCTCACACAGGCTCCTCTCAGATCACAAGTCTGCACTAAGAACTGTCCTTTTAATCCAGAATCAAACCGATCGTCTGTAAAAAGAAGAGAATCTCAGTGTTGTGCACATGGATCTACGGCTGCGGCTGTAAACAAGTGCACATGGCGATGCGTTCAGGGGCGGGATGGACACAGACAAATGACTCCTCAGATAAAGACTGATGCTGAGCCACATATTAGGACATTTATCTGTCTGTAAATTGGATTAAATGGGCAGAATATAGAGTCTGAGCTTTATAACAAAGGAAAATGTCCATGTGGAATATCGGCCCATATCAGCAAGATTTTGGCCGATATGTTTCCAAGAGCCCATAATGTTAAGTTTCATAAACATGAGTCAACTGTGTCCCCACATAGGAAGAAAACACGTTCACATCAAATCTAGTGTTTACTGATGACTATTGTAAGGCTGATTTATCATTAATTACAAAAAACGTTTCACATAATGGTCTAGGATGTTTCAGTCTCTGGTTCTCATGACTTTTATCCGGTCAGAACGCAGAACGAGCCTCACAGAAGTCTCTCATTTGCGTTGCCAGTTTCAGTGCTGAAATTCAGTTTAAAAACATACACATCTAATTAAGTGAGCACAAAGGGGCGTTAGATAAATCACGATCCTCTTTACTGCAAACTAGTGGATTGATAAATTATTGTGAATGTTTTGAAATTGTATTTTGCAAAACCGTGTTGACAGCCAATTTGGATGCTCGTTTGGGAGAAAGTAAACTTGTTTTGGAGTCCAGCTGAAGCATTGCTCATTCATTGTGAGTTTATTGGTATTTCGTGAGCTATTGTTTATTATATCACCAAATCATGAGGTACCTTGAGATTTCTAACCCAAATGAGCTCTAATTAATCACCATTTAGGTTTTGTGCATTCGTGTGTGGCTGTAGAATTAATAAACAATAGCAGAATATGAATATGGTAAAGTAGAGATGTACAAAGTCGGAAATGCAACAAGAATTTACATTAATAAATAGTTTAAAAGCTCCTATATTACACAAAACCGAGATTTAAACCATGTTAGAATGTCGTTGCCTCATCAAAAACAGACCTGGAGTTGTGTTTTCAGCTCCAGATGTGTTTGTGGTAAGGAAACATTATAACATAGGTCAGAAAATAGCATAATACAGGCTCTTTAATATAGCAGAATATGACCCCTTACCAGACCCAGTCAATTCTAATTTAGGTCAGATGAAGTGCGAACATGCAGAAACTCAAGAGTGCTGAGCATACAGAGAAATGCCCATTTGATTATTTCACTGGAGTCTGGCCAAAACAGCCAAAACCGCCCGGAGTTTATTTTTGCACTGTTTTCATTTGTGCGCTGGAAGCACATTTCAGCGCGAGGGCAAATATTGTGACAGGTGTTTAAGTCAAAGAGCACAAAGAGCACTTTCTGTTGCTTGTGTTACTTATGAACTTGCAAATGAAAAAGCGCTGTGAGAATATCGAAAAACATGTACTCGAATTACATCCTCTGCGCGGTTTGGCTGTTTTGGTGATAGGTTCCGTTGTTTTAGTCTCGTACGAACTACTTCAGTCGTCGATGCAGGAGCAGATTCGGTCCTAGCGCCCCCTGCTGGCTTCTAAAACTGTTCGGGAATTGCAAATATCTAATTTTGCGTTTCATGTAATCAGAATCAGAATCAGAATCAGAAAACTTTATTGATCCCAGAGGGCAATTCGTTTGCAGCTTTCACAGAGCAGTTCTCACATGCACAAACACACAGTGTGTCAGACCATTACAGACACAAGTGGAACTCAAAGAACAATATAAGAACAATATACATATGACAGTGTAAAAACCTCAAAAAACACAACCCTCAGAATTTAGCAGTTTAATAGCTGAAGGCACAAAAGAATTGGAGAAGCGGTTAGTCTTCCGTACCGGAGCATAAAAACGACGTCCTGAAGGCATCAGGATAAAGTCAGGAGTCAGAGGATGGAGGGGCTGAGCCAGGAGACACTTGGCTTTGCTCAGCACTCGCTCCTCCCACAGCGAGTGTACAGTTGAGAGTACAGTTTGTAATGTTATTTTCAAAAGCTTATGTAGTTACAAAGCTCGTTTTAGGATGAAATAGCATCTCATTTTTTATCATTTTGACAACCCTGGTCATATTATTTGAAATATTCATGCTTAAGTTTAAAGGGACAGTTCACAATTTTGGACATAGGGACTCATTTCCTCGTGAGCCGGAGTGTAGTCGATGTGTGGAGGCACTTTTTTAAAAATATTTCATCCAATCATTGCATTTGCAGTTGTTGCTGGTGCTAGGCTAGCGCATGTCAATGGGCACAGCTGGTCCGCCGCTAAAACAGTCTTACCCACTCCGCAAAGCACCCGAAGCAGATGTGTCATTACGCCAGATTATTGACGTAAATGTCTGTATTGATATAATAATGTTTGAAGTTTATTTGTTTATTTGTTTATTTAAGGATCCCCATTAGTCTCTACAGAAGCAGAGACTAGTCTTCCTGGGGTCCAATCTCAAATACAAGACATTTTAAGCACCATCAAAACAATCAATCAAAACACTAAGTTTGAGTTACATCATCAAAACACACACCAAACACTCAAAATATGTTACATTCAACTATTAGCCCTTTCAAAAAGCAATTTCTTAAAACATTTTTAAAAAACCGCATAATTTTGTATAAGCCTTATATGTTGTGGCAGAACATTCCAATGAGAAATGGCTCTGTAGAAAAATGTTGCTTTCAGTGCATTAGTTCTTGGTTTTGACAAAGTGAAAGTTGTGTTTGAGGCTTGTCTTGTATTAAACCTGTGCCTGCTACAGATGAGCTGTAACTGTGAGAACATGTGCACAGGTCTGTGTGTCGTCACACTTTATGCAAAGACAAAACTAAACTACAGGCCAGTCTGTCCTTGACTTTCAGCCACGAAAGTTTCTCATGCATAGTAAATAGAAGTAAAACCGACCGTTGCATTTGAAGGATTTATGTCTGAGCAGCAGCAGCGAGTTGTACTTCCTGATAGAAAGCTCGGCAGAGGCGGACTGATATATGAGAAAATAGTCCCTCAACCTGCGACGATTCATGCGATGCAAGGTTAGTTTTTTTCCCCAAACATTATTCTACGGACACAGACATTCATATTTATAATTTATAGGCATGATAACTGATTTGCCTCGGGTGCACTGTGGAGTGGGTAAGACTGTTTTTAGCAGCAGACCAACTAGGCCCATATCCACACAGCAACTACACTCTGGCCGACTAGAAAATGAGGCCCTCTGTCCGAAATTAAATTAAACATACAGTATGCAACTTTCTGGAGGTGGCACGAAAACAGAACGTTAAATAGGCAAAGGAACAACTTTTCTATGGAAAGAAGCAGAGGGTCAGGTGAAGATGGAAGCCCACTCATACGTTTTTCAGTGCAATAAACATGCTTTTTTGCCGAAGGGTTGGCTGAATTTTGTTAAAACAACTGGATTTTGGATTTTATTTGAGTACTCATTTCCCCAATGTCCTGTTCACGACCAATTTATTTTCTATTATTTATTTGTTTATTTCATTCATAAAGTATAAAATGACATTGACAGTATCACAACATCAAACATATGAGAAATAAATGAAAAGGAGCAGGAAGAAGAGTCGTCTTATGTTATCTGCCCCTTTTCCCTTTTCTAGACACATTAACACCGATAATCGCTGTGAAACTTTTCAAATAAGTACATTTCATTTCAGTCACAATGATGGATGGGATGGAAATTGAGTCTTTTCTTTTTTCTTTTCTTTCCAACATAAAAGTAAAAATCTGTATTTTATTTTGAAGATTAAGTTTTAGAAAATGATTGCGCCTTAAACAATATTTGCATTTATGTAAGTGTAATTATTGCTTGAAAAACTAATAAACAAATAACTGAAGACACATGCTATTTAGCTAAAAACCGACATATCCAAATATTTTAAAAGCCCAAGAGTTGATCACTTTCTTTAGCTTATGTGTATTATGCTTTAAAAAAAAAAAAAAAGGTTTTGCAAAGTAGATTTTTGCACACTACTGTAGGTCTGCTTTAAAGGAACTGCATGTCAGATTTTGATGTTAAATTTCATAAACATGACTGAACTGTGTCACCACCACAGGAGAAAGGCGTGTTTACACCAAACCTTTATTTTTCTGATAACGATTCTAATCCTGATGTATCATTGTTTACAAGAAACATTGGACATAACGGTCAAGTTGTTTATGTTTCATTTGGTGTTTTGGTTCTCATGACAATTATCCAATCAGAAAACAGAACGAGCCTCAGATGAGTTTGCTATAAATATTTTTAAACTGTAAAGTCGATCTCTGCACATCCTCCTGCCCCCAAAAGTTTTGCAGCGTTTTGAAATTGTATTTTTGCAAAACCATGTTAACAGCCATTTGAAAGAAAGTTTAATTCAAATGAATTAATAAAAATAATTATGCCTATTATCTCTCCTGTGGGCTCACCACCTGCAGAGGGGTTCATAGGGGGGGTCAGGTGCTATGAGTATTGTGCAGCACGCTGCCCCCGCGACCCAGCCGGATTAAGCGGGAGAAGATGGATGGATGGATGGATGCCTATTATCTACTAGTATAATATGCAGTTTTAAAAGTACTTTAAGGTGCACTGTGTCACTGTTTTCTGCTTGTTTCTATGGATGTGCCACTGCTCTGCCTGGAATGTTCCACAGTGTGACATTAAACAGCTCTACTTTACATTTATTCAGTTACAGGTGTTTTTACTGCTCAAAAATGCGCAGAAACACAGGCGTTCTGACTCTGAGCGGGGTTTCCTCTCCACAGTTCTGACCTGTAACTTAGTCTTGGTTAACCTGGTTTGGTCTCCATGGAGATAGTAAGGTTTAACACCATATGCCATTAACACCATAGCCATTTGGAGCGCCTCCCACAAAAACCTAAAATGAGGATAACACTGAATATGATTTTTTTACGTGTCTGCTCTGTATAAAAGAGTGTGCTGCATTTATGAAGTCAATGAAAATACAACACAAATAATCCACTGAGTCGTGTCCTTTGTTTCAGCGCAGTTTATGCACATGAGCCATGTGGTTTTAAGTTTCGTTTCTCTAAAATGGAAACAAACGTGCGCAAAGCTGCATTAAACACATTATTACTAAATGTCTATTTGAGTCCTGCTTGTAGGAAATAAAAATCCAAGGTTAAATTATCCACCCGCAGCAAATCAAAATTGCATCTGCTTCTGTTTCGTCATCATTTTATCGTCTGTCCTGGAGCGTGAATCTGCCCACGTGGCATTAAACGTTCTGTTTTCTTTAGAAACTTTTTTTTTCTTGGATTTGTCCATCATTTACCCACCAGGGGTCAAAAATCTCAATAAATCTGCTGCTGGTGTAGGTGCTGGTGAGTCCGGGCGGGATACGTGTCGGGTGTCGCACATCCGCGGCTTTGAGGCATATTTTGAGCAACAAAAATATTAAAAATGTTTTATTTGAAGGTTTCAAGACCATTATCTACAAATTTAGAATTACATTTAAAAACAAGAGCTCCTCCAGCGGGGCAAAATACGCCCGTACTTTGAATTATTGTATATAGAATTCTAGAATCGGAATTCCACCAATCAGATCGCAGCAACAGAACTTAAAGACACTACAAAGCTTTAATGTGTCAAAGCTCAAAGAAGCAGAGAATGTGGGTTGTTCTCGCTTTCAGCAGCAGAACATTTGAGAAGAGAGTTCAGATCTTTCATGAAGACAAAGCTTCAAAGACTTCAAAGCTTTGAAGTGTCCACAGACGGATGGACGGACAGACAGACGGACGGACGGACGGACAGACGGACGGACAGACGGACGGACGGACAGCGCCATACCATAATACGTCCCGTATTAGAACGGGCGTATAACAAATGAACTAAAATAAAAATACACTGTAATTATTTATTTTCTAAAGTCACAGGAGCCACAACAGAAGGATGAAGAGCCGCGAGTTGCCGACACCGGTTCTAGACAAAGCAAGAACATCTCCATGGAGGAAAAGCATTTAGACAGACCCTCAACCGGAAAAGTTACACAGTGCACCTTTAAGAGACAGCTTCAGCAGTGGAGATTGATTGGTGTTTAGCGCGATAGATGAGTATGGACGAAGCACTCATGTGAACCACACTGTGATCAATGGGGGTCGGAGCAAGTGATTCCTGTTATTGAACCAAGTCGTGTACAATCAAAGAGCCGGCGCCTGCAGCAGAAAGAGGCCGACTCCGATGCAAGTCAGTGAGATCAAATCAAACAAAGATACAGTCACACACACTCTCGCAGCGGAGTCCCGAAGAGTCTGATTGAACCCTGTGAGGAGAATGGCTGCTATGTTTGCACTAGGTAACAGATGTAATGACAGGGAGGCGCAGAAGGAGCCCGTAAAGCTTTTTAAACTACAAAGAGCCTGTTGAGGTGGTTTTTGTGGTGAGGATTGTGTCTATCTGAAATGAGCTTTGACCTTTTACAAAACTGGGGGATAATGAAAGCACCTGGCGCATCCCAATTTGGAGTTTTATGTGGTGTTGTTTCCAAATGTGCCAGGTGTAAGTCAGAGGTGGGTAAAGTACTATTACTTCAAAATAATATTGCACGAATAGAAGTACAAAGTAGTGGTCCAAGTATTTAGTCAAGTAAGAGTAAAAAGCATTCGGGAAAAGTAATACTCAAGCACCTAAGTGTTGGGGCGTAATATCAGATCTATCATTTAGATTTTTGTTTATTTTCTTTCTTCGGTCAATTAACATAATCATTAATCAATGATTTAACACAGAAATTCTGCATAACAATAAAGTTATTCTACAGACCGAAGGGGTTTAGGCTGAAGTTTTAACACTTAAAATGAAAGTAATTGGAAGATATAGACCAAAAAAGCAGAAAAACAAAAGGAACGGGGCAAGAAACACAACATAAACCTTTTGTCACTTGTATTCAGACGAGGAGTCAAAGCAAATACTCAAGCAAGAGACTGTTACAGTGCCATATATATTACTGTAGTAGAAGTAAATGTATGCAGTTAAAAAGTACTCTGAAAAGTACAATTTCATAGGAAAATGACTAAGCAAACTGAGTGCTACCCACCTATTTAAAAAATAATATAAAGGTGAGGAAAAATAGTACAAAAATAAGTAAAAGCTCAAACTAAACTAGAGTTTTTCCAAATATGAGAAGTAATTACTTAACAGTTAAAAGAAAGCTGCCTTCTGTAAGATATTGTATAGTTTCAGGACAGTTTTGGATATTTAGAGTCACAAATTTGAGTAGCGGAGTTTTGATCCAGTATTAAAGCTAAAAAACGCACACAAATTATTCAGCATCTTAGAATTTGTATGGGTTTAATATAGGGCCCAACCGATATGGATTTTGTTGTGGCCGATATGATACCGATAAAATGGGAGTTGGAGCTGCCGATATAATTGTCAATATATTTATGACGTAAAAATTCACTGTAAATCTTCAACTGTTTATAAAACCCAGGTTTGGCTCTATTGGGTTTACAAATCCAAATTCTGGGTTTATTTAGGCGACATTTATTGTTCTTCTGCCCCTTTACGTCATATTTAAAGACAGTAGTTCGGTCTAATGGCGTTTTGGTATGACATTCTAGCCAGTAAACAAAGTACTGTAAGTAAACTACCGCTATTAGCCTTTAGCGGTAAATGTGTGTGCGCTGCGGTAATTAATGATCTGCTAAATGCCGATAATTCACACCTCTATTCACAGCTCATTTCCATATCAGTGCGTGTCCAGTAACATATATACGGCCACTATAGTCACTTTACAGTCGCTAACAGAAGAGAAAACAGCCTGTTTATGTGTGCGAGCTACAGCAGCTAATCGCTAACCAATGAGAAAGAACCAAAACGAGCTTCAAAAAAAGACACATTTCAACACTCAGCCTCACACAGGCTCCTCTCAGATCACAAGTCTGCACTAAGAACTGTCCTTTTAATCCAGAATCAAACTGATTCTCCATAACAAGAATATAATCTCAGTGTTGCGCACACATAGACCGTATATGTAATACAGCACTTTAAAATCACTGAATGCACTTTAACCTTTATATGCACTTTAGAAAATAGACACTTTATACCCTGAGTGAATGTGATTTTGATGACTTGTAGAACTGTTTAACTGTTGTGTTTGTTTTGCACTGTCCTAAATGTCAAGAGACTGCGAATGTAAATTAGCTGTACGCTAACTTCAGCACATTTACACATGTATTTTTGTACTGATGTTCATTAATGTGCATCGTCTCTTAAATAAATAAATAAATATGTGCGCATGTGGATCTATGGCTGCGGCTGTAAACAAGTGCACATGGTGATGCGTTCAGGGGCGGGATGGACACAGACAAATGACTCCTCAGATAAATCCTGATGTGGAGCCACAGATCAGGACATTTATCTGTCTGTAAACTGGGTTAAATGGGCAGAACATAGAGTATGAGCTTTATAACAAGGTAAAACATGTCCACGTGGAATATTGTCCGATATCGGCAAGATTTTGGATAATATCGGCCAACCGATATATCGGCCCGGGCCCTAGTTTAATACTATGACAACACAACCCAAAGTTTAGAAAGTTTAGATAGAAAACAAAAATCAAACCTTACATTATTACAGATGAGGATGCGCAATTTTAATACTATTTCCAGATAAAACACCAATTCTTAAACTGTTCACTACAACAAATTAAAGTGAGCAGAGCAAGAATGTCTTCAGTGTATCTGAACCTCGTGGAATCCAGTATGAAGTAACATGAAAAAGCACCGCTGGAAATAGCTTCCCAATTAGCGCCCTGACCCATACAGTAGCTCTCATAAAAGACCATGAGTAAAGCGACATCATTTCTAACCCTGTTGCCACCACCTTCCCGCTCTCGTTCGAGTGCCAAGGCTCCGAGTGGGTTCCGTCCGGGGAACTTGAAAGATTTGCTGTCTCATCTTCTAAGTGAGATCTCCTTCTCCATGGATTGTTCTCGTCTTCAGCTGTAATTAAGCCGAGGTGACGCAGCGGCCCTGACCTTTGCTAATTGCTCACCATCCCGGGGCCGGCGCTTCCAATTACCCACAGTGGGAGCACGAGTGTGGGATAAAAGAAGGGAATTAAACAGGCTCGCGCAGGAGAGCTGCCGCCGCTGATGGGCTTACACATGTCCCTACAACCTCTGGAAAGTATAACGAGAACAAGGAAGGAAATTGAGGAAAGGTTTAAGGAAAGTATTTTCTAGTTTGGCCAATGTTGGGTTTCAGAGGACGCCACAACAATCCACAGGTCAATGTTTTCTGACCTGTCTAAAATGTTGTTAAAATGTTGTTTTTTGTTTTAAACGTGTTTTCTCTGTGAAGATGTTATTGCCTGTCTGGAATGTTTCACAGTATGGCATTAAACCTTCCTATCTCCATGGAGACCAAACCAGACCATGTTACAGGTCAGATCT
Source organism: Odontamblyopus lacepedii (assembly GCA_034769755.1). Lineage (NCBI taxonomy): Eukaryota > Metazoa > Chordata > Actinopteri > Gobiiformes > Gobiidae > Odontamblyopus > Odontamblyopus lacepedii. The sequence continues at coordinate 3,145,687 of CM068356.1, read as the reverse complement.
GTGGAAACTCATCCCCGCTCACAGTCAGAATGACGGTTTTTGTAGCTGTTTTTGAGCTGTAAAACCACCTGTGATTGAATAAACTAGTGCTGAGTGTGACCGTGTAGGGGCGACGTGTGTGTATTTCAGATGCTCCAGATTCCAAATGTTGTTTTTTTACCGATATCTTTGGAATTTTTTGGCCTAACTACACAAAACTCGGGACTGTACACATCCGCACCATTAGGACGACACCCTCCAGATTTCAGATCAGTCCGGTGAGCGGTTAAAGAGTTATCTGCACCGCAAAAAAGGATTTTCTAGCATAGTTAAACTGACTTGAATTAAGGAGATTAATCAAGACCAATTTTAAGATTTTTTTACTTAATAAGATGAGTTTTTTTTTTAACTTGTTTCAAGATATTCCATCCTGCTTTATCTTATCTAGATATTTCAACTTATTCTAAGCACTTTTTATATTAACTCAGTCCAGGTTAAGCCTCTTTAACTTCCTTCTTAAACCAATAAGGTGAGAAATCTTGCCATAAATAGTTGAAACTCGTGTTTTCTGCTTCGCATTTCGTCTTGTTTTAAGAAAACTTGGTAAGTGAAAATTTCTTACTGCGCTAGCAGATAATTTGACTTAAAATAGGGCATTTTTACCTCAAAATTGGTATTTTTTCCTTATTTTTGATAGACCTTTTTAGCAGTGTGTGGAAGAGACAAACAGACTGACACACAGACAGACTTTCCTCGCATTAATAGATAGATGTAAGTAGGGCTGTTTAAAGTCATACAAGCAGGTGATGGACCTCCTCCAACTAAAACGTTGCATAGTGCAGCTTTAATATACTGAGTTCAAGGTCTAGTCGCTAATTATCAGGTTTAATGTGTGTGTGAATTTACAAATTGGATATATCATGGCAAAACAGAATGCAATCAATGTGGAAAACTGTCTCTATGTCTCTGTTCTATCCATCCATTTTCTTCCACTTATCCGGGGTCTCTGTTCTAGGATCTGAAAATCGCCAATATTCTAATATCTTAACATGAAAGTTTCCAAATGTTGACAATAATAAAAGTGCCTGGGGTCCAAAATGTATCACAAAATGGCAGAAAAGTAGATAAACTACCTAACAAATTAATTGGCTTTCTGAGTATCACCAGATCTCAACCAGGTCTGTACTAGCACTAAACAAGGTCTAAATGGGACATTGCATTCTACAGTAGCTCTTCGCAATAAATTACCCAAAGGAGGACCAAAAAGTGGATAAAACTGGCTCTAAACTAAGCCATAGTTAGAGAAACACTGTTAAACCATGAACATTCCTTATTTTAACCTTTTTCAGTTAATTTAATTTTATAAATCTTATTTCAAATGTATGTTTTGCATGATTCTTAATCCGTAAAACACATTGAATTACTTTGTATACGGATTGTACTCTCTAAATAATAATAATAATGCTAAAAATGCTAATGCTAATAATAATAATAATAATACACGTAAATATCCATTGGAGCGTAGTAGTAGTAGTAGTAGTAGAAGTAGTAGTAGTAGTATTAGTAGTAGTAGTAGTAGTAGTGGTGGTAGTAGTAGTAGTAGTAGTAGTAGAAGTAGTATTAGTATTAGTAGTAGTAGTAGTGGTGGTGGTAGTAGTATTAGTAGTAGTAGTGGTGGTAGTAGAAGTAGTAGTAGTAGTGGTGGTGGTAGTAGTAGTAGTAGTAGTAGTAGTAGTAGTAGTAGTAGTAGTAGTAGTAGTAGTAGTAGTAGTAATTGTACCATGAGCCTTTATAAAAAACTCTTCCACATTCTGCAAACACAGGCAGTAATTGAATCTAAAAGCTACTGTAGTAAACAGAACTTTAATTGAAACAGTGTAGTGGGAAATAATCTCCACTTTGTGTACATGGCTCTGCTGGTACTGCATTGTTTTCCCGGGGGGGTTTCTGCTGTGGCTTTTACCCCAGAGCAGTGAAGCGTGGTCGGGTCAAACAGCTGACTCAGACACCTGGGAGCCAAATGTCCCGGCTCTGCTTTTTCCTCCACACTGCTCCACCCTCGTCCCGAACAGAGCAGAGCGCGGCTGACAGATTAGCCGGAACTGAATCAACATCACAATATGAATGGAGGCAATAAACTTCTTTTTCTTTTTCTTTTTTTTTTTTGCAGTTTAAAAGGTGCGCTGCGTAACATTCACGCTTATCTCCGTGGAAAAGTTATTGCTTTGTCTAGAATGTTCCACAGTATAGATTAAACCTATAGATCACGAGGGAGACAGGCAGGTTACAGCACTGCGCTACAGTACAATTCAGATCTGTGGAGAGTCGCTCCTTTTCACCTAAGGAGTTTTTTGCATTTTCACACTATGGAACATTCCAGGACAAGAAATAATATCTCCATGGAGAAAAGCAAGTGGTGGACTCTTCAAGTACAGTTATTTCCTTGACAGACACCGAAATCTGTTATCGAAGCGTAAAAACTGACGTTGTCCAATTGCAATTTCCTCAGTTAAAAGGGTTCAAACTTCATCATAATTCACCACATTTCTGTAGCACCTCTGACCTCCATGGAACCAAATCATTTTTTTCAGAAATCATGAGTTATTCTGCATGTTTTTTGTACTTAAAGTGTTAAAATGTGGTGCGACTAATAACAGCAGGAATTCTTTGGCTGGAGTTTTAATAACAAAGTAGACTTGGGTGAATGGTTCTTTAGGCATTTTTCTTCATTTGATGGCCATACCGGCTCGTCAAAGCCTGATCCCGTCAGATCTCAGAAGCTAAGCAGGGTCGGGCCTGGTTAGTACTTGGATGGGAGACCACAAGGAATTCCAGGTGCCACAGGGGGGCGCCAGTTGCAAAAACTGTCGTTGTGTCCTTAGGCAAGACACTTCACCCACATTGCCTAGTATGAAAGTGGTGTGTGTGTGAGTGTTGGTGGTGGTCGGAGGGGCCAATGGTGCAGATTGGAGCCTCGCTTCTGTCAGTCTTCCCCAGGGCAGCTGTGGCTACAATAGTAGCACCACCACCGAGTCAGGAGTGAATGAATAATGCTCTGTAAAGTGTCTTTGAGTGTCCAGAAAAGCGCTGTATAAAACTGATGCATTATTATTATTATTATTATTTACAGGGCAGTAGTTTGTTCATTAAACACAAGCAGGTGCCTTTTATATTGGACATTAAAAATCTAAAGAAATGCAACAGTTTGGTTCTGTACAATTCATATTACTCAGAACTTACATTATATCCCAACCAAGTTTTAGAAAATAAAACAATTTTAAGGTTATTCCTGGTCGCACCACATGACATTTTACACTAAAAATGCTTAATATAAATGTTAAACACAGATTTATGCAAACATGACACTGAAATATTTGAAAAAGTTGAATAAAAAGTAATATTTTTTATATTTTACAATTTGCCTGTTGAAAATCCTTATATGTAATTGACCCATAAAGCTCCTTCCCACCTTCAAAGTGATTCACATCAAGGAACCACTCACCCATTCACACAGACACTGGAGCCGTTTGAGTTAAGTGTCTTGCCCAAGGACATAACAGCAGCTCAACCAATGATGTTTACGTCGAGAGCGGGATTCGAACCGCAAACCTTCGGATCAGTGGACAAACGCTCTACGAACTGAGCTACTGTCGATTCCTGTATTGGTTTTTTCGGTTTACGTATCTAAAATTCCTTTGGATGTGTTTAAAACGTGAACTTTTAAACTTCTGCTATTAAAACACAAATCAAAATTCTAATCACAAAGAGAGAAATCACACGTCGATATTCTTCAGCACTATTGCAGAGCTCCCAAATGACTAAATATTCCGAACCACTAAAGTCGACATTTTCAGATACAAGGAGTCAAATCCATTCTCAGTCTGGAGTTGAATGAAAAGCCAGTGGAAATGTGGTTTTGTTTAGGACTATTGCAGATGGCGTATGCAGACGTTAGAAACAGTCGTTAGGACGAGGACAATTTTATGAAGTGCTCTTCTAAATGGACCGGCAAGTTTGAGACAAAGTAGTAAACCTGGAGACAGGGGAAGTGGCTGAATAATAGAAAAGAAATGTGAAGGTGGAACTGAAAAAGTGTCATTCTGATACGCTGTGAAATCACTTGATAAAGATCGTTTTAATTGATCAGAATGAGTGATTGTACTTCTCTTCACTCTGAACAGCCCTAGTAATGAAATGTGTGTACTAGGGCCCGACCGATATGATACTGATAAAATAGGAGTTGCCGATATAATCACCAATATATTTACCGACGTAAAAATTCACTGTAAATCTTCAATTGTTTATAAAACTTAGGTTTGGCTCGATGAGATTTTCAATTGGGTTTATTTAGGCGACATTTATTGTTCTTCTGCTTCTTTACATCACATTTAAAGACAGTAGTTCGGCCTAATGGCATTTTTGTGTGATACTCTATCCGGTAAAGAAAGTGCTGTAAGTAAATTACCGCTATTAGCTTTTAGCGATAAATGTGTGCGCCGCGGTAATTAATGATCTGCTAAATGCCGATAATTCACACTTCTATTCACAGCTCATTTCCATATCAGTGCGTGTCCAGTAACATATATACGGCCACTATAGTCACTTTACAGTCGCTAATAGAAGAGAAAACAGCCTGTTTATGTGTGCGAGCTACAGCAGCTAGTCTTACTAATTAAAGGTGGAACTACCTTTTCTGCTTCTCTCCATGGAGATGTTATAGTTTTGCTTGGAATGTTCCATAGTGTGCCATTAAACACATATCTTCTTCGAAAAAAGCGTTAAAAAAGACTAAAGTCGACCCAGTTCACTGTAAGAATGCATGCGTTTCGAGGGAAGATTTTGCAATAATAATAATAATAATAATAATAATAATAATAATAATAATAATAATAATAATAATAATAATAATAATAATAATAATGCATCCGTTTTATATAGCACTTTTCTGGACACAAAAAAAACTCAATAGAAACACCTTGAATTAATGCACTTTTTCATGCTATGGCACATATTGTCCCAAAACAGAAAGAGCATCTCCATGGAGAAGTGGCAGAGCATCCACAGGAAAAGTTACTCACTGCAGTTTTTTAAAAAATCAGCAAAATGCAAAAACACTGTCAACCTCTTGCATCAAAATTCATCCTTACAGAGACATAAGATAATCAGTATACATTAGGCGTGTGCAAAAATATCGAAATAACGTGATAATAAACTTGCTGAAACAGTATTTTTATCGTGAGCCGAGTATTTTTTGTTGTTGTATCTACTACATCTTTGTTCCTTATTTAGTGGAAGGAAACTTTTTTGTGAAATACGCTTGACGAATGCACCGTTCTGATGATTAAAATAGATGTATTTCAAATTAACTTTGCACAAGTAGTGGTTTTACAAAGAAATCCTGTTGCTAAAATGTATTTGGTTCTTAAAAACAGAAATATACTGATTAATCCATGTACCAACATATGATAATATCGTATTGTGACCCTATGAGTCCCAACCCTAGTATACACACTGTAAATTTCTTTGATCTGGATAAGATTTAATACTTACATCAGGTTATTCATCTTGTTTTCAGATTTATTATCGACTTAATAGTTCTGAGACAGCTTAATTCTAGTTTAGAGGTAGTTATTTTAAGATAACTTGTCAAGTAAAATTATCTGTCCATGCAGGAAGATGATTTCACTGCTTTTAAGTAATTTTCTGATAGATTTAAGTGATATTTTAAGCCAGACATGTCCAAACTATGGCCCTCAGACCAATTATTTTGGCCCTCAGGCTTCCAGATGAATTGGCCCATACTACCGCAAGTAGTACTTTTTACTGCATGTTTTTGAAATCTACACTGATCAAGCAAATGTAGTGTGTTCTTTTGAGGGTCTGAGCATGAACAAAGGTCTGGAGGATCATTTTAACCTGTTATGAATGCACAGATTTGAATTTCTCACTGTTTTGACCATCCGTCTATGACCCTCGATCGGCCTCACACTGGTCTGTGTTTAATATGTGGCCCTTGGTGAATAAAGTTTGGACACCCCTGTCTTAAGGGTTTTTGCAGTGCTTTATTTTGTTGCACTGCAGAAAACAACAAACAACAAGATCCGCGATCAAAGCAAGCGAGCCAAAACTGTACTTGAAATCTCCAGCTCCCTTCTTCATAGCGTGGGAAACTATCGAAGTGTCTATTCTTTATAAAGCATCGAGGCAGCAGCAGCAGCTCAGACTTGGCTGCAGAGCGCCGTGCAGTCTCATATTACTCCCTCAATTTCCTTCTGCCTACAACAAATTACAGCTAACCTTCAGTGTGCAGCCCCCACAGGCAAGACAACACCAGAGCACACGCTAACAGTAGCATTTCAGCACCTCCTCTATTTGTTCTGCATCATTACGCCAAACGGTGTGATCACAAGCTGCGCCTAAAAACAAAGGACTTGAACTGGAAGTAATATTTTTTAGATGCGTCCAATTAAAAAAAGCGCTAACTGTACTATAACGGATTTATTATTTCAGCTTTGCACTAGAGTTGTCGACATATTTCAGATTTTAAGTGCACATGAGCTGTTTTCATGGATTGCGACTTCATTTTGCAGGAGAGGAGCTGTCCTGTGGAAATGTTTATTATAGTTTGAGTTTTCAAATTTGTGAAAAAGTTGAAAATGACAGAAGTAAAGCTGAATTTTAAAAAGCAATCTCTCCATCGTAGTCATCCATAGGGTGACCAGACGTCCCTATTTACCCGGGACAGTCCCAGTTTTGAGCCCTGCAATTATCCAAAACCAGTGATTTGTCCCAGTTTCATACAAGAAATATCCCAGTTGTCCCTATTTTTGACCAATTTTATACCTGCCAACAGTAAAGAGAAGCATACATTGTCATATGTTTAGGTAAAATACAGAAAAGCTGCTTAAAAATGACCAAAAGACAAAGAAAATGTCACTATACTGATATATGTTAGTCATGAATGGGCCGAGTGCAGAACAATTTTCCTTAATTATGTACTCGATTCATAATTTTATTATTACCAGGGGTGTCCCAGTTTTTTATTTTGAAAATCTGGTCACCCTAGTCAACACTTATACAATACAATGCTTCTATCCATTTCCGATTGTGTAAAATGGACACGTTTTGGCCCTTATTTACATTATGGTTACTAGGAAACACTTCTTTGCATATTTGCTTCCCCTGTCCAACCAAAAAACAAAATAAAACTTTACACTTCACTATAATCGTCAAACTAGAAAAAAAAACAGCCTGTCGCACTTTAACTCTAACAAACTCAAAGACATTTTAGTTCAAATATTCATTAGGGATGCACCAGTACAATACTGGGTGAATCAGATATTGGTTCTAAGATATCGGTACAGTTGATTTTGGTCCATTTCGGTCAATAAATTGGTGAAATAAGATGATTTACTGGCCAATGTTAGTCCAAAACGTCTCATAATATTAAAGCTATGTTCTCACAAAACTGTTCTGTAATCACAAAACACAAGTGGATCAAGTTTCACCTTATGCTGTTGAATTTTAGTCTCTGCTCTAGTATCAGTCAGTATCGTAACAGAAAAGTGTGAATCGCTGCACTCCTAACGCTCATCAGATATTTCAAACGTACCTGTTACAAGTTCTCGCACCTCCGCGTCCACAGTTTTCCTCAGTAGTCGGAGCAGAGCTGGAATCCCGCCGGCGTTCCTCACGGCCACTTTGTTCTCGTCCATAACTTTGCCGTAAACCAGATTCCTCAAAGCTCCGCACGCGTTCCTCTGCACCTCCAGAACTTTGTGATCCAGCAGGTCCACCAGGTGTTTGATGCCTCCGAGTCGACACACCTGAGGGAGGAAGGAGCAAAGCAAAGAGTTAAACTGTTGATACTGGGGAGAGAGATCACGCTGGGGGTTTCTACATGTGTTTCTAATGGTGGAATGTTTAGGAGTTACCACAGCCACACAATGCACACATTAGCAAGCACAGCCAAACATTTTCAAGATGGTCTGAAGACTAAAGGTTAAATACAAAATGAATTAAACATTGTCTGAAGCCTCTGATGAGTACGAGGGTCCATGGTCCTGTTTAGGTCTTTGATTTTCAACTAAAATAAAATAGTGAGTGAGAGGAACTTGAAAACTGTTAGCTAATGCTAGCTAGCTTGGAACTGTAATTTTATTTGTGAGGGACTTCTTTAAAAGCACAAATCTCGTCACTGTGCGATAGTTTTGCTCAAACTGTACGACAAAATCGCAGGGTTTATAAGTTCACAGCTCACGATTCATGTTTTCATACTAGTGTTGAGTGGTAATACCGTATACTGAGGTATCAAAAAGTAGTAACGGTATCAGTTTCATGACCATCATTAAAAAAATCTTCAGCGCATAAGAACCTAATATAATATTAGGAGCATTTTGGCTTCAGGCCGAATGACGGGGGAGAGACGCAAATGTTGACGGAGCTACAACCCTGCGTCAGGCCAGAGATCCCACCACAGTCGCTTCAGACTCAGGGAACAGCACAGACTTTCTCCCCTCGGCTCTCTCTCCTCTTCAAACGTCGTTACGCTCGGAGATTTCCATCCACACGCAGCGAGGAAGAAGAAAAAAACCTGACTGACACTTCGTGTGTGATGTTGAGCCAAAAAGTTTGTGATGGAGACATTTTATTGAACGCCGAGAGTCCAGAGGGGACGCGGCGCTGAAGAGGAGAAAGTTCCCGCTCGAGGGCGAAGTCAGACTTTCCCGGAGGAGACGGTAACTTCTCCGAGTGTCAAGAGCGCGGGTCTGTCAGATACAACATGCTGCAGTGGGAAATATCACACACCGTGGACTGTCGCCTTTTACTTTTTACTCCAGAATCTGCCTCTTCTGAGCTTTTCTTGTCTTGGCGTGTCCCAGATCATTAAATGGAGGGAGATACGCACTGGTGAAGTTTGGTTTGATCAGAACTTGTGCCTCATCTTCAAATATAATGCTGCTCTTCTGTTTCTGAATGGTTTAGGTGCAAACTACAGAATAATTCTTAATTAGTCACGGTAATACTGTATACACCGGTAAAATGCTGAGAAGGTTTAACTGCATCAAAATTTGGATACCGCCCAACCCTCTCTCACACTATTTGAACGACTTCAACAATGCAAAACCCTCACGAGAGGCGACTGGATTTCAAACAGGTTCGTGCGACCTAAAAATGCCGATCTGGAGCTGGTCATTCTCGTGACCCCATGTATAATACACAAAGCACGACACACAATTTAGCTAAAACTCGCCACGATCCCAAAAAAAAGTTGTAGGAGTGAAAAATCGTCTCAAAAAGGACCAAAAATCACACAGTGTACGCACGGCTTAAGTCAGCTCTTTCTGGTCAGATTGTGTTAAAATAAAACTCAGGTTAAAGTCCAGCATGAGTAACAGAGCTTCAGACAGAGAAGTGCCTCCAGGTAGCATCACACCCCTTGGGAATGTGGATGAGATCAGCGGCAAAGTATCACCAGTCTCTTCAAAGGTGAATATAAAAAGCTGTGCAAATTGATCGTGCTTTGGAGCTCTTTAGAATATGGACTACACAAAACCTTGAAGTTGATATCAAAAGAAAACCACTGTTGGTGTCATAGCTGAACGTAGATTGCGTCGACCCTTTGAAGCTGTTTAAGGATTTTTTTCCCTCCATTTTATCAGGCACAGGCAGGTAACAAAGATGAGTGGTGGTTGAAAGAGGAACTATGCAGCAAAGGTACAAAAAGCAAACGCGTGTGTGGGGTTTTTTAACATGCAAATATATTCAACAAAAACTTATTCTTATGTAAATTTAAGGATTTTACTCAAAGGATTTTATTGTGCGTCAAACCAACACAACTCCATAAATGTTTGACACTTCGTTACGCAGTGAGACGAGCTTTCCATGTCCTAAAGCCTAAAATTTAACCAACTGTTCTTAACCTAACCCTAATCCTAACCTTTACCATAGTGGAGTAAAGGGGCACTGTGTAACATTTCTGGTGTTTCCCTCCATGGGGATGTTATTGCTTTGACTGGAATGTTCCACAGGATATTAGTAAACCTTTCAATCTCCATGGAGAGTAAACCAAACCAAGTTACAGGTCAGAACAGTGCTCACAGTCAAAATGCCGTTTTTTTGAAGCATTTTTAAGCCATAAAATCACCAACAAGCAAGAAATGGACCCCCAACCATAAAGTTACACAGTGCACATTTAAAGAGGAACTCCAAAGTCCAATGCCAGAGATGGTCGAATTCTGTCAGAAGCCAAAAAAACGCACAGATCAGTGTTGCCTCGGTGGAGATCTCGCTGCGGTAGTGAGTCTGTCAAGGCAACAAGTTCTCTTCTTCTTCACCGTCAGTAGAGGCTTTTAGGCTTTTACATGTGCAGTGGAAAATCGACAAAGGTAAGGCTAAGGCTGCTTATAAAGTTGTTTTATAACATTTCCAGACACTAATGAGGGAGCCAGACAGGGCATTTTGTTTGTTAGACTCGTGGAAGTTGTAAAATGGGTTAGAAAGTGGTATTAAGCCTTTTCTATGCAAACAGGCGTTTTACGTGGAAGTTAAAAACTTGCCCCATCACTACACTAGTTTGTTGCCTTGACAGACTCACTGCCACAGAGATCTCCGTCGAGGCAACACTGATCTGTGCTGTTTTTTGGCTTCTGACAGAATTCGACCACCTCTAGAAATGGACTTTAGCTTCAAACATGCTGGAGTTCCTCTTTAACATTTGCATTTTTGGAAGAATGCTAAGCTCTGCCTCGTAATTAAATGCCAGACATTTAGCGACCCCCCAAACCAACCAATAAAAAGCAAGCATTGTAACTGTGACACCATAAAACTGTCAAATCTATTGTTGTTGTAACTGTTCTGTCTATTCCTGCCTTACTGTTATTCATGTTCATCGCTGTGGTAAGCTTTGGCTGTTTTAAATGCGCTTTAAAAAACAACCTTGATTTGCTTTGAAATCACAAAATTAAAACTGAAATCCCACATTACTTGTATTACATTTATTTCAGCGCAGCAGACTGTCAACACACTTTTTTAATTAAATGAGTCTCAGTGAAACAATGCTTTTTACACTAGGCTTCCCACAATAGAATTTGCTTCCAGCGCTCGGCTCTTTCCTCCAGGTCTGTGATCGATAAAATATTGTTGATTTAAAAATTAGATGTGTATAGAGGTCTGATTTTGTCACAAAGGGCTGCTTCAGCAATATATCTATGTTTATGTGAAAAAATTATATCAAAGAAAGTCTAGTACCCCAACTTTAAAGGTCCTGAAATATGCTAAATTAACTCCTGTGAGATTTAGTCATGTTATAATGTTGTTGCCTCATCAAAACAGACCTGGAGCTGTGTTTTGTTTCATTCACACATGTTTGAGTAACTCTTTATTATCAGCCTGTCTACATCTCCAAAGCTTGAAATGCTCTGTTGCACCTTGTGATGTCATGAAGCGCTAGTTTTCAAGTAAAAGTGTCAGAATTTTGGACATAAGGCCTCATTTCCTCGTGAGCCAGAGCGTTGGAGACGTGCAGAGACGCTTTTTTAAATATTCCATCCAGTCCTTGTATTTGCAGAGGTTGCTGGTGCTAGGCTAGTGCATGTCAATGGTCATAGTCGTCCTGCCGCTAAAAACAGTCTGACCCACTCCACAGTGCACCTGAGGCAAAACTATTATAACTCAAGACTGTCCATGTGAACGTCTGTGTCGACAGAATAATTTTAGAAGTAAAACCAACCGTTGCATTTGAAGGATTTATGTCTGAGCAGCAGCAGTGAGTTGTACTTCCTGATAGAAAGCTCGGCGGACTGATATATGAGAAAATAGTCCCTCAACATGCGACGATTCAAGCAATGCAAGGTTAGTTTTATTTCAGACATTATTCTATCAACACAGACATTTACATCAACAGTCTGGCGTAATAATGGATTTACCTCGGGTGCTCTGTGGAGTGGGTAAGACTGTTTTTAGTGGCAGGACGACTATGCCCATTGACATGCACTAGCCTAGCACTAGCAACCTCTCCAAATACAAAAAAATGGATGAAATATTTAATAAAAGTGTCTCCACACGTTTCCAACACTAGGAAATGAGTTCAAAATTCTGAACTGTCCCTTTAACCAATCCTATCAAACAGTGCATCTTGTCTTGAGTATCCAGATTATGCCACATATATGTAAAGCAGGGGTCTCCAACCTTTTTCCTCTGGTGAGCTACTTTTACAAAACGAAAATGCCAGAGAGCAACTAGTTTTTGCAATCACAACAAATTGAGTAAATCCAGAGCCACAGCAAGGCTTAGATAGGATACCTTGGGTGTCCAGAAAGGCACCTAATAAATAAAATGTATTATTATTGTTATTAAGGTACAATTAGATGCCTATAAAACATGAACCATTATCCTTTTTATTTGAGTACAAAGTCAGGCATCAAAGTGACACATGTACAATGGTAAAAGGCATTTAATTTTACTTATTCAGGACAGTATGTATAATTCAGAAATCCCTTGGTGAGCTACTTGGAAGGGGTTGGAGAGCTACCGTTAGCTCCCGATCTACAGGTTGGAGACCCCTGATGTAAAGACAAACAGCCAGTGAGTGAACAACAGCTCACCTCCGTCTTGACCCTGTTGTCCCCGTAGCACAGGTGCTGCAGGTAGGCCGCCGCGTTGGCCTGTACGGAGGGGAAGTGGTGCTGGAGCATGTGGATCACCTCCGTCAGCTCTGGGTCTCTCCACGCAAACTCCCTAAAAACACACACCACCAAACATCAGAACCCGTGGAACAGTACAGGTCGTCTTTGGAGGCTGGAGGAAAATCATTTTTGTACTTTGTGGCTCACTTGTGCTTTACCTGGTTGGAAACAGTACAGACATATTGGACATTTTCGGAATCCTAAGACTCCACATAGTAATTTAATATCACAAATGTGTGTCTGTCATGTTCCTAGAGGTTTCAGGTATAAAGGAGTAAAACAGTACAGTTCGATATTCTGAAAAGCTATGGGTAGGTGGCACATGGCCAAAACCAAAATATGGACTTGTGCCTGAAGTGCATTTTTCCCACACGTCAGAGGCTGATGATAAATGTGATGCTGCTGAAAACCACTAAAGTCTATCACACCAAAATATAAAGCTTAGATATGGAACCTTTGAAAAATCACTGATCGTCTTCGCCACCAGAGTCATATTGAACATGGCCCATGGACTAATAAGGAAGACACAGGACAAACGTACAAGAATGAGGGTTGCGATCGGAAATCTGGGCCGATCATGTGACTGCAGACATGATCTGGACTCGGACGTTATGTTCCGATCGGGATAATATATGTGTATTTATTATTTTTAATCACATTTACAATGTATGGGCTATTAGTGATTAAAATCTCCTCCCGCTAAACTAAAACCAGTACTAAACCAGAACTAAAACCGGGACTAAAACCAGGACTAAAACCAGGTCTAAACCAGGTCTAAACCACATCAAAAACCAGGACTAAACCGGAAATAAAACCAGTACTAAACCAACCACTAAAATCAGGACAAAACCAGGTCTAAACCAGGTCTAAACCAGGTCTAAAACCAAAACTAAACCAGAACGAAAACCAGGACTAAACCAGGACTAAAATCAGGTCTAAAGCAGGTCTAAACCAGGTCTAAACCAAGTCTAAAACCAGGACTAAACCAGAACTAAACCAGGTCTAAACCAAGTCTAAACCATACCTAAAACCAAGTCTAAACCAGAACTAAAACCAGTCCTAAACCAGGACTAACATGCTCAACCCTTGTTCCTTTACTTTGATGTGAACAGTTACACTTTAATAAAGCTTTGTCTGTGTTTTTAATATAATAAACACTGTTAGACTTTTTGAAACTATTTCTGTTTGTTACATGTTCATAATATCAGAGCCACTGGTGAAAAAAATGTAAAAAAGGGAAACAGAAGTATCGGATCGGGACTCGGTATTGACAGATACTCAAAATCAAATGACTCGGACTTAGTTTCAGTATTTTGTTTTGTTCCCACTTAATTTTTTACTTATTTATTTGACTGGTTTTACAGTTTTGACTTGTAAGATCAAATTTACTCCATTTTTGTGTCTCCTTTCCTTCGGAAAATGTGCTATATAAATAAAGTGGATTGGGTTTTTCAGACCCCAGGGCACGCGATAAGTCCAGGAAATGACACTGCCATCCGTTCATATGTAATCCAATCTGTTTTATGCACACATGGATTATGCTTTATGTATTCTCCACTCTAAACTCGTATGCTACAGGCTGCTATATTTTGCTAGAGACTTTATTGCTAAAAGTTGTCAAAACAAGTCGAAAAGCAGTGCCGTGTGTTACGGTGCCAACATTCTGAGTAGCAATTAGGAGCTACGGGCAAGAGTACAAGCTGCTCGATGAAAAACTATTAACAGTACAAAGGTGAACCTCAGTAAATCTTGTACATGAAGCTTTAAAATGTTCTCAAGAAATATGAAAAAACCCCAACAACATCTGTTTTCAATATCCATATTTATAATAGTGCAAGTACAAAACAACAGGCTGTTTGTGGATGTATAGTGTATAGAAATGAAGCAGTGTAGTACGCCAAGTTTCAATCTAAATGACTGAACGAGAGCCATATTCGCCTTCCCTTCTCATATTTGTGCACCGTCGGGATGATAACATATGCATTTTCACAGATACACTCTGCATACGCTCTGTAACAAAGGGGAAGACCACATTATGATAAATGAGTTAAGTGCATAAAACGCAATGATTTATTGTTCAGTCTCTACTGCTTTAGTCAACTTCTACAGGCTTAAGAGTTAGACTTAGACAGACTGTTGATCCACAAGGGAATTAGTTGGACACAGTAGCTCACACATCACAATATATTGCAATAACTAGAGTAAAAAAAAAGAAAAAAATTAAAGTGGCGATTAAAAACCAGTTAGAGACTGGTGTCAACAGGCATAATTATATAAATGTATATGTACAAGTTAGTAAAATAGCATGAGTCTGATTGCAAGAGGAAGGGCATCTGATTTAAAACCATAGAGCGTATATATGAGTGGACTAAGTGAGTGTGACGTCTCCACAGCGTCAGAGTCGTTCAAATGAGGCTCCTGATGCCACGGTTACAGGAGCGACCACAAGAGCCAATCAGGACTGAGGAGGTTAAATGTGGCGCCTCCTCATGGCAGAGCGGTGATACTCTGCACCTGCAGGACACTGGATTTACCTGATTCTGGAGAATAATAAAGAAACTTTTAGCTTCTATCATCAAACTTTAAATAGTAAGTTTGAGGTATTGATTTATGTTCTATGTTCTGTTACGTGCGAACAACAAGAGTCACAATTTAACAAAATTCACTTTACTTTATGCTAGTTAAATTATGCTAGTTAAGATTCTAGTAACATTAGCTATTGTAATTGTTTGAGATATTTTGTCATTTTATTTCAAAAATAGTCAATCGGGGCAGGAAAGCGGGAAGGGAACTTATTTAGCAATGAAAAGCGCTAGCTGTCAATCAAACCTGTTGCTAACGCTAGGGGGAGGGACCTCAGGGAATGAAGGCGTCTGATTGGTCCATTATTTATGTTCATATCTTGATTTAGGAACAAGATAGAGAAATGAAAAAATCAGGATCCTGTGTCGCAGGTTCATATGAACATTTTAAGACCAAAATGACGAGGCCCCAGCAGCAGGTCCAGAGAGAGGAGCGAGAAGATCCCACTCTGAGTCAATGGGAAAAAGGGAGAGAAGGAGCCGGAAGAGCCTCCTGGAGCACTTCCTGTTTGGCACGTCGCGGCTAACGCTTTAGCTCTGTCCACTCATATATATGGTCTATGTTTAAAACCCTGCTAGAACCATGTGCTATAGGTTTCCTGTAGCAAAATTATGTAAAGAATGGCAAGCCAAAAACAATACTGTATTTGAATTAAATAAGTCTTAAACACAAGAAAAAGATAACTGGTTCATTTTGAAGGGTTTGCAGTGGTCCAAAGTTCCTCACTTACCTACCTACCTGAATTCTGAGCATCCAAAATGATTCTCCACAATGAGCTAACAACGACTAGCATGCTAACTGTACACTTACTGATCCTCGGACAGTAAAACGCTTCAGAGTTAGGAGACAGCACATAGCAGACTTATTTTGACCTCAAGATTTGCTTACAATACATTATATCAGTACTGGGACAGATTTTGCGCAAAATAAGCGGAAAAAAGGACCTTTACATAATGAACACAATTTCAAACCCACTAAAAACCCATTCACAGAGGGGTTTACTTGTGCATATTCCCTGGACAACCATTTTAACCCAACAATTACAAAACTTGGCTTCAAATATTGCCCAATAAAATCACTTTTTACACTCACTGCAAAAGCGCTTGGCCAAAATTTAAGACATAAACACTTAATCTATCAGAAAATGTCTTAAAAGTAGTGAAATGATCTGTCTATGCAGCAAGTTCTCCTAAAATAAACGACCTCTAGACTCGAATGAAGCAGCCTTTGGTCTAGTAAGTAGATAAAAACTCTGAAAACACGATGAATAACCTGAGTTAAGTTTTAAAATCTTGGGCAGATCGGAGAAATTTGCAGTGCATCGCCGGGTTAGGCCAGTACACGTGTTGTGCTGGTGGCGAAGCGATTTCCCTACAACAACATACATGAGCAAACAAAGCTCCAATGTGCACGGTCAGGGATTTACGGCGGAGGTCGTACAGGCCGGGGGGACGAGAGCGGACGCAGCGGTGTGTGTGTGAGGGGCCTTTGTAAAGAAGTGAGGCATATTAGAAGCGGCTTAATGGTCGGGGCTGCGGGCTACAACACTGGGGGGCTCTGTGTTTGGACTGTAAGAGGACACGGGTGTTGACCCAGCAGAACAGGGGTGCCTTGTGAGCTCAGCGATGAGAGGGTGAGGTGAGGCTAAGCTACCCTATGCTACGCTGTAATTTCCTAGTTTGTTTTCATGTTTGCAGCCCCCAATTCACACTAAGCAGTTGTATTAATATCACTTGTATTATTTACTTATTGTTTAATATACACTGCAGTTGAATCTAGTTTTAATGAGCCGGACACTTTCGATTAACTAAAAGCTCCAAGGACATTTTTCTCCAATCATTTCAGATGCATAAGGTGACCAAACGTCCCTATTTACCCGGGACAGTCCCAGTTTTGAGCCCTGTGGCCCCCAACCCTGCAGATAAATCCAAAACCAGTGATTTGTTCCAGTTTTATACAAGAAAGTCCCTATTTTTGACCAATATGATCTAAACCAGGACTAGACTAAGCCCTAAACCAGGACTACATCAGGTCTAAAACAAGACTATCACAATTCTTGACGAATCTGATTCCTGCCAACAGTAAAGAGGAGCATAAATTGTCATTTGTTTAGCCAAAATACAGAAATCCGTGTTTGCAAATGACCATAAAGCAAAAAAATGCAGTAACATAAATCCCTCAGATTATGACTGACATGAGAATACACAATGTTACTCGCTCTTTTCACAATTTTATTTACACCAAACACCCCAATTTGGCTGTGTCCCAGGTTTGAATCTTGAAAATCTGGTCACCCTAGAGATGCATATAATAAATACTTGTGTCTTAAATATTCCTCAGTATGGCATTACACTTTTGTATCTCCATGGAAACAAGTAAACGACGCCGCTACGCCAAGTTGCGCTCCGAATCTAATGAAGAGGCAAGCAGTAAGAATGCATGGGAGGTATTTTGGAGCAATAAAAACAGCTGTAATGAACTAACGCAGGATAGATGAGTTTAAAGCACTACTGTGGAACATTCCAGGCAAAGCAGTAACAAGCAGGTGGCAGATCTTCCAAAAAGTTCCAAAAAGCGACTTTATCAACACCTCCATCTGTCCATCCAGTATGTTTCCATGTGGTAATTACACAAAGCAAACACAATGTAGAAGAATATAGAAAACATAATGTAAAAGAATATAGAAAATAACTTTGCTAAGAACCATTTCAGAATGTAAAATGTTGCAGTACTGGTATTCGTCAACTTTACTACATCATAGGGTGACCAGACGTTCCCATTTACCCGGGACAGTCCCAGTTTTGAGCCCCGTGTCCCCTGTACCAGCAGATTTATCCAAAACCAGTGATTTGTCCCAGTTTTATACAAGAAATGTCCCTGGTGTCCCTATTTTTGACCAATTTGATATAAAATAAGGTCTAAAGCAGGACTATCACAATTCTTGCCTAATCTGATCCCTGCCAACAGTAAAGAGGAGCATAAATTGTAATTTGTTTAGCCAAAATACAGAAAACTGTGTTTGCAAATGACCATGAAGCAAAAAAAAAGAAAGATTACTTTATCAACAACTCCATCTATTCATCCAGTATGTTTCCATGTGGTAATTACACAAAGCAAACACAATGTAAAAAAATATAGAAAATAACTTTGCTACGAACCATTTTAAAATGTATAAAAATGTATAGTCATATTCTGCTTTATGTTGCAGTACTGGAATTAGCCAACTTCCAAATTTACCCGAGACAGTCCCAGTTTAGAGCCCTGTGTCCCCTGGACCAGCAGATTTATCCAAAACCAGTGATTTATCCTAGTTTTATCCAAGAAATGACCCAGGAGTCCCTATTTTTGACCAATTTGATACTTCACAACAGTAAAGGAAGACATATTGTGTCATTTGTTTGGGTAAAATACAGAAAAGCTGCTTAAAAATGATCAAAACACAAGGAAAATGTGACTATACTGACTCACACGTTAGTCATAAATAAGTCATGAATGAGCCGAGTGCATTCATTTTTTTCTTAATTACTTTCTCCTTTCACAATTTTATTATTTACAGTTTTTGATATCGAAAATCTGGTCATCCTACCACATTTAGAGACTTAAAAATAGTAAAAAAACAACAACAAAATCTTACCTGGGATCTTTCTGAATACTGTCTATGGAAGGCGACCGCGTAGCATCCTCGTCCATGATAACCTGCCGTGCGTAGCTTGGATCCAGGGGCCGGTACTGCGTCTGTGTGTGGTAGGGGTCTGCGTATGTCGGCGTGGTGTTCAGCGTGTAGTTGCTTCTTTGGTAGGTCATAGCACTGCGCTGGCTGGAGGTCCTCTGCAAGCTGCCCACACCTGGAATCCAAAACAACAAGCGACAAAAGCGCGCTAAAGTCACAAGACGGGCTATAGAAGGAACGCTAAATTGGTAGGAGATCAGCAAACCTTGCACTTAGCTGCTGCACGCTGTCTGCTTACAACTTTTAAAAGGCAAAGACTCGAGTGGAAATACAAACATTCTGCCCCGCTCAGCAACTTTTCAAATCTGGCTCCAATTAATGATAAAACGCAACTCCCATGGTTCCCCGAAAGCAAAGTTCCTCTTCTTTTAAAGTTGTTGGCGAGCCGTTTTGTTTTGCTTTTTAACAAGCCCGAAAGATATCCTGCTGTTTTCCAAATAGGACAGAAGGGAGCCAACCTGGTCCGCAAATCCTCCCCCTATTCCTGGGTTCAGCCGGCCCCACGCGCTGGTGCATCATGATAAGAAACGGAACGCAAAAGCAGGTGAGGTCATCCTTCCAGACACGACTTCACAGCGCTGACAGGATTCTCGTTCGTGCGTTTTTCAGTTTCCTATGGCTCGGAGTGATAATATGGCCTACTTTCCCCGCGCACAATAGGTTAGCGGCGTACGTCAACAGGCGGGCTAGAGGTAACATGTGATGAGAAACAGCGTGACTGGCTTGATCCCGATCAGGCAACCAACCGGACGAAAGCGTGCGCGTGGTGTGTGTGTGTGTGTGTGTGTGTGTGTACGGTGAGCTCCCTCCTCCCATCCGACCCAACCACCAGCCAGGAACCAAGACGTGGGCTGGCGGGCACGCTCCAAAAACACAATTTCTCACATGAATGCACTTCCATGTTGTTGGGACAGAGGCGGAACGTAACGTGGTGTTTTATGGTTACGACAGCGAAGAGGGGAAACTATAGAGAAGTGGGGAAAAAAAGGGATGCGTAACCACAAGTTTGGACATGATTCATTATCTTAAATCTGGAACTGAAACTTTTCCGGAGTGGGGGTCCGGTCTACGCCTGATTGTCTCCAAGGGGAAGTTATTGCTTTGGAACATATATATCATAATAATAAAAAAGAGCTCCTCCAGCGGGGCAAAATACGCCCGTACTTTGAATTATTGTATATAGAATTAAGTTAGAATTTGTCAAACCTAGTTAAAGATGAATTGTTGGTGCAGTTTGGAAGTTTGACATTCCTAGGTGAGACGGTTGTCGAGTTAGAGCGCGGACAAGAAATTGTCCACAGACAGACGGACAGACGGACAGACGGACAGACAGACGGACGGATAATCAATAGGGAAATCTGGCTCTTGCAGTAGGAGTATGAGTATGACATCATCACATTCTAGAATCGGAATTCCACCAATCAGATTGCAGCAACAGAACTTAAAGACACTACAAAGCTTTGAAGTGTCCACAGACGGATGGACGGACAGACGGACGGACAGACGGACGGACGGACAGCGCCATAACATAATACGTCCCGTCTTTTTATACGGGCGTATAAAAACAAGAGCTCCTCCAGCGGGGCAAAATACGCCCGTACTTTGAATTATTGTATATAGAATTAAGTTAGAATTTGTCAAACCTAGCAACAGAACTTAAAGACACTACAAAGCTTTGAAGTGTCCACAGACGGATAGACGGACGGACGGACAGCGCCATACCATAATACGTCCCGTCTTACACAACGGGCGTATAAAAACTAGATAAAAAGTAGGTGCAGGAAGAGGCCAAAAAACCCAAAAGTACAGTACAGTTACAGTGGTCCCTCATTTATCGAGGGGGTTACGTTAAAAAACCATAATAGGTGAAATCCACGAAGTAGTCCGCTTTATTTTTTACAATATTATATATGTTTTAAGGCTGTAAAACCCCTCACCACACACTTTATACACTTTTCTCAGACAAGCTCCGTGGAATCGCTCAGCGCAAATCGGCCCGCGATCTAAACTGAGCAGTAGGGGGCGCCACATAATACACTGCGTCTTTTTCCACTGAAGGCCTTGGTGCAGATGTCTTTTTCCTAGTGAAAAATATAGTTATGGGGAGTTGTTGGCGATGTTTTTTTTTTTTTTCTGGGCGAGAAGATTCTTATAAACAGACATGCCACCTTCGATAATAATAATAACAAGAGCTCCGGCAGCGGGGCAAAATACGCCCGTACTTTGAATTATTGTATATAGAATTAAGTTAGAATTTGTCAAACCTAGTTAAAGATGAATTGTTGGTGCAGTTTGGAAGATTCCAATACTGACAAGGTTTTCGCAAAGGGTCGGGCCGTGACCTTGACCTTTGACCCTGTGACCTTGAAATCAATAGGGAACATCCTTGACCCATGGGGTGTCCAGCCATGAAGTTTGACATTCCTAGGTGAGACGGTTGTCGAGCTAGAGCGCGGACAAGGTAATGTGTAGTTGTCTTGTATTCTCTCTCTCCCGTTGCCTAGCAACCGCTGCAGCTGGAACTGTGTGTCACCTTTGAACTTTAAACTTCAAAGCTTTGAAGTCTTTGAAGCTTTGTCTTCATGAAGAGGCAAAACATGTGGGGCATGCGCCGATATATATATGGTGACCTTGACCTTTGACCCTGTGACCTTGAAATCAATAGAGAACATCCTTGACCCATGGGGTGTCCAGCCATGAAGTTTGACATTCCTAGGTGAGACGGTTGTCCACAGACGGACAGACAGACGGACGGACGGACGGACGGACAGACGGACGGACGGACGGACAGCGCCATACCATAATACGTCCCTTATTACAACGGGCGTATAATAATAATAATAATAATAATAATGATGATGCATTTTATTTATTTGGCACATTTCTGGACACCCAAGGTCGCCTACCACAACAGCTATAGCACTTTTTCACAGACACATGTCCTCAAAGATGCTTTACATTATTAACAGAGCATTGTTCATTCACACCCCGATGGTAATAAGCTGCCACCAACACTCACATACACACAACTTTCACACCTACAGTGCATGTTCTGGGTTGATTTCGCAGAGCAGCCAATCAGGGCATAGAACACAATGTGCTGTATAAAAAAAAGAATGCAAAATTGCATCACGAAAATCCACAAAACAGCAAAACCGCGAAAGGTGAACGCGTTATAATGAGGGACGACTGTATATTAAAACCTCCACCATAGCTGTGCATTCATATTTTTTATACTAAAAGTGTGCCATTAAAGATATTATTGTTATGTTTATTATGTGACCAACTTAATACAATTTTTTCTTCATAAACAATTTAACGATCTATAAAAGTTGTAATAAATTCCAGTGAGAAGTCATCCAATCACAACAATTACGACAGCAAGATCGTCCTGTTTTTAATAATCTGTTATTGTGATAAATGTTTGTTTGAATACTAACCTAAACTCAACTAATTTAATAGATTATTATTATTATTAACAATTAATAGCCTCTTCTGGATTAATTCCAAAGTGTTTTTCATTTTCAGAGTCTGTTTCTCTGTATTTGGACGAGGTTCAGGGATTCCACATCAAATCCCTTCCAAAAGTAAAGTAGTACAACTTTCCTGGGACCAAAAATAGTGGACAGCCGGCGGGGAAGATAACCCTCTGAAAATTTCATTTCACAAGATAACAAAGAATGCTTTGGGATCAAATTGGATTTTTCTAATGAGGAATCTCTCACAAAAGCTCCGTATCGAACCGCGCCCCGAAATCCTCTCCTGTCAGCTCCGCCCGGCAGAGTGCGTGTCTTCAGTATAACTGGCATTATGCGTGCGTGGCATCAATAGTGTTTATTACAAGAGTTATCGGTCTAAACTGATCTTCGGTGTTGCTGGGGAGCGGCTGAGAAAGTGCCAGTTGCAAACTAATGGAGCGTTTCAAATGTGATGCCAGAGGAGGAGAGCCAGGAGACGGGCGGCTCCGGAGCAGGGCTGAGCGATTTGTGAAAGATATATAATTGTGATTTCTCTGACAAGCATTCCGACTGCGATTAGAGATTTGTGTTTTAATAATAGTGTTGTCAGGATACTAAAATTCTCTCTGAAAAGTAATGACAATTAAAAGCACTCTTTCCTTAGACAATTGGATGTCATTTTCAATATGAATCATAGCACCTCCGTTAATATCACCACGTTTTCTCATATCTGTGTAATCCCTCAGTCGTCCAGGTAGGTCCCACAGTGCTCCAAGGGCGTACACTCGTCTACGTGCTTTTATACTTGTTCTGATACAGCTCAAGATCATTATAAAGGTTCATTTCCGCCCTGTGAATGTGACTTTTTTTAGTACATACATCTCCTCAAATGAGTATCTATTTAACCCCCGAAGACCTAAGGGTAATTTTAGTACATTTCTCCTCGCCTGGATTTTTTTTCTTAATTTTTCTTTTAAAACTGCCCCTTTTACCCTATAATGAAGTGTTCTACATCCTTTTGTTCAGTACAACCTGTTATTTCACAATCTGCTGCTGTAGTTGTGTCATGAGGCTGTGATAAAAGCTACAGGACCAGAAATAGAAAAAAATGAAAAAAATTTAATTCACACTCTTTTATAGAAAACACACAGCAAACATGTATAAACAACTTTGTGGACATAAAACATGCTTAATTTAGGGCCTTAGCTACAAAAATGCAAAATATCAAGTCTGTAAGTAAACTAAAAATCTCCTTATTGCTCTAAAAACCAAATAAAAGTACAATCGCCCCATTACTTTTCTGGTCCAGTCATGGAAACAGCTCCTGTCAGGTCCAGGTCCAGAGCCACAGCACTTCTGCATTTCCATGGAGTTTATTACATTTGGATTTGTTCATTTTAAGTGAAACAAAAATAGCAAGGGATGCACAATTGTAATTTGCCATTTATTTGAGAAAAAACTGCACTTAGAGCGGCTTTTTCAATTGTTATAAACACACACAGTCAGAGGAGTCGACCATCTTGACTCACTTCACTCTTTGGCAAAGTTTGGGTCGATCAAAATGGACGGAGCGCATGAGTTTGGGGAAAACAACGTTCCTATTGGACACTCGTTTTGCTCACGTCATCACACAGCGTGAGTGTGACGTAGGATAAAGCCGCAGAAATGTACGGAAACCTCTATGTCTGCACTTTCAGAGGGGAAAAAAAATGTTTCTATCTTTTACGGTTAGAAAGTTACGCGCGGTTATATAAAACATATTCCTCGAAATCGTATAAGATGTCGCAGGTCTTCGAGTGTTAATAATATGATTCTGTTCAAATTAAACCAGAAGAATTGACATAAAGACTGAAACATGAACTGACAAACCAATACAAGAATCATATTTCAGGAAATGTCCGTACAGATCTAAATTACAGAGAGAGGTTTTGTTGCTTTATGGAGGAAATAATGGCACTTCCAAGAATCCAACCTTTGTAATTTGCTAATTGCGTCTATTCAAATTGCGATTTTGATTCAACGGCGGCAGCTAACCAAGCGCTCCTCCAGCCCCTGCCCCTTCCTGCCACACGGTAATGGACTTCATTGTGGCAGGGTGACATATCAGTACCTGCCTATTAGCTCTGCCTCGCCCTCTCCTCGGTGACAGAAGAGGAGGAACGACAAGAAACGCAGACGGATGGAGAGAAAAAGGGGAGGGGAAAATACAACAGAGGGAACGCTGAAGGGCAGAGGAAGAGAGAGAGAGTCCCGGAGGAATAACACAGCAATGCAGATACAGCGTGTGGACATTTTTAAGGACCGCGCGAAAGTGCTCGAGCTGAAAATTGAATGACGGTTGCATCCAAGCGTTTCGAGATAAGATGGGAAGATTTTTACACGGTATCAAACAACGACATTTAGTAAACAGAAACAACTGAATTTAGACACGCGTGAACAGATCTACAGAGAAAAGAGGAGTCTGAACAAAGGCAAAATGTTTATATAACAAGATTTTTACGTAGCTTGGATCAGGATTTTTATCTCAATTAAGATAAAGGGGCACTGTGTAACTTTTTGCAACCTGTTTTGTCTCTATGGAGAGTCAGGTATAATGCCAGACTGAGGTACTTTCCAGGGAAAAGCAATATCTCTAGCATATCTCCATAGACTCTTACCAGAATAGTTACACCGTGCACCTTTTAAGAGCTTTGTTTTTCCTGAAATGTTCTACAGTATGGCATTTACTTAAGTATCTCCATGGAGACAAGTAGGCCACACCACCAGGTCAAGTTACGGGTCAGATCTGTGGAGAAGTGTGCCCGATCACAGCAATAATGCACGTTTTTGTGGTAGTTTTGAGAAATGTAAATGAATAAATGCAAGATATATTTGTTTAATGCCATACTGTGGAACATCCCAGGCAAAGCAATAACATCACCATGGAGACAAGCAGATGGCAGACCATAATTTTAACCACTATTTCCTATTCTGAAGCGCAGACCACCATCGTTTAGCTGGGGAAAGACTCAAACTTAGAAGTAAATCTGAAAGGTTCACTGTGTAACTTTTCTGTTTTTCTCCATGGAGATGTCATTGCCTCGTCTGAAATGTTTCACAGTATGACATTAAACCTTTATATCGTCATGGAGACCAAACCGAACCAAGCAACAGGTCAGATCTGTGGAGAGGCGACCCCACTCACCACCAAAATGTATTTTTTCTACGTATTTTTGAGCTATAAAACTACAGGTAATTTAATAAGTGTAGTTCTTGTTGCCAGTTCTACCTTCCGTACTGTGGAATATTCCAAGCAGAGCAATGGCATTTCCATAGAAACAAGAAGGTGATGGACCCACTCCTGAAAAGTGACACAATGCACCTTTAAGCCCTTCTCTTCACTGGGTTAGAAGGTTTCATGTTGCGTCTGCAGAGTTCACCTCCCATGACACAGCGGTGGTGCCCGGACTTCAGGACACAGGACACTTTTGTCCTGAGGGCTGTAACTCAAACTGCCCTGAATCTGATGACCTGTTGAGCTGCACTGAGACGTTTGTTTGCTTGTTATTATTGGATTGTTATTATTGGATTTTTCTGCTCAGCGTGTTTGAATCGGCCCTCGAGGACAAATAAAGCGATATTGATTGATTCCATTGATTCAAGTACATCTGTTCACACTCCACTGTAACTCAAATCTGCTGAGCACTCAATAATAATAATAATAATACAACATAGCCACGAGTCTAACAAACAAAACGCTCTGCCTGGTTCACTCATTAGTGTCTGGAAACGTTAGAAAACAACTTTATAAGCACCTTACACTTCCCTCTGTTGATTTCCCACTGCACAGGCCAAAGCCCAAAAGACTCGATCGCTGATGTCGTTTCTAGTCCCATTTATTTGTGAGTGAATTATATTTTTTGCATTCCCGGCCCATTTTCTTTCAACAACTTTCAGTTTTTATTGTTCTTCACTGTCAGTAGTCGATCCTCACTTGTTGCTTCTGGCGGCTCAAGCCTCTCGCCGCCGTTGGAGTCGACAATCGAGTCTTTTAGGCTTTCACATGCACAGTGGGAAATCAACAGAGGTAAGGCTATAGCTGCTTATAAAGATGTTTTATAACGTTTCCAGACACTAATGAGTGAGCCAGGCAGAGCGTTTTGTTTGTTAGACTCGTGGCTGTTGTAAGATGGGTTAGAAAGTGGTGTTAAGCTTCTTCTGTGCAAATTGGCATTTTACGTGGAAGTTAAGAACTTGCCCCCATCACTACACTAGTTTGTTGCCTTGTCAGACTCACTGCCACAGCGAGATCTCCACTGAGCCAACACTGATCTGTGCCGTTTTTTCTTCTTCTGACAGTATTTGATCACCTCTAGCAATGGACATGAGCTTAAAACGTGCCATAGTTACCCTTTAAGTATTGTACTTTTATTGTACGCCCGTTGTAATAAGACGGGACGTATTATGGTATGGCGCTGTCCGTCCGTCCGTCCGTCTATCCGTCTGTGGACACTTCAAAGCTTTGTAGTGTCTTTAACAAAGCTTTGTAGTGTCTATAAGTTCTGTTGCTAGGTTTGACAAATTCTAACTTAATTCTATATACAATAATTCAAAGTACGGGCGTATTTTGCCCCGCTGGAGGAGCTCTTGTTTACCTTCCATCACTGGTTTGAGCATAGAGCTACTTCAGATAGAAATATAAACCAAACTCCGAGTTGGGAGATTCCAATTCAGTCTTGTCATATCGCCTGTATACAAGTACACGCCATGAACACGAGTTAGCTTTATCCATCACTCCCATTGTTGAATATGCACAGACTGATCTCCCACATAGGTAAACATAATGATGTGTTATGCAAAAAACTGTGTTCAAAAAAGCTCTTGTTTACCATTCATTTTCCCACAGTCTCATCCCAAAGCACACTCTAGACACAACACATTTTGCAGGGCTTTCTCGTAGCATACTTTATTGGCCTCCCCTGTGCAGCAGAGGAGCACATATCATGATTAGGATATTACAACCTGCAGAAAAGGCTGTTATCTGTCCCCATTCTCCCAAGATGCACAGGGGCCTTTTCACATTTCTAACAATAATATGGTGCGTGCCTTGTCCACGTTCCCCTGACAGTCTCTTAGCGATGATGTATTGTGGATGGCAGGCTCACATGCTGCATTCATATTTAATAAACAAAGGGGACGACGCGTGTGTGTGGAATCAAAATATGTGGTAGGTGTTGTTTTAAGGGCCTTTTGTTTTCATTTTGTACGCCGTGATAGCGCTGTCAGTTTTCGTTATTGTCTTATTACAAGTACGGGGACTGGTGAAGTAATCCTTTTATGGTTAATAAGGGCGCGATGAAAATAATACACAACAAACTAAGTACCCGCAGGTGTTGTGTTGCATTGTTCCAAGAAATCAAAATGGAACGGTAGTTTGGGGAATTTCTGTACACAATTTGTACAGAAATTCCCATGTAGCATTAAAGCTGCACAATATACCATATTTTTCGGACTATAAGTCAGGGGGGTTTTAGGGTTTGAGTGGTCTGAGTTTGAGTCAACTTATACTCAGGTGCGACTTATATATTAAATTTTTTACACTGACAGCCCATAGACCAAATATATGAATTGTATAGATGAATCAAAAATGAAAAAAACAAATTTTCAATTTGCTTTTATAGACAAAACATAACGAAAAGAGTTGTTTTTTCATTTCATTTTCTTATTTTTGGATCTATATTAACAAGAGCTCCGCCAGCGGGGCAAAATACGCCCGTACTTTGAATTATTGTATATAGAATTAAGTTAGAATTTGTCAAACCTAGTTATATATATATCGGCGCATGCCCCACATGTTTTGCCTCTTCATGAAGACAAAGCTTCAAAGACTTCAAAGCTTTGAAGTTTAAAGTTCAAAGGTGACACACAGTTCCAGCTGCAGCGGTCGCTAGGCAACGGGAGAGAATTTGTCAAACCTAGTTAAAGATGAATTGTTGGTGCAGTTTGGAAGTTTGACATTCCTAGGTGAGACGGTTGTCGAGTTAGAGCGCGGACAAAGCTTCAAAGACTTCAAAGCTTTGAAGTGTCCACAGACAGACGGACGGACAGACGGACGGACGGACAGACGGACGGACGGACAGACGGACGGACGGACAGACGGACGGACGGACAGACGGACGGACGGACAGACGGACGGACAGACGGACGGACGGACAGACGGACGGACGGACAGACGGACGGACAGCGCCATACCATAATACGTCCCGTCTTATTACAACGGGCGTATAAAAAACGAACGAACGAATGATACACGGATTGTTCTCTATTGGGTTATTTCTATAAAAAGTTACTCAAGTAAAAGGAAAAAATCTACTTAAGTATTAAAGTACCTGTTTGCAGATGTCCTTTAAGAGTAAAAAGTAAAAGTATTTTGCAGGAATTTTAGATTTTATAACAATTAAAAGATGAAATTTAGTGATTGATGAAGCTAGATCTAAAATGTAGTAGAAGTAGTAGAGTAAGAAAGTACAGATACACGTTCTAAGATGTAGTGAAGTAAAAGTCAAAAGTATCCACTGTAAAATGTAAAGATATCTAAAATTATGTACTTTTACTTGTGTACTTTGTTACCCTCCATTACTTGTGATCTCTTACGTAAAGCGTGTGTGTTTGAACTAACCTGATGGACTGCGGTATAGGGCCCCCGGCTGTGTGGTGCTCCTGTACAGTGGCCCCTGGTACGTGCGGTCCTCGTATATGGGAGCGATGTGGCGGTCAGGGGACATGGCCGAGCGCATATCCTGTCCCAGCGGGCTGTGCTGACTGGAATACGAGTTTCGCATACCTAGAGATCATGAGAAACTTGATTAGAACATAATATCTTATAGACTTTAATATTTTTGGTAACTTTATTTAGTAACGGCAAGAAACCTAAAAAGTCATGGTTGAGGTTTGTATGTTTTTATGCGAGCACTGGGTTCTGAGAAAAAGAAAACAAAAAAATAAAACAGTTACAGCACAATAATATGGTAATATAGATGGAGTGTTTTGCCAAAAGACACAACACGACGACAGTAGATGCTCAAGTAACTTCGTACAGTTAACCCAGTGTACGTAACTTTTCTGATGGAGGGTTCAGCATCTGTTCATCTCCACTGGTTTGCCTAAAATGTTCCGCAGTATGGCATTAAAGTAGCCAGGCTGGCGCCACCTAGTGCCTCCGTTCAATTTCATTTCTCTACAGCGACTTGTCAGGAATCGGAATACACTCGGCGGTTTGCAAGAAGTTGTAGTCGGCGCTCCGGCCAATCAGCGAAGAGCCGTAAAGCCATAACGTCAAACTCCAGCACCTCTGGGTCCTTTTGTGGTGCAGCACAACGGGAAACAAAGAGGTCAAGATGATGCAGACAAAGCCAGACATTTTGTGTTGGCAACGATTCCCGGCATCGCGGATTTAAAGTCGGAACAAAGAGAATGTTTGGTGAATTTTATCAAGGGGAAAGACGTTATTGCCTTTCTTCCTATGGGATTTGCTGTTGTGCCGCGATTACTTGGACACCACTGAGCGTTCCGACGCATTACACATGACACAAGCAAATAGCAGCGACTGGTTAAATAAAACAAGAGCTCCGCGAGCGGGGCAAAATACGCCCGTACTTTGAATTATTGTATATAGAATTAAGTTAGAATTTGTCAAACCTAGTTAAAGATGAATTGTTGGTGCAGTTTGGAAGTTTGACATTCCTAGGCGAGACGGTTGTCGAGCTAGAGCCCGCGCTCAAGGTAATGTGTAGTTGTCTTGTATTCTCTCTCTCTTTAAACTTCAAAGCTTTGAAGTGTCCACAGACGGACGGACGGACGGACAGCGCCATACCATAATACGTCCCATGTTACAACGGGCGTATAAAAAGTACCCGTCTACCGTCGACCGCTCGAATCTTAAAGTTGCGAGGTCAGACGGTTTCCACAAAGTGAATCTGGCTGATATTTTAATTAATTAATTAATCATTTCATTTATAAAGCGCCTTTCAAGACACCCAAAGCGCTTTACAGTTCATTATTCATTCACTCCAAACTCAGTGGTGGTAAACTACTATTGTAGCCACAGCTGCCCTGGGGCAGACTGACAGAAGCGAGGCTCCAATCTGCGCCATCAGCCCCTCTGACCACCACAACACTCACACACACACCACTTTCATACTAGGCAATGTGGGTGAAGTGTCTTGCCTAAGGACACAACGACAATTTTTGCGACTGGCGCCCCCCTGTGGCACCTGGAATTCCCAGTGGTCTCCCATCCAAGTACTGACCAGGCCCGGCTTTTCTGAGATCTGACGAGATCAGGCTTTGACGATGAGGTACGACCACATAAATAAATGATAAATTAGGCTAATATTAAAGACGAAGATCTAACTAACATTACAATACAGGTGTTTTACAGGTATCGCAGAGCTCAACAATACCTGCTTTCATGGAGATGAATGCTATTCTGTGGAACATTCAAGCCAAAGCTGATGTAACAAGCAGGTGGCGGACCCTCCACGGTAAAAGTTACACAGCGCACCTTTAAGCTCCACAATAGCAGAAATAACACACTGTACAAACGGCAACAAAATGCACTGCAGAGCACGCACGGAGCGAACAACTAAACGAGGGGTAAAAGCAAAACTGAATGTGAATGCTGATCACTGGTCGCCATAACAACACAATGCGTAGGTAGCATTAGCCCCGTGTGTGATTACAGAAGCCATAAAAGCCAACCTTACAGAGATGTCAAGGCAAAACGAGAAACGCCAACACTTAAACTTTATAAACAAACAAGAAATACAACTTTTCCAGCAACTATGTATGTAACCATCATTTGTATTGTACTAACTTCCTCTGTAGTTTTTAACGATTCTGTTTTTGAAATATAAATATTAGATAATGGCCAGGGATGTTTTGAGAAACAGAGTAAGTCAGACGGCCAGGCCAGCAACCCCAATTATTTTCAGATTCTACAAAGCATTAGGCAGGTCCCTATAGGTTTGAGAAGATGTTCGGCGGTGAAATCATTACAGTTTTAATCTCAAAATGTGTGAAATTTCAAAACAGTTAAAGGTGCAAAATCAATCCTGGAGCTACAACCGCGTCAAGATCAAATTCAGTTTCTATACTTGACGTTTAAGGTGCATTTTGTCACGCTTCTCCGTGTAGATGCTATTGCTTTGTCTGGGTTGTTTCACAGTATGGCATTAATAAACCTTTGTATCGTCATGGAGACCAAACCAGGCCAAGTTTAAAGGGCAGATCAGTGGAGAGGCAACCCCGCATCACAGTCAGAATATGCATTTTTAGGGATTTTTGAGCTATAAAACCACCTGTAATTGACTAAACATAAGGTAGAGCAATGATAACTCCATAGCAACAAGCAGGTGACTGACCCCCGATCAAAAAGTTACACAGTGCACCTTTAATATGGTCACGTTGGGATTTTTTAAAGCATAACTTATTACAAAAAGGTGTATTGCAAAAGCCAAATAAGGTCTAGAAGTAAAGAAATAGCCACAAGGTCGACCAGAACCTTTTGCCAGTTTTGACCCAGTGAAATATTCCAACCATTTTCTCATGCACCGCTAAAAAAAACCAAAAAACTTTAATTTGGTGCAACTAAAACCTAAGGAGTACACGGAGTTCACTACACACAGTAGAATCTGAAGATCTCAAGTCAGTTCCCAAGAGACACAAAGGAAAACTCCCCACAGCTGAACAGACTGCTGAGTTCCCAGATCACAGTGTTCTGAAAACATACAAATTAGGCCTCACTGGCAAAGCTAGTGAAAAGGTTGGATCTGTGCTGGATAAATAAATGTGAAATTGGTTGATTTACAAGACAGAGACATGATTCTAAAAGCAAGTAATAGTGGGAAGCAAATTAAAGGTCCCGTATTAGTACACAAAATGGACTCTTGTGAGATTTTAGTCATGTTATATTGTTGTTACTTCGTCAAAAACAGACCTGGAGTAGTTGTGTTTTGTTTCTTTCACACATGTTTGAGTAATGCTTTATTATTTACCTGCATCTATCTACATCTCCAAAGCTCAAAACGCTTCAAGTGAGCGGCTGCTTTTACCTTCAGTTCAGTAGAAATTCGGCAATCCCAGGGCTGAAATCGATCAAATGATTCTAGTGAAGGTGTATGAAGTTTAAAAACACAGTGGAGCACTTCCTGTATCACCACATGACATCACAAGGTGGAGTGATTTCAGTTTGAGTGAAGAACTCAGCCTAAATATGCAGTGTTTGTGTGTTTGTGTGAATGAAACAAAACAACTCCAGGTCTGTTTGTGATGAGGAAACATTATAAACATATGGACCTTTTAACATTGGAGAAAGAATTCTATTTTTTTCTCTGTCAATATAAATCTTGAGTAAAAGATGTTATAATTAATTGTATTTATAACAGACACCTATGAGACTACATCTACTTATAAGACAGAGTTATTTATAGGTTTAACATTAGGGATGTGATTTTTTGGCAAAAACATTATTCAAAAATCAAGAACTATTCAAATATTATTCAAAAGTTGCCCCCCTTCCCCCACACACACGCACATACACGATGGCAGATCAAGTGAAACAGGTATTTAAGCACAAAAGGGTCAATCAAACAATAACCTTCCAAATCACAGTAGAAATGAACAACTTCATGGAGCAGCCCACATATGAAACCATATGAAACTATATTCATATAGTATATATATATATATCTCAATTTAAACAAGAGCTCCTCCAGTGGGGCAAAATACGCCCGTACTTTGAATTATTGTATATAGAATTAAGTTAGAATTTGTCAAACCTAGTTAAAGATGAATTGTTGGTGCAGTTTGGAAGATTCCAATACTGGCGTTCTATGGCACATACCGGTAAGCACAATAAGGCAGTTCACTACTAATATAATAATAACAAGTGTGAAAAAACCTGAAGTCACATAAAATTGATACCACTGACCTACAGCATGGAAGTTCGTCTGCGGTTTCTCTGCTGTGTCTTTCTCTGTCGAGTCTGACCAATTTCTGATATCAAGTCTCGAAACATTCACCCCCCACAGCTCCAGAATAACGTTCACTTTGTCTTTGTCTTTTGAAGTCAAAGCTCAAAGTCAAAGTCGTCATGGAGACAGAATCGACCTGTATGACATCACTCAGCTCAGTGTCGTCATGACGATAGAGGAATTATTTTTCTGTATATTTTCAATATTGGTTTTTCAGATTCTAGAACGTGATGATGTCACACCTGCAAAGGGGGGAAATTATTTACAACCTGCGTGAAGTCGCCTCATCAGAGTCAAACCTGCACAAAAACTCAATCGTTTGTGCTTCGTTTGTGCTGTGACAGACGGACAGACGGACAGACGGACGGACGGACGGACGGACAGCGCCATACCATAATACGTCCCGTCTTAGAACGGGCATATAAAAACACAGTGGAGCACTTCCTGTATCACCACATGACATCACAAGGTGGAGTGATTTCAGTTTGAGTGAAGAACTCAAATATGCAGAGTTTGTGTTAAACATGTGTGAATGAAACAAAACAACTCCAGGTCTGTTTGTGATGAGGAAACATTATAAACATATGGACCTTTTAACATTGGAGAAAGAATTCTATTTTTTTCTCTGTCAATATAAATCTTGAGTAAAAGATGTTATAATTAATTGTATTTATAACAGACACCTATGAGACTATATCTACTTATAAGACAGAGTTATTTATAGGTTTAACATTAGGGATGTGATTTTTTGGCAAAAACATTATTCAAAAATCAAGAACTATTCAAATATTATTCAAAAGTTGCCCCCCTTCCCCCACACACACGCACATACACGATGACAGATCAAGTGAAACAGGTATTTAAGCACAAAAGGGTCAGTCAAACAATAACCTTCCAAATCACAGTAGAAATGAACAACTTCATGGAGCAGCCCACATATGAAACCATATGAAACTATATTCATATAGTATATATATATATCTCAATTTAAACAAGAGCTCCTCCAGTGGGGCAAAATACGCCCGTACTTTGAATTACTGTATATAGAATTAAGTTAGAATTTGTCAAACCTAGTTAAAGATGAATTGTTGGTGCAGTTTGGAAGATTCCAATACTGGCGTTCTATGGCACATACCGGTAAGCACAATAAGGCAGTTC
The DNA here is from genome assembly GCA_034769755.1 of Odontamblyopus lacepedii. NCBI lineage: Eukaryota > Metazoa > Chordata > Actinopteri > Gobiiformes > Gobiidae > Odontamblyopus > Odontamblyopus lacepedii. The sequence continues at coordinate 3,111,081 of CM068356.1, read as the reverse complement.
ACTACCAATATAATAATAACAAGTGTGAAAAAACCTGAAGTCACATAAAATTGATGCCACTGACCTACAGCATGGAAGTTCGTCTGCGGTTTCTCTGCTGTGTCTTTCTCTGTCGAGTCTGACCAATTTCTGATATCAAGTCTCGAAACATTCACCCCCCACAGCTCCAGAATAACGTTCACTTTGTCTTTGTCTTTTGAAGTCAAAGCTCAAAGTCAAAGTCGTCATGGAGACAGAATAGACCTGTATGACATCACTCAGCTCAGTGTCGTCATGACGATAGAGGAATTATTTTTATACGCCCGTTGTAATAAGACGGGACGTATTATGGTATGGCGCTGTCCGTCCGTCCGTCCGTCCGTCTAGCCGTCTGTGGACACTTCAAAGCTTTGTAGTGTCTTTAAGTTCTGTTGCTAGGTTTGACAAATTCTAACTTAATTCTATATACAATAATTCAAAGTACGGGCGTATTTTGCCCCGCTGGAGGAGCTCTTGTTCTGTATATTTTCAATATTGGTTTTTCAGATTCTAGAACGTGATGATGTCACACCTGCAAAGGGGGGAAATTATTTACAACCTGCGTGAAGTCGCCTCATCAGAGTCAAACCTGCACAAAAACTCAATCGTTTGTGCTTCGTTTGTGCTGTGACAGACGGACAGACGGACAGACAGACGGACGGACGGACGGACGGACAGCGCCATACCATAATACGTCCCGTCTTACAACGGGCGTATAAAAAATATACAATAAAATACACAAATACAGTATACCTTATATATATCGGCGCATGCCCCACATGTTTTGCCTCTTCATGAAGACAAAGCTTCAAAGACTTCAAAGCTCTGAAGTGTCCACAGACGGACGGACAGCGCCATACCATAATACATCCCGTCTTAGAACGGGCGTATAAAAATGTATGACCAACCACATACTGTGGCCTACTTCGCTACTTTCAATGAACTGCCTACTCAACTAGGCAAAACCAGGTGAAACAGCCTGAATTGTCGGCAAAAATCACATGTTTAAAGAAGCACTCATAGCCTTGGCTATGGCTATAGGCCTATGCCATATTTTTGTTGAAAAAGATTCAGGGTGGAGACGGGTGTCAGTCTATTGACAATGAATCCAGCTGCAGAGAACACTCGCTCCACAGACGTCGCAGGCTCACTCAAGTAAGCGCTCGCTAACTTTGCCAGGCGAGGGTATTTCTGCTGGTTTGTTTTCCACCATGTCATGGGGTCAGTGTGGAGCGGTGGGCAAATATCCTGGCAGTACTGAGTCAGTTCAGTTGTGCACCGTGATCCTCGCCAAAAAGAGCAGCGATTGCTGCTGAAGACATATAATCATTTTGTGGATTTTTTGATTCGGTGGGTCCATCATCTGATTCCGCTGTGTCTCATGTCTCTTCAGTATCATCAGAGTGAGACAGGAGGTCTCTCACCTCGGCACAGCTCTTCTAACCTCTAAACCTGAGGTGTTTGTGCCTCGGATCCAAAAATATGGCAATATAGGCAACCTTAAGTGTGCTGCTGGCATCTGCAGGTGCAAGCTGCTCTTTCAATGAGGCAGACACCGCTTTTTTTAATTCATGACTTTGGAAAACTCCTCTGGGATTTCTTTGAGATGTTTAGACAGTAAATTTGCAACCACTGGGTAAATCACAGAGAGCGACACATTAGATTCTCCACATAAGGCAGTGAGCATGGCTTTGGTCTGCAGAACAGAGCTCTGCATCTCCCACTCGTGTGTGTAATGGCAAGTGATCGTGACAGGATTCAGTCGCTAGTGACAAACAAATCTGCGACACTTTATGGGCACTCACTAAATTACTGCGTAGGTTGCTTGCATTTTCATTATAAAGTTTTTACAGTCTGCCAGTGTTTTTCGACAGGGAACAATGTGTATTCAGCTCAAGAAAGTTGATAAACTCTTGAAACCCATCTCCTTCCATGAAGCGAACAGGCAGCATATCTTTTGTGATCATCTGAGTGAGGAGCACAGTTATTTGTTCGGCACGCCTGGCGTTCAACTCACATGACCTCACCATGAAACCGGCAACTGTCTGCTGTTCTGGAGTCACTCCTTCGGCATGTTTCGCTCACAGCTGGTTGATCTATGGTATGCTAGCTTCATCTGATTTTGCACTGAACCTCATTGTCATTTAACAAAGGTCCATATGGAACTTTTATTAGGTCTCTGCATTGCTAATGCTGCGCGCTAAGTTTTCTTCTTCTGTTATTTTGGAGCAGCCGCTACAGTAGTCTTAGTCTACTGTGCCTATAGTGAGTTTTACAGTTGTTAGTTATTCTGGTCAAATGTGGTACATGAAATACTGGTTGGGAAACATCTTTATTTGAAATTACTATTCGATATTCAAATGCATAACGATTATTCGACTATTTGAAAATCATGTCTCATCCCTATTTAACATCTGCACGTTTATAAATTTGAATTATTCTTTTTTTTTTAACTAAAATGATATCAAAATAGCCTTTTTGTACAATTCAATCAGTGAGATTAAAAAGAAAAAACCTTTATCTGCGCAATCTTAATCTGATTTGAAACCCAAAACCCGTTCTATCATGTACGAAATTTGAGAGGACTTGAAAATCTGAATTGTGATTAGTCCAATGATTGTAATGATTAAATTCATCAGATTTGATGTTCCAATGTAAAATCCAGTGGAATTTGATTAAAGAAGACATACTTTACTTACTTTGGGTATTTAACATGAAGTGTCAGCTTTTGTAGAGCAGAAGTTTGTATTTTTATACGCCCGTTTCAATATGGGACGTATTATGGTATGGCGCTGTCCGTCCGTCTGTCTGTCCGTCTGTCTGTCCGTCCGTCCGTCCGTCCGTCTGTGGACACTTCAAAGCTTTGAAGTCTTTGAAGCTTTGAAGTTTAAAGTTCAAAGGTGACACACAGTTCCAGCTGCAGCGGTTGCTAGGCAACGGAAGAGAGAGAATACAAGACAACTACACATTACCTTGTCCGCGCTCTAGCTCGACAACCGTCTCACCTGGGAATGTCAAACTTCATGGCTGGACACCCCATGGGTCAAGGATGTTCCCTATTGATTTCAAGGTCACAGGGTCAAAGGTCAAGGTCACGGCCCGACCCTTTGCGAAAACCTTGTCAGTATTGGAATCTTCCAAACTGCACCAACAATTCATCTTTAACTAGGTTTGACAAATTCTAACTTAATTCTATATACAATAATTCAAAGTACGGGCGTATTTTGCCCCGCTGCCGGAGCTCCGCCAGCGGGGCAAAATACGCCCGTACTTTTATGTGACCTGAAGTCACATAAAATTGATACCACTGACCTACAGCATGGATCGATACAAAAATATACAATAAAATACACAAATACAGTATACCTTATATATATATCGGCGCATGCCCCACATGTTTTGCCTCTTCATGAAGACAAAGCTTCAAAGACTTCAAAGCTTTGAAGTGTCCACAGACGGACAGCGCCATACCATAATACGTCCCGTATTAGAACGGGCGTATAATAATAATTCAAAGTACGGGCGTATTTTGCCCCGCTGGCGGAGCTCTTGTGTTAATTGCAAATGGTAAAATGAATCTAAAACAGCTTCATTTCATTTACGAATTTTCAATTGTGCGTGAAAATTGGCTATGTGACATTTTTAAGTCCTACATGTATAATCTGGAGTCTAAATAGTAAAAGTATGTGCAGAGAAGTGGCTGGACATGGGGGGTAGTTGAAAACAGAAATTCTCTGAGCACACAAGCCTCAAATACAGTATAATACAACAGGATTAGTGAAACGTCCATAAAGCAAACAAAATATGTACTTCGTGTAAGCCAATAATGAGGGGAAAACATTACAACATGATTAAAAGCTATAATAAAATTTATTGATTTTACATACATTTCTTTAAATGGGCCAATATTACACAATTTTCTGATCTATGTTATAAAGTTTCGGCATCAAAAATGAACCTGGAGCTAGAATTTAAGCCCTGCAATGCCCATCTCTACTGAACTAAAGGTAAATGGTAGCTGGAAACTGCCACATGGAGCATTTTGAGCTTTGAGATCCAGACAGACTAAAAACAAAGCTTTACTCAAACGTGTGTGAATGAAACAGAACACAATCCAACATTATAACATGGCTTGAACATCACAGGAGTCAATTTTGCATAACACAGGACCTGTAAAGTTGATGAATAACAAATGTGCAACGCTAAGATTCCACATTCGTATTCCATGTCATCTAAAAACGTGAGCTTGCGTTGTTTTAACTCCCTAAGTGTAAACCCCCCAGGAACAGCTGCACTCTGCCTCTGCTTCTGCACAAACAGCCAAATGAGGAGCTGTCACCGTCTGTGGCACAGGAAATGAATAAATAAACACGACATCTTTCACTGGGAGAGAGGTCGATAAAGGGTTAACCGGCTGAGATTGACCCTACGAGGAAAAGGAGATAAGGAAATACTGTCGCTGGGCTCATGTCTTATTCAACAACAAATCAACCAGCAAAGGAAGCCAGGAAGGTTGTACTTTTCTGAGTATTTGTATATCTGTACTGGGGCAAGACACCTAAATAGATGAAAAAACACATACAGGGACTTTAAAGTTCCCATATTACACAATTTCTGATGTTATAATATTGTTTTCTCATCAAAAACATACCTGGAGTTTTGTTTCTTTTCATACAACAGCGTATAGGGTTGGGCGGTATCCACATTTTGATACTGTTAAACCTTCTCAGCATTAAGAATTATTTTGTAGCTGCACCTAAACCATTCAGAAACAGAATAGCAGCTTTATGTCTGAAGATGAGGCACAAGTTCTGAACCGAACCAAACTTCACCAGTGCGTATCTCCCTCCATTTAATGATCTGGGACACGCCGAGACGAGAAAAGCTCAGAAGAGGCCGATTCTGGAGTAAAAAGTAAAAGGCGACAGTCCACGGCGTGTGATATTTCCCACTGCAGCATGTTGTATCCGACAGACCCGCGCTCTCGACACTCGGAGAAGTTACCGTCTCCTCCGGGAAAGTCTGACTTCGCCCTCGAGCGGGAACTTTCTCCTCTTCGGCGCCTCGTCCCCTCTGGACTCTCTGCGTTCAGTAAAACGTCTCCATCGCAAACTTTTCGGTTCAACATCACGAAAAAAGCGTCAGTCAGGTTTTTTTTTTCTTTTTCCTCGATGCGTGTGGATGGAAATCGCCGAGCGTAACGACGTTTGAAGAGGAGAGAGAGTCCCCGGTGTCCGAAGCGACTGTGGTGGGATCTCCGGCCTGACGCAGGGTCGTAGCTCCGTCCACATTTGCGTCTCTCCCCTGTCATTCGGTCTGAAACCAAAAAACTGCCTAATATTATAGTAGGTCCTTAAGCACTGCAGATTTTCTTAATGATGGCAAAGAAACTGATACCGTTACTACTTCTTGATACCTCTGTGTACTGCATTGCCGCCCAACCCTAGTTCCTACTTAGGTAGTCTAACAATTTTCACAATATTTACTCGTCCAATTAAAGAGATTGGTAGCAGTTTCCACTTGTCAAACATGACCTTAATTTTGTCAATCAAATCCAAAAGAAATTGGGGTTTCTGGAGATGTTAATTCCCAAGTGTTCAAAATGCTCAGTAGTGACTTTGAGAGGTAAATTCTGGATGAAATCTGGGTCTAATTTATCAGAAAGAGGCATGAGTACACTTTTCTCCCAGTTTATGGTAAAGCCTGAGAATTGACCAAATGTTTTAATCAGCTCCCTCGTTCCTACTTGAGTAATATTTTTATCGAAGCACTTGGGTAAAAGTGGTGACAATATTACGCTTCAACGGTGTTTCTTGCACCGCTCCTTCACATACTGTATTTCTCATTTTTGTATTCTTTGAAAATACAACTGATTTTGTGCATTATTTCATGCTTTGTCCTTTAAATATGGCTATAAAAGAAGTGCTCCACTGTATTTTTAAACTCCATACACCTTCACTAAAGTCATTTGGATGTTTTCGACCCTGGAACTGCGTAACTCTAGTGAACTAAAGGTAAAAAAAAGTAGCTGTAAACTTGAAAACTACCACCACATGACATCTCAAGGTAGAACAGAGCATTAATAACACTAATAGTAAAAGACTAACAAACTTAAATACATAAATACTGAAACACACGCTGCCTTACTTGCACTTTTACACTCCATTAATCCACATAAATTCAAGTCAAAGCAATGCAAATAATATGACATTTCAGTGACACCCATTTACTTAAGCCCTTTTATACCTGACTGTTAGATTTGTACAGTTTGGAGAAATGATTTATTTATGTATTATTGAGTCAGCATTGTGTCCGTTAATGCATTTTAGCTTTTAGTGCCACCCACAGCTTTTGTCCTCCTCTGACTCTCTTTTAAAAAATAATGCAACCACCACATATAATTCCACTACAAAACTACAATACACACATGCAGTTCTTTAGACTTGGCAAGAAAGCAGTCGCTCCTTTCTAGTTCAAAGACTTAAGACGGGAACGCTCTGAAGTTGGAAGTAAAAAAGGGTCTGAAAAGGCTAAGGAATAAAAAGCGAGGTTAAGAAGGAGGGTTTGGACCACAGGAGAAAAGGCTGGCTGCGGTAACGGCGATTTGGGCCAAAGGGAATTCTCGAGTTATTATGCACGTTTCTGCTAACTCAGAGTAGTGCTAGTCTAATCTGTCCTGTGGCAGAGAATGAAGTGTGTGGAAATGGTAATGGTAAAAAGAAAAAAGTAAGTAGTAGATGGTAAACGGTGTTATTAAGACTGTATAATTTGAGCAATTTTCTTTAGACATAAATTAAAGTGGGTCTGGAGGCTCTCCCTTTGACACAATATAATGAGTTATTCAAATTGGCTAATCAAAACTATTCTGAGTGGTTGAATATGTCTTTACTAATTCACATATACTTTCTATATATATATATTAGGGATGTTATAATATAAAACGTAATGATTAGTGTAAGAAGATCCAGAATACACACTTGAAAACTTATGAAGAGTCTGGTCCATATCAAACCAAAGGATCGGGGTCTATTCACGCTTACGTCACAAAACGTGAAGAAGTTTGGAAACATGCGGACGACGACTTTGGCGGTAGGAACTCTGACGAAATCTGGGAAAACTGAGAAAATGGCCCAGTTTTCTTCATTTAAATGTCATTGTATTCTTTCTTTTTTCATTTATAAATTGCCAATGAATTTGTCTAATTTATTTAAATTTTTTTTTTAAATAATAAATAAAAATAAAAGTCAGTTGCCAAGTTTATTTTAGATATTTTGCTTTAAAAAGACCACGTAAACTCTTAATTCCCAATGAAAATGATTATTTGGAATTCATTCTGAAGCAAGTGGGGGGTTTATTCTGATTTTAAAGCCAAATGAATTTAATCCTTGATCATGTAAACGTTTATTCTTCTTCAAAATAATCCCGGTGGTTGGTGCTGGTTGTGTCGTCCTTCTGATCCGGCTCCTCCAGTCGTCTCTTCGGACTTTCCTCCTCGTCTCTTTGGATTTGTGAGCGGGATGTGGGAGTGGGCTGAGGTGTGGCAGCCTCAGACTCAGTTCGTCTTCTTCCTCCTCCTCCGACACTCTTCCCTTCTCCTCCTCAGCTCACAGACGTAAAGCGTGAGGAGAGAATTCTCCAGCTGCTGCTTCATTATCATCGGAACGACCGCGGAAAAAGTTTGGATCGTGTTTGTATCGGCAGCGTAACGACAAACGGAGATGACAGAAAAGTCGGGAGCAGCTGATGTGTGAAGTGTTTTCTTCCCAAAGACGTAAATAAATTCATGTCGCTGTCCACTCAGAACCCTTCCCCACCCCGACGTTGAGTGGAATTAAAGAAAAGCGATTCAACGTGTTCAGAATGATTGTGAATGATTGTGAACGTGTTCAGAATTCAGAATGATTATTTCCAAGTAAACTCGAAGGACAATATTTTAATTCTGAACTATTTAAATCAGAATAATTAATTTGGAATTAAAAAACATCATGTATACGTGACCAGCGTAGCCTTCTGTTATGTTCAGCAGATCAACAGTTACAACCAGCTGCCTGTAAGTGACACTGAAGACACGATTCGAGTCCCGTCCATCATGGAAAACTTTCGCAGGTTGTGAAACTGCTGCTGCTGAATCTACGGTTTTATCACATGCCCAGTGTCAGTAACTACACCGGAAATCATCATCCGCTTGTTTCCAAACATCTTCCGTGAATATAGCCTGTAATAAATTCTAAAGAAGTCGCAAAAAACACAGCAAGAGACTGGTGTCAATAAGGCATAATTATATAAATGTATACGTATAAGTCAAAATAAAATAGAAAATAATAAAAATATCTCAGCTATATACAAGAGACCATAAGAAAAACAGTGCAAAGATGATGTGATTATTGACAGGACTTAGGGTTATCTGTTACATAAGGGTGAGTTATTGCACTTTTGTCCATCTACGTCCATTATCGATAACACAACAAGGTATAACTGACTAATCTTTCCTGCCTTTTTAGTTCGTCCCCGAGACTGATGAACTGCAGCCACTTCCCCCCCAAACAGCATCTGCAAATTGTGGAGGAGGAGGAGAGGGAAAAATCCCGGGGTTGTCTATAGAGGATGAATGGCCCTGCACGTTCTGTGTGTTATAGTCGTTTAATTCCCCCTCAGCCCTGCTCTGGCGTTAACAGATTACACTTGGCACATGGGAGATGGAGGGTGGCGCTGGCAGCCTGGCGCGTGCCCGCTTCGGAGCCAAACAAACACGTAAAATGGATGCAGCTGACTGGCTTTCTGAGACTCAAATTATTTTCTAAACTCCAGACAGATTTATGATTTGATTACAGTGGAATTATGGAGCAGAAGAGAAATGTTAGTGAAAAGCTGCTTGTGCTGAGACGGTGTCCGAGACAGAAGCACGTGACTGGTCACGTGCTACAAAAATGTCCATGGAAAAATAACAGCAGGATTGCTCAACTTTATTCTACCGTTTCCAAATTGTAAATAAACGCTTGGAAATACATAACGCATAATCAAGTTAATAAACCATAACTTAAAGGAGTATGTAGCAGCCATTATTCCATTCCAGTCTTGCTAAAATACACACTTTTTTTCAAAATGAGACCGCAGTGAGCCATCCACATCCAATTATAAGGTGTTTTTATCATCTGTGAACAACAAGGTAAAAATGGTGCGCTGTTGGCGTGCTAGTTGTTAGCAGTGGAGCGATGGCAAAACTGGCGGTGAATAATTAGAATGCCAGGAATGCATTAGGAAAGTAAGGAATACATTTGGACCTCTACAAACAGTCTAAAATGAACCAATTCTGTTAAAAAAAATCAGGTACACGGCCTTTAAAGTGCGTATGACAGGTTCTGAGGATTCATTAATTCTGGGTTAATTTGGTGGGATAATATCGGTTATAAATATAAATGATCGTTTTATACAAATGATGAAGTAGTTTGCAAAGAAAAGTTAAGAAATATGTTGTAAATTACAGGAAGTAGCGAGTTCTATTTTAGAGTTCTGTACATGGATCTATTAAAATAACTGGGTGGTGCCAGATTAGAGCTGTCCTGAGTTGGCGCAGTGGCCACTCTCTGGTATTTCAGCAAAAAAATCCCTCCTGCCCAGAAAGGATTTTTCCCAGAGAGCACAATGTAATCACAAACTGCTCATGTTCTGACATGACACCTAAAGCTTTAAAAAAAAAAAAAGTTGGATTTCGTGGCGATTTTGACCTATTTTTAGACAGTAACCTTTTCCTCAGCTCAAAATCTGTCAGTTGTCTTAAAAACAGATTTTTAATTATTATCTCCGGCTCTGCTCTGCTCTAGCTCCTCTTGCCAATCACATTATTTTACAAGAGGCAGTGCTTCCTGTGTGTGCGCCCGCAGGAGAAAAGGGCACTACTGTACATAGATAGATAGATAAGATAAGATAGATAGATAAGATAGATAAGATAGATAGATAGATAGATGGATAGATGGATAGATAGATAGATGGATAGATGGATAGATGGATGGACTTTATTCATGTCCATGAAGAGAAATTCAAGTTGTCCAGTAGCATAAACATTGGATGGATGGATGGATGGATAGATGGATAGAGAGATAGAGAGATAGATAGATATGATAGATAAGATAGATAGATAAGATAGATAGATAAGATAGATAGATAGATGGATAGATGGATAGATGGATAGATGGATGGATAGATGGATGGATAGATGGATGGATGGATGGATGGACTTTATTCATGTCCATGAAGAGAAATTCAAGTTGTCCAGTAGCATAAACATTGGATGGATGGATGGATGGATGGATGGATAGATAGATGGATAGAGAGATAGATAGATAAGATAGATAGATAGATAGATAGATAGATAGATAGATAGATAGATAGATAGATAGATAGATGGATAGATGGATGGATGGATGGATGGATGGATAGAGAGATAGATAGATGGATAGATGGATGGATGGATGGATGGATGGATGGATGGACTTTATTCATGTCCATGAAGAGAAATTCAAGTTGTCCAGTAGCATAAACATTAAACAAGACACACAAATCTAAAAAACTATTTAAAAAACCTATATAAGTAAATACATTTGCAATAAAATAAATAAGTTAACAGTTAAAAGTTACTAACGATAGTAATGAGGTGCACATTAGCAAGAGCTGCTAAACAGTCTTACAGCAGCAGGAATAAACGATTTCCTGAACCTCTCAGTCCTGCACATGTTCAGTGAGCAGAGACACTGGAAGTACCGGGCTCGACCCATTGATTTGAATCATGGATCTATAATAAGAGCTGGAAAAGACTCGTCCCCTCCAGCCGTGACCACAGACTGATTTGTGGCCGAGCGAAGTACTGCAGCGCCAGAAGGAAATCTCCCATAGAAGCACAAAGCATTTACGTGAAATCACACTGCTCATGTTCAGCTAAGAGGAGATGCACAGCTTTCATAAAGGTCGGATTTTGTAGGGATTCTTCTGTATTTTTACATATGAACTTTTTTGCGGTCATGCGCCAATAAGCACAGACCACTGAAAACAATACGGCATCTTGGATTCTTCTTGGATTCATCTCGGATCTTCCAGATTTTATTATAGTTCTATGACATGAATGTGCGGCCATGTTTAGACCCCGGGGCTTGCTTCTGTATGAATAACATCACACTGGGAGAACTCTGTCCAAAAGTTTGCCATAATTTACACAAAATAATTTCCCCCCCAATATTTAAAGCATTATTTCAGCGCAATAAAGGCCGTTTCATTGTAATTTTCTTGGCCAAATAATAATCTCTGTCCATATTAGAGGAGTTTTGCCATGGTTGGCAGATTCCTTAGCGTGATGTTTTGATTTTAAACCAGGAAGTAAAAAATGTAAACTTAAAAAAATGGGAAAAAATGTTTGTAAAATCTTAAATAAAATGATCTTAAGTGTGTTTTAGTCAAATGAGTATTCCTACTTGTCCTAGGCACTTTAAGCATGACTAAAACTACTGTAACATCTGTTTTAATGCAATGAAACCTCTATATGTTCTAGTCACAAAGACAAGGTGAGTCTTATCAGCAGTGGCAGAAATCCTCCTCCAGCACTAAAGCAGAGCTAATGGTGAACACTCAAGGCCAGAACCAGCCCCAGTGATTGTCTCTAAAGCTCTCACCTGTGGCTGTGCGCGCTCCCACCTCTGCCTCCCGCATTCACACCCGGACGCTAATGAAACACGACTACGCCAATGACATGCACCGCACACCACAAATGAAAAGGAACCAATAAAAAGCGGGGATGAGGAGAAGGTAGGAAAAGAGAGGGGGGTTCACCTTGGACGTCAGCATCCAGCAGGGCGTCTGAGGAAATCCCCGGGGCAGCGTGAAGTCAAGCACAAAACAGTACTAACCTTGTGATAATAACGTGCATATGCTGACAGTGAATTTTATATAGACATAATGTCGCTACGGTGGAGGTTGATTTATGTCCATGGAATTTCATTTAAATCGTGTAAAATGTGTTATTTTAATGTATCAGTTTAGACCCTTTTAGTGTCAGTAAACAGTGATGACGTAGGCACGGCTGCGGACGCATTTTGGCAACAGAAGTACGGCAGAATTCAGCGGCTTGTCGAGCTCTACGAAAGGATTATTGTCAAAAATCGTGAATATTTCCTCAACAAGCCGACTTTGACAAATGGTGTCCGACTGCCAGATCCTCGTGCGATCAATATTGATTCTGACAACCACACACACACATAACAATCAGACATTTTGGTGCTGGAAATATTTTTATCTCCGTCTTCTTCTGTTCGCGTTCAGTCTGAATGAATCGGAATGAATGGGGAACAATGACACTTCCGTTGCCAAAATGCGTGCACAGCTTTTTTTTTTATCACTTTCGCCATAAAACGGTCTATAAAGTTCATATACATACAGTTGTGCTCATAAGTTTACAGACCCTGGCAGACTTGATGATTTCTTGGTCCAGAAGCTGCACATGGGACGTACTTGGATATTCCAACATGATAATGATCCAAAACACAAAGGCAAGTGGAGCTGTCACTGGCTCCAGCAGAATAAAGTGAAGGTTCTGGAGTGTTCGTCTCTTCTGACCTCAGTATCACTGAGCCTCTGGGCAGATTCAAGCTGCAGTTCAGACAAGAGCCCAAGAATTTACAGGAACTGGAGCCTTTTGCCCAGAAGAATGAGCAGCTTTACCATCAGAGGAAATAAAGAGCCTCATCCACAACTATCACAAAAGACTCCAGCTGTCACTGGGTCATTTGTGTAGTTTCTGTTTCATTATGATTTAAAAAGAGGAAACACAGAAAAGTTTTTGTGTTATCATTCATATTCTCTGAAACATGGCCAAGAAATCAATCAAATTCTGTCAGGGTCTGTAAACTTATGAGCCCAACTGTATACAGCATACACAGTGCATTAAAGGTAGAATATGTAACTTCCTAGAGGTATCACGATCCCTGCATTAGTCCATGGAAGTTAAAAAACAAACTTCGGGAATATTCTCCATGGAGATAACCAAAGGAACAACATTTCCATGGAGGCAAACAGGAGGAAACTCTTCCAGGCTAAATAAAAGTCAGGTTTGTGGAGATGGAAGCCTGTTTACAGTAAGGACGGAGACTTTCCTATGTTTTTCAGTACAATTAACACAACCAAAAACAGTTGATTTTTTTTTTGTCAAAGTTACATACTGTGGCTTTAATAAAAAAAAAATACTGCATGAAATCTACTGTTGTGGTCCTAATAGTTTTGGTAAATTCATTCATTTACTGCATCTTATCAAAGGAAACGCAGCAGATGGAACATTCATATTCCTCAATAACTTCCTAATGGCAAACAACTTACCCAAATCAAGATTAACACTCATAATTAACTCATACCCATTAAGAACTATATTTAGTCTAGTGTTATTATCATTTGTCACCTGATTTTGCCCTCATTGCAAGGTCTTAAAATTTGCATGTGCCTCTAGACCGCAGTGTGAGCTATACGGAGAGGTCGCCTGATGAATAATGCATTTCACTGGGAATCCTACACATCTTCATTTATATTGTTGCTTCAGCTGTGATCATTTATCCTCCCCGTATTTACATTTCAGACAGTATAAGCGATTGCCTATTGACTTTAAAGCCTGATTGAGTCGAGCAGACCGCTGACCTCTTCGAATTCACTGCAAAAAGCGATATGTCGGCAAGCTGAAGCTGCGCTGTGTAACTTTTTGGTTGTGGGTCCGTTACTTGCTCGTTTCTGCGGATATGTCATCGCTCTGCCTGCACGTTATGACATTAAACAGCTCAACTTTATATTTATTCAATTACAGTTGGTTTTATTTCGCAAAAATGACTAGAAAAACAGGCGTTCTGACAGTGAGCCTCTCCACAAATCTGACCTGTAACTTGGGCTGGTTTGGTCTCCATGAAACATTATTGAGTAGCTTCAACTTGACACTCGTATATCTACCTATGAAATGTGTGTTTTTTCTTAGTTCAAGCTACATTATTTTAAGTGTAAAGAGTTGTTCTTTTTAAAGGGACAGTTTAGGTTTTTTGACATGTACGTCTGTATCAGCAGAGTCGTGCATCAACACTGACTTACCTCCCGACAGAGTCCAGTGAGCCAAGTTCTTCCCCGGTTTTGGTGCTGATGAAAGTGTCCGGCAAGTTGGCTGGAGTCACGAAAATAAAGTGTTTTTCTTCTCAAAACAATGTGTGTTCAAAAGAGTGATACATTTGCGTCACAAAACGTGAACGGGGAAAAAGTCAGACCTCGTAATCGCTTGGTACTATTTTCTCTCCGCTCATATCATATTTGCCGCCAGGTGAAGTTGCGCACAAATCCAACACTTTTCTCAGTAGTTCGGCAGTGTTTACGTCTTCAGACCGATGACGCTGTGACGCGAGAGAGCGAACGTGAGAGCTACAGCGATAAGTATATAAGCTTGTATAAACTATATAAGAATATTTATAAAAATGGTGCTGGACTTGTGATTCTCCAGGCTGGAACAACAAAACTCCAGCTTCAGCTTGTCCCACTCTGTCCCTCCTCTCTCTCTCTGCTGTTCTGACTCCATCTGCTGAATTTGGGCTTCAGTATATTCGGGTTCATAAAGATCTCCCCTTGGCTCTGTGCTAAAGGCCGTGTCTTCCTCGTCGGTGTCGTAATCACACATGTTGTCTGGGGGTGGCACGGTACACAAAATTCACGGTACGGTACGTACCTCGGGACAGACCTCACGGTTTGGTACATTTTCGGTACAGTGCAGGAAAAAAAACATAACCAGAAAGGCTGTCCTCAAAGGCTGCTTTTTATTGCCTAAATTTCCAGCTGAGATAACTGCAACTTGTAGTAAAACAAGTAAAAGTAAAACATGTAAAACAAGTGAACACGCAAGCACCACATTGAGTATATTGATTGGTTACTGAGCTGGACATCAGTGAAGTTTTAACACATGGTCTTTTTAGGTGCCTTTTAGGGACCTTCTGGGTGCGCGCAGTGGTGGACGAGCCGCGCACTGGCGGTGCTGCACGGAGTGCCCGCGTGCTCCAGCGCACAGGTCCCGCACACCGGCACAAGTTTATTGCCGAAAGCAGCGGCAGTAATGAAATATGACCACACTCAGTATTCAGACCTTGAGTCCGTGACGAGACTGAGTCCAAATGCGCTCGAGTCCGAGACAAGACCAAGATAAAGCTCTCGCTTTAGCGGAGGAGGAAGTCCAGCGGTGTGGGGTGTCTGTGAGTGGGACAGGTGTGGGTCCTGCTGCGGTGCACCTCGTTTAAGGTGGGCATGGGTGTGTTTTGAAGCGGAGATTGTTCTATGAGTGATATCGCCGCACACGCAGAGCTCGTATGCTGGGGTCGTGTGCGGTCGGGGGTCGTGCGCGGTCGGAAGTGTTCGGTCGGGAAAGCGTGCCGCGCTTTAGGGGCGATCCAGGCTTGGGCATGATTCTGAAGTCCTAGTGTGAGTGCGCCCCAAATGTTTGATACATCTAGAACGTCACATTGCGTCTGTGCGCAGCTCCTTATTGTGGCTGCAGAAGCACTCGCACAGGTGCCCCTGTTGCACGCCGAAATATTTGCTCACAAATGCGAGTGAAATGGGCGCACTGTAGAGCCCTGCCCACACCACCCACTTAAATGATGGTGGTGGGTCTTCTAACTCCGGGCTTGAATTACTCGCCATCGTCTTTCACCCCTCTCGCAACGAGCTAACAGCAACAACTTTCAACAGCAGTTTTGTATTTGAAGGCGGAGTTTGCTAGCTAAACCAATCCAGACATGTATACATGTTCATGGACCAATCAGGGCTTGCACATGGCAATGGTTAAGGAAACTAGGGCTGAAACGATTACTCGAGTAACTCGGATAATTCGATTACAAAAAATATTCGGGGCAAATTCTTTGCCTCGAGGCTTCGTTTAATTCATGTCACCAAAGTCAATTTATTTAAAATGTCTCTGCTATCGTATCACTCCTCCTTTGTAGACTGCTGCGCCAGTCTGGGATCACTGTTTCACACGGACAGTTATCAATGACGTACATTTCAAAGATTTGAAGCGGCGCGATTTATTCCACGGTGTGGAAATGGCAGATAATGATGTGGCCGGTGCCAGTGTGCACTGGCAAAGCCAACCTGATGTACCACAACAGTACGTCTTCAATGCTGCAGCACTTAAAGCGAAACTTAAAGCGTGAACTGTACTTCTCTAAGCGGAGTCGGAGAATCTACGAGGTAATATACTTTTACGATTGCTAACTGAAATGAAAAGTAACGCCTATTAGAATGTACAGTATTTGTAATTATTTGTAACCTGTGTTATGAGTCGATAGTAACGAGGCATAATGAGCAGCAAGAGAGCAAATGATCTCACTCAAATCGCTCCCTTCCTCACGTATACACAGACACACGCACACACTCGGTGTTCCCATATCAGAAACGTCTAGTTCGTTGTTCTACTTTTACCAAAAATCTGATTTAATCTAGAACTGCTGGCATCAATTCCAATATCAGAGAAAGGAAATATTTTATCGACGTTTACTTAACACTTATGTGTTCGCTAGTTCTATATTTAGCTTATTAATTAGGCTAGTTAAAGGATTAACGTTGTCACTTAGAAAACTCCTGTTTTATAAGCCAATAAGCCAAAGGTTTTACACTTGTTTAAAAAAAATGTTGACTTTAAATAAAAACCTTTTTTGTGAGGAATAACAGCAATTGCTTGCTCATTTTAAGAGGCCTTTCATGTTGCGTTACACACTATTGATATAGTTGTATAAAAACAAAAAAGTGTGATTTATCCGATTACTCGATTAATCGATGATATAATCGACAGAATACTCGATTCCAAAAATATTCGATAGTTGCAGCTCTAAAGGAAACCGTCGCAAAAGGAAAGTCCCGTGGTCAGTTCAATATTAAGCTTTTGTACCGTATATTCTCCGTCAAAATGCGCGCACCGAACAGTGACCCCCGTATCGTGACGGTTCAATACGAATACATATACCGTGCCACCCTTAATGTTGTCGTGAACTTTCCAAGAAGAAAACAGTGAAACAGGCGCCGCTTCACCTGGAGGCAGCGCAGTGATACGACCAGAGAGAAAATAGTACCAAGCGATTACGAGGTCTGACTTTTTCATGGTTCACGTTTTGTGACACAAATGTATCACTCTTTTGAACACACATTGTTTTGAGAAGAAAAACGCTTTATTTTCAGGACCCCAGACAACTTGTCAGACACTTTCATCAGCTCCAAATCCGGGGAAGAACTCGGCTCACCGGACGCTGCCGGGAGGTAAGTCAGTGTTGATGCACAACACTGCTGACGGGGAAGTACAGATTCATGTATAAAAACAAAACTGAACTATCCCTTTAAGTACGAATATGGATGGTAGATCATTTTACCTGTCAAACGAAATGTCCTCAAACCATGCAAAAACTTTCTTAATTCAAGTATATTCATCTTAACGTGGCTAGATTTGAGTATTTCTGATCTCCGTACCTGTGAGGCTCTCCGGGCGCGTCATCCTCTCGTAAATATCATAACTCTGGGGTCCGTACGGGTCGGAGCTGTGGATCATGGAGCGAGGCAGCGTGGAGCTATAGTGCTGGGGAACCGCCGTCATGCTCGCCCTGACCGGAGACGACGAATGGAGCGGCTGCTTGGCGAGCGGCGCGTTGGCGTTCTCGCCCATGGTTAGCGGAGACCCCACGCGGCCCGACGATGACCCGGAAGCCTGGTACGGCGACGTGTTCCTGCTCCCCGTTCTCGAATTCGCCGACCCCACGCGGCGCAGTCCCGAGGGGGAGTTTTTCTGCGTGGCGTAAGGGGAGGAGCCGGCGCAGGTGGTGTTGGAGCGCTGCACGGTCGGGAGAGTGGTGGAGAAGATGCTGGGTAAGGGTTTGGGTTCGGTGATGATGGGCGAGCTGTAGGGGCTGTTGACGGAGGTGCGGAGGGAGGAGCCACGCGACGGGCTGGTGTAGGCGGGCGAGTGGGAGCGGGAGGGGACCGAGCAGACTCTGCGCATGGCCCGGCCCGGGACAGCCGAAGTGACCGCTGGGACCTGTGGGAAAAAACAACGACAAGTGTAAAAAGTTACGTGGAGAAGTTTACTATATGAGACGTAACGATATCCAAATTCCTTGACACGATATTTTCACGATATGCATCTCACAGTTCGATATTTATTTTGATATTAGTTTGTGGAGGCTAACAAAATTGTGAATATGCTACTTTTCTGTCATTATCTGCATGTAGATTGGACTGAAACAGAGCAAAGCATCATGGTATATGTAGTTCTCTCTGTTTTTAGCTGCACCATAAGAATTAATTAGAGGAAAGAAACTGTTATTCGATATATTGTGAAGGCCCAGGATATTATTGTGAGACCGTTAACCCTTTTTTTGCCTTATTATTTCCATGCATCAAAATCCCGCCTGGGCTTTTTTGTGTTCCTTTGACTTAAAAAATGTCAGAAAATGTCCCAGGAGTAAGTGCTTTTGCCCTGTTTTACCAGGATGAGTTCAGCTTTCAAAATAAATATATTTGTTCAACATTACTGTATGTGTATTAATGTGTAATAACAGTTGAAACAGAAGAAAAACACAAAATCACAAAAACACAAAAAAAAGAAAGAAAAAGCACTGAAAAACCAACTTGTAAACTACCGCCGCTCTCCCCAAATCTCCGCCACTCTGCGCTCGATACTGCAGGCTCCGTGGCGGGTGGTGCAGAAATTTACCGTAATAACCCTTTATATGGGTAGAAAGCGAAACTTCTCTACTTTCAGGAACTGCTGGAATTTTTTCTATAGCGCATGTACTTCCGGAGATACGGGAATGAGAAGTTGCGCATGGAAACTGGGAGCACGGGCGCTCCAATACAATACGACACCGTGATATTTTGGTTATTGTGAAGGCAGTAGCCACAGTAGATTTGTTATCATGCAAATAGGGCGTGTCTTAAAAGAGCATTGTGTAACTTTTTTGGTGCCTGTCAAATGCTTTTCTCCATGACGATGTTATTGCTTTGTCTGGAATGTTTCACAGTATGACATTAAACAGCTCTACATTGCATGCATTCAATTACAGATCAAAAATATCAAAAACATCCAGAAAAAGAGACATTTTGACTTCTGATCTGACCTGTAATCTTAATCTTTAGTATTCATGAAGATAGAAAGGTTTAATACGATATTGTAAAATATTCTAGACCAGTGGTTCTTAACCTGAGTTCGATTGAACCCCAGGGGTTCGGTGAGTCAATCTCAGGAGTTCTGCAGGGGTCAGACTCACATCCAACTCATATGATTCATGATGTCACGCCCCGTTTGGCCGTTTTTGGCTGCAGGAAATTTTGTGCGTGCAATAGTCTTGTGACTGTGGTGATGGTGTCCTGTAATTTCTTTCTTCATATTTTCCCTTCATACTAACTATGTCGAGCAAAAAAAAGAAAGTGGTCGGACGAATATGTGTAACATGGATTCACATGTTTGCACCAATAAAATATATGAAACTGTGTTTTGAATTTGAAAAAACATTTTATTTTTCCAGTTAAGGGTTCGGTGAATGCGCTTATGAAACTAGTGGGGTTCAGTACCTCCAACAAGGTTAAGAACCACTGTTCTAGACAAATCAATAACATTTCAATGGAGTGAAGCATTTGACAATCGCTCCACTAGAAAAGTCACATAATGCACCTTTAATTAATCAGGACATAATGGTGGTGCGTTGCTAGCATACTAGTTGTTACTGTAGTTTTAGTGTGAGAACAAATCTCTGCTCTGCCTCATTTGCTGTGTAAAACTCTTATACACTCATCCCAGTGATTAAGTAGGATGCTGGGAACTAGCTCTGTTTTTCATGTTTATAAGACAGTAAAAATCAGGTAAAGCACCTTCATATTTACCAACTCAATTACATATTGTAGGCAAATAGACTGTAGTGTTTTCATCTGATTTGAAGGATTCTGAGTGGACCTCTTCCCATTTAAAAGATATAATATTTTGATTTGGATCTCTTAAAAGTGCATTATGTAACTTTTTGGTTAGGGGTCTGTCACCTGCTTGTTTCTATGGTAGGGTGACCAGACGTCCCTATTTACCCGGGACCCGTGTCCCCTGTCCCAGCAGATTTATCCAAAACCAGTGATTTGTCCCAGATTTATACAAGAAATGTCCCAAGTTTTCCTATTTTGACCAATTTGAAACCTGACAACAGTAAAGAGAGACATACAATGTGATTTGTTGAGGCAAAATACAGAAAAGCTGCACAAAAATGACCAAAGTGCAAAGAAAATGCGACTACACTGACTCACACATTAGTCATGAATGGACAGAATGCAGAACAATTTTCCTGAATTACGCAATTTCACAATTGCATTATTACCAACCATTACAAACCGGGGGTGTCCCAGTTTTTTATTTTGAAACTCTGGTCACCCTATTCTATGGATGTGTCACTGCGCTGCCTGGACTGTTCCACAGTATGACATTTAACAGCTCTAAAGGCCGCGACACACTAGAGGATTTTTCGGTCTTAAGCGATTTTTAAACCTGTGACAAAATGCGCAAACACCACAGACACGAGGAGAAACTTATGAGACGTAAAATCTCTGATCACAAACACTTCAGCGGGATCTGTCTGTGTAAAACAGGCTGTAAAGCTGTGATCACGTCAGCTGTTTCCTGTCTACAGTAAAACCACTCGCATTGAGACTCTGAAGTGTTCAAAGATCAGAGCTCTGCACTTCTAGTTTAGACACAAGTCAAAACTGTGTTATTATTATTTGTGAAATGTGGAGCAATACTTCAGATACAGGATTTTTAAAGCATAAAAGAGGAGATAAAGTCCATAGGAAGGAAGTCTCGATCGCTGATCTGCAGCTTTACGCTCTGTGCTCTGTAATCAAACACATGCGAGGAACAACTTTCGCCTTTTTACTTTCAAAGAACGCTTCAAAATGGATTTAAAGTGCGGTTTTGTGGACTGGAGTCATTATTTGCGGAGGACAATTTCTATGGATAATGTGGATCAGACGCTGCACTTTAAATGTACCACTTTATGGGAGGTGAGTAATAAAGTCTTTATTTTCGCTCTATCCTGAGTTTATCTGTCTCCGTCGCTCCTCTGCCCCTGACTCTGTTTTATCGTCTGTTTCCGTCGCGTTGTTGATGTTCCGTGGTTCTGATCTGACACTGACTCCACACATGAGGAGCAGCGGCTTCAGAATCGCACACGGAGACAAAAAGTCGGGTCACACCTCCTGAACTCGGGGAGAAGAAATCGCAGCCAAAATCGGGCAAATTCTCCTGTAGTGTGTGTCGACCTTACTTACATTTATTCAATTACAGGTGGGTTATGGCTACAAAATGCCGAAAAAAAAACACGCATTCTGACTGTGAGCGGGGCTGCCTCTCCGTAGATCTGACCTGTAACTCGGTCTAGTTTGCTCTCCATGATGATAGAAATGTTTAACACCACACTGTGAAACATTCCAGACGAAGCAATAACACAGTAACACCTCCACAGCGAAAAATTTAATCACTATTGCGACGGGATAAAATGGCCATAGCCTGAAGCCCATGATTATGTTGAAACCCACAGTTTGCACATACAAGTACAACCCAGGTTTTGTTTATTCCCCCTCTGGCCCTGCCTCCCCCGTCATGTTTGACAGTGCCAGTTGGTCTCTCAGTGGTCTCTGTGTACGGCCCTGTATGAGGTGGGAGAGTGCACCGTGTACCTTCTGTGCCCTGTAGCCATACATAGCTACACTAAGGGGAAAGATTATCGCAATTACAGTTTATAAGTGTTAGAGTGCTCCGAACAATGGCGGTTATGTGTTTTTACATTGCAGCGTGTAGCGTACAAGTATATAAGGGTGTTTTGTGGCTTTTTGTTTAAATGAACAAAGACCAGAGCGGTGGGTTTAGCTTTGTAGGTTATTTTAAGTTGAATGTGTTCGTGTCCTATAGGCTACTCTGAATAGATTACAAAATGCTTACAATTGTGTAGCTATTTAAGGGGTTTAACAGGTCACCACCTGCCTGACACAACCAAAAAACATCCAAAATTTAAGATATAAACATTTAAATCTATCAGAAAATGACTTAAAAGTAGTGAAATTATCTTGCTGCATGGACAGATCATTTTACTTGGCAAGTTATCTTAAAGTAAACTGCCTCTGGACTAGAATTAAGCCGTCTCAGAACTAGTAAGTAGATAATAAATCTGAAAACAAGATGAATAACCTGATATACGTTTTAAACTCTTGGCCAGATCAGAGAAATTTGCAGTGCAGCTACGGACAAGCTCAATTTTAACTCAATACATCTTGAAAACTTGATATTCTAACAAGAAAGAAAGAAAGAGGGAGAGAGATACTTTATTAATCCAAAGGGGAATACAATATGATCTTTTCCAAATGGTAAACTGAGTATAAGAATGTTTTTTTTCTGTGGTGTGGCAAACTGGCAGAGAAACATGTGCTCCAATTTACTACAATGGGTGCTTGAAATAAGACACCATTATCTATCACGTATCAAGGACGTTTGCTGGAATCACTACAATTTGGCAACTCAAAGATGTTCAGTTTCCTAATTTGAAAGTCAAAACACTTATAATCAACGCATTTCTTTTTTTTTCATGGCTGACGCTGATGCCAATTGTTTAAAAGTGCAACTCATGACCAATGACGATATTTTTGGGGCGATTTTTACTATTTTCCCGAATTGATGTAATTTAAATTTAATACAAAGCCCTTTTTACCATGCATTTTTAAAGGGACAGTTCAGAATTTTAGACATAGAACCTCATTTCCTAGTGTGCGGAGACACTTTCTAAATCTTACATCCAGTCCTTGTATTTGCAGAGGTTGCTGGTGCTAGGCTAGTGCATGTCAATGGCCATAGTCGTCCTGCCACTAAAAACAGTCTGACCCACTCCACAGTGCACCTGAGGAAAAACTATTATAACTTCAGACTGTCCATGTGAATGTCTGTGTCGATAGAATAATTTTAGAAGTAAAACCAACCGTTGCATTTGAAGGATTTATGTCTGAGCAGCAGCAGCGAGTTGTACTTCCTGATAGAAGCTCGGCAGCGGTGGACTGATATATGAGAAAATAGTCCCTCAACATGCGACGATTCAAGCGTTGCAAGGTTAGTTTTATTTCAGACATTATTCTATCAACACAGACACTCAAAGACCTGTGACATCGTATACGATTCCATGGAATATGTTTTACATAACCGCGCATAACTTTCTAACCGTAAAAGATCGAAACTTACTTTTCCCCTCTGAAAGTGCAGACATAGAGGTTTCCGTACGTTTCTGCGGCTTTATCCTACGTCACACTCACACTGTGTGATGACGTGTGCAAAACGAGTGTCCAATAGGAACTTTGTTTTCCCCAAACTCATGCGCTCCGTCCATTTTGATCGAGCCAAACTTTGCCAAAGAGTGAAGTGAGTCAAGATGGTCGACTCCTCTGTCTGTGTGTGTTTAGAAGGATTGAAAAAGCCGCTCTAAATGCATTTTTTTTTCTCAAATAAATGGCAAATTACGCATCTTGGTGTGCGTAATTGTGCATCCCTTGCTATTTTTATTTGAAACGTTTTTTCACTCAAAATGAACAAATACAAATGTAATAAACACCAGGGAAATGCAGAAGTGCTGTGGCTCTGGCCCTGGACCTGACAGGAGCTGTTTCTATGACTGGACCAGGAAAGTCATGGAGCGATTGCACTTTTGTTTTGTTTTTAGGGCAATAAGGAGATTTTTAGTTTACTTACAGACTTGATATTTTGCATTTTTGTAGCTAAGGCCCTAAATTATGCATTTTTTATGTCCAAAAAGTTGTTTATACATGTTTGCTGTGTGTTTTGTATAAAAGAGTGTGATTTTTTTTTTTCTTCATCTCTATTTCTGGTCCTGTAGCTTTTATCACAGCCTCATGACACAACTACAGCAGCAGATTGTGAAATAACAGGTTGTACTGAACAAAAGGAGGTAGAACACTTCATTATGGGGTAAAAGGGGCAGTTTTAAAAGCAAAATTAAGAAAAAAAATCCAGGCGAGGAGAAATGTACTAAAATTGCCCTTAGGTCTTGGGGGGTTATCGACAGTCTGGAGTTATAATAGTTTTACCTCGAGTCTGTGGAGTGGGTAAGACTGTTTTTAGTGGCAGGACGACTATGGCCATTGACATGCACTAAGGACTGGATGGAATATTTAAAAAGCGTCTCCACACGTCTCCAACACTCTGATTCATGAGAAAATGAAGCCCTACGTCCAAAATTCCCAACTGTCCCTTTAAGAGCGTAGTGTAAACATGTGATAATAATATAAAGCTTTGTGTGTATTTTTAGGCAGAATATTGACCAAAACAAAAGATCAGCCAATAAGACAGAGCTGATACAAATATTGGCCCCATCTATCGGCCATCTGATATATTGGTGCATCTCTGCTTTAAATGCCAGTGAAGGGTGGAACAAACAGCTGCATACTAAGGAACTTCATATACTGTCAAAAAGCTTGGCCACAATTTAAGACATAAACACTTAAATCTATCAGAAAATGACTTAAAAGTGGTGAAATTATCTGTGCGTGCAGCAAGACCATTTTACTTGACAGGTTATCTTAAAATAAACTACTTCTAGACTAGAGTTACGGAGTTTCTGGTCTAGTAAGAAGATAATAAATCTGAAAACAAGATGAATAACCCGATATAGGTTTTAAAATCTTGGCCAGATCAGAGAAATTTCCAGTGTAACAAAAAGCAACAGAAGCCCACAACACTCCGCAAAAGTCCACGCAGAGATATACTGTCACATCCTGAGCCAGCACACACGGGTCTCTGAAATCCCGTGTTGATGGATATTAGCGTTTACAGCACTGACACGGGCGCATTTAATAACGCGTCCGGCGAATGTGTGAATCTGGCACGGACCTGCGCTGAAGTCTGGCCCTCCGCCCTGGCGCTCCGACCGGTGCCCGTGCCGGTGCCGGCCCCGGGGTACGAGTGCTGCATCCGGAGATCCCCCTTGCCCAGGGTCTGACTGCCGTGGTACCCGCTGCTGGCATCCTGGTAGCCGCTGTCCGAGTACGAGTTCATTTGAGTGGAGCTCCGGGAATTCCCGCCGGACCCTAGGAGAGATAGTGAGAGATACAGAACTACATTCACACCGCACTCCACACAACTGCGCAACAACTCGCCCCGTCACTATTTCATCTTTACACTGTTCCCTTCGTACAGCCTCTTGTGTAAAGCCGAGATAAACTTCTATTACTACATTTCCGCATTTTATTTTTACTCGTACACACACATTTATATCATTATGCCTTATTTGTCACCAGTCCCCTGCTATTTTCACTACTGAATTAGAACGTATTATTACCATTTATATTGTTGCTCTTTCTTATTGTAATATATTGTGATGTCTGAGCTACTGTGTCCAAATTATTTCCCTCGTGGCTCAATAAAGTTTGTCTCAAAAAAAAAGCGGAGGGGAAAGTCGCCAGTTCGGCTTGAAAATAGAAGGATCTGGAACTGGACAAAAGAGGGTGAAAATTCTCCATCCAAACTTGAGACTAATTTGTAACACGTGCTTCTCAAATGCAGAAAACAGCAAGAATTCTCGTAACATTCATAACAAAGTATATAACTTCCTATACTGGAGATAAATAATAGTTTGGCGGTTTGATTGTTGGTAAAAAAAATAACAGTTTCTCAGTCCTTTATGTTGTTTTTTCTCACACTTTACTGCGTCAAAGTTTCACATAAATAAAATATATAGTGATATACAGCATAGTCTTGGTTGCCACATTACATTAGACACAATATTTATGTTTTTTAAGTGCCATTTTATCCCAAAAAATAAATAAAAGTGTCAATGACATGACGCTGTCCGATTGCAATTTCCTCATTTAAAAGGGTTAAAATGTCATCATAATTCACCACATTTCTGTAGCACCTCTGACCTCCATGGAACCAAATCATTTTTTTCAGAAATCATGAGTTATTCTGCATGTTTTTTCTACTTTCAGTGTTAAAATGTCACGTGGTGCGACTATTAACAGCAGTAATTCTATGGCTGGAGTTTTAATAACAAAGTCGACTTGGGTGAATGGTTCTTTAGGCATTTTTCTTCATTTGATGCATTTTTCAGGGCAGTAGTTTGTTCATTAAACACAAGCAGGCGACTGTCATATTGGAGCAAAAGAAAATATCAATATGCATTAAAAATCTAAAGAAACGCAACAGTTTGTTTCTATACACTTCATCCATCCATCCATCCATCTTCTCCCGCTTAGTCCAGCTGGGTCGCGGGGGCAGCTTGCTGCCCAATACTCATAGCACCTGACCCCCCCTATGAACCCCTCTGCAGGTGGTGAGCCCACAGGAGGGTGGACAACATGGTCCTTGATGTTAGTTACTCAGAACTTATTAATATCCCAACCAAGTTTTAGAAAATAAAACAATTTTAAGGTTATTCTCAGTCGCACCACATGACATTTTACCCTAAAAATGCTTAATATAAATGTTAAAAGATAAATTTATGCACCTGACACTGTAAATATTTGAAAAAGTTTAATAGAAACTAATTTTTTGTTATATTTTAAAATGTGCCTGTTTGCATGCTTCTCTCTGATTGGTTAACCTGCTCGTCCATCGCACCTCTGAAGTCAGGGGGACAGGATACGGCTCCAGATCGACTCTTTTTGTAAAGTTTTGTCAAAGCGTGAGGTTCTGGCTGGTCAAGGAAGAGAGGAAGAGAGAGAAGGAAGGAGGGGGGAGGGTAAAGGGACAGAAGAAAGCCCGAGCACTGCAGTTACGTAATAGACATGACCTTTAACTAGGCACCAGCGCTAATGACAAACGGCTGGACCAAGGGAAAACTGCTCTTTAACCTCGCAATTTAACAGACCATTGTGGATTATTGAGCTTTTATTATCCGTAATGAAGGATCACAAGTAAAAGTCATGCGCTAAATATCAAGCATGGAGACGGGAGGCAAAAGTCCTCCAAAGGGCTACGCTATTAAAAAGACAATTTACAATCTTAATTAAATTTAACTGGGCCTAAAAAGGTAGTTATACTTTTAATCGTTATAGCAGTATTGAGAGAAAAGGTAATATCTGTAAGCAAATGAAAGTTTTAGGACGTTATGAAAATGTGCGTATCTTTTCATCTCAATAACAAAGGCACCTCGGTATTACGGAGTCAAGTTTCTCTGTTATTTTCTCTTTTTTTTTGTCTCATTTTTCCTAGATTCCGACGAACGGAGCTGCCGGAAGTTGTCATCGCACGTTTCCAAACGCCTTCCTGGTTTGTGACGCAAGCATGAAAACAGCCTATTGATCTCTTGTGTAAAAGGTTAATCGTTTTAATGAAATAAGTGCCCTTTTCCATCCCTACGCTGGGATTGGTTCATATCGGGCATCGGCAGATACTTAAAGTTTCAATATCGTATCGGATCTGGATCGGTATAGAATATCTGGTGTTTCTGTTTAAAATAACTCAGCCTAAATATGCAGTGTTTGTGTGTTAAGGCCGCTACACACTAGAGGATTTTTTGGTCTTAAATTATTTTTAAACGTGCGACAAAATACGCAAACACCACAGACACGAGGAGAAACTTATGAGAATTAAAATCTCTGATCACAAACACTTCAGCAGGATCTGTCTGCGTAAAACAGGCTGTAAAGCTGTGATCACGTCAGCTGTTTCCTGTCTACAGTAAAACCACTCGCTCTGAGACTCTGAAGTGTTCAAAGATCAGAGCTCTGCACTTCTAGTTTAGACACAAGTCAAAACTGTGTTATTATTATTTGTGAAATGTGGAGCAATACTTCAGATACAGGATTTTTAAAGCATAAAAGAGGCGATAAAGTCCACAGGAAGTAGAGTCACTGTCGCTGATCTGCAGCTTTACGCTCTGTGGACGTAAACAAACACATGTGAGGAACAACTTTCACCTTTTTACTTTCAAAGACGCTTCAAACTGGATTAATAACACGGTTTTGTGGACTGGAGTCATTATTTGCGGAGGACAATTTCTATGGATAATGTGGATCAGGTGCTGCACTTTAAATTTACCACTTTATGGGAGGTGAGTAATAAAGTCTTTATTCTCGCTATATTCGCTATAGTTTGTATGTTGCGTCTCTGTGTCCGTCGCTCCTCTGCCCCTGACTCTGTTTTATCGTCTGTTTCCGTCGCGTTGTTGATGTTCGGTGGTTCTGATCTGACACTGACTCCACACATGAGGAGCAGCGGCTTCAGAATCGCACACGGAGGAGACAAAAAATCGGGTCACGCCTCCTGAACTCGGGGAGAAGAAATCGCAGCCAAAATCGGGCAAATTCTCCTTTAAGCAGGTGTGAATTAAAAAAAAAACAACTCCAGGGATGTTGTGGCGGTTGTGATGAATAAACAACATTATATCGTAAATCAGTGTAACAGTGTAATATGGGCCCTTTAAATACAAACAATAGAAAACGCAAACTTTGCCTTTAATAAGAATAATAAAGCTATATCGCCCTGCTTTCATTATAAGATTGATGAGGTGACGATAGTGTTAGTAAAGTGATTTTAGGGAAAGAGGGAAATTATGAGACTCGGCAGCAACAAGAGAGAAGCAATAACAGACCCTCACTTTCATGGAGAGAGGACTGCTCCGGGGAGTACAGAGACACCTGCTCCGACTCGCTCCTGATGCGGTAGCTAGGCGACTGGGAGCTGTCAGTCATCCGAGATTTGGCATCCCCCGAGGCGGCGGCATCTGGGGAGGCAGAGGAAAACAGGCAGTCAGACAGAGAGGAAGAGTTTCGCGTATTCCAGAAATTACAGCTCTCTCTCGTCAAAGGGGAATATTTAAATAAAAGAGCCGTTACCAGCGTCGGTTCTGGGGGGTTGAGAGAAAACAAAAACAGATGATATTTTCTGCTACATTAGTTTTGCTTTTGCGCCGCAGCGAGTCATTATGTTTTAGTGCCCGGCTAATTCGGGAATGCTAAATTGGAGCGCATTTCACGGCACAGTATGGAAATGGATATTACTGTACATTATTATAACCGATGCCTTCAAGTTGAGCTGGACATTGCCATATTAAATCACTTGGGATGGTTGAAAACTGTATTAATTTTATGATTATAAAACTCTTCCCTCTGTAAACACCAGGCTGCCAGAAAGTTATGAAGCTACGAATCTGCGTCTCCCCATAGAAGAACTTTGGACATTTCCTTTTATTTGAATATTATTTCATTTAGAAGATCGAGATTTGGAAATTTTCACATGTTCATTTGGAAATTCGACAATAAACTTTTAGAAATTTGAACTGAATTACATTTATTATTATGTTTTATTATGTAATGTCATATATGTAACCCATATTGTTTTGTAAGTGTGGGACGAGACAGAGTTCCCACACGATGAAATAAGACACGAGGTTGGATTCTTAAAATGGCAAATAAAGAACCTTGAGAATTTTTACAGAATTTATAAAGAAGAAATAAATCATTGCGCCTGGTACAACTTTTTACTCGTGTTGTTGGATACTTTTGCTGTCATTATTGCCGTGCTTTTGTGTGTGCTCAGCCTTGCGACGGTTTTATCGTGCGAGATTTGTGGTGATGGTGCAACTTCACCGCAAAAAAAACGTACCGCCTCCGTGACTAAAAATAACTTTAGCGGCCAATATTTGGTTTGAGATGTGCTATTTAAGACTTTAGACTCTCTCATTTGTTTAAATCAGTGGTTGTTAACCTTGTTGGAGGTACTGAACCGCACTAGCTTCTTCATCTGTGCATTCACCAAACCTTCTTAAATGGAAAATAAAATGTTTTTTTTTTTTCAAATTCAAAACACAGGTATATATATTTTATTGGTTCACAAAATGAACCGTGCATCAACATCACTGTGTTTTGAATGAATTATTTACTCAAAATCAGTGTGACTTCTGCCGTTGCCTTTTAGAGACCAGTTCAGAAACGCTTCACCTTGGCAAGTGCAGCGCTCATGTTATTTTCTGCTCCTTTTCTTCCTTTTTATGTCCAGCATCCTCGAAAAAGGAACTGCTCGCAAAGACATGTTGTAACAAATGGTATGGAAATCTCCAGAGCTTTCTTAGCAATAACAGGGTACGTAACCATTTTTTTTTTGCTCGACATATTTACTATTAAGGAAAAATATTAAAGAAATTACACGACACCATCACGACAGACACAAGACTATTGCGCGCACGAAATTTCCTGCAGCCAAACAGGCCGAGTCATCACGAATCATACGAGTTGGATGTGAGTCTTGACCCCTGAACCCCTGAGACTGACTCACTGAACCCAGGTTAAGAACCACTGATTTAAATAGCCATGATGTAGCTGCCGATAATGTAATAATGGCCAATAATGTGGTAACTGCCTGTAATGTAATCATTTTTATGTAATAAAGTCAATCATGTAATAACTTGCCGGTAATGTAAGAACATGCCTGAAATGATAATGTAATAACCTGTTACTAATGATGCAGGAAGTTATTACATTATCAGCTAATTAATTTACACTTATTTCTTACATACTGTTCCTTTAAATGAAAGAAATTATTACATTATTGGCAGCAGTTTTTAAACCAGCCAATAATGTAATAACTAACCAAGTTAATGTAATATGTTACTACATTATTAGTAACGGGTTATTACATTATATGCCAGGTCGTCGTTGACAATGAGAATTGGTTCCGACCTCCCCGGTAAAATAAAGGTAAAATAAAAAAAATTTTAATTATTGTTTCAGGCATTTTCCTACATTACTGGCGTTATTACATTATTACACTAAAGTTATTGCATTATTGGCTTTATTACATTATCGGCCGCTACATGCCAAATCTTTTTTTCATACTTTAGGATAGAAAACTTGAGTGCAAATTTCTTACTTTGCTATCTAGACCTATTAATGCAATAATAATAATAATAAAAATAATGCATTTTATTTATAAGCACCTTTCAAAGCACCCAAGGACACTGTACAGTTAATAAATAATAAAAAACAAACAAAAAAACCCACACACAAATACATTAAAACATGACAAAATCTATTAACTACATGAAACTAAACTAAACTATGAGTTTAATATTGTAATTCCAGGTCAGTTTAACCAGACGTATATTATTTTTCCCATTAAGATTTTCCCCTGGTCTGTTGGTCACCGGTCACATGCCAAAGCATAAACCTTCGCTTCACATTGCACAGCGCAGCACCTTTCTATCCGTGCATGACAACGAGTGTGAAAAACAGCTCTGAATTCACTCCCTAACGCCCGTGCACCGAAAGCCTCACGATCTGGTTAAAGCATGACCGGGCTGGAAAACGCAGGCCGCACTCAATTACTTCATCGACTTATTGTTATACACACACGTTTATATAATTACGCCTTATTTGACGTCGGTTTCTTGCCATTTCTGCTACTTATTTAGAATTTATTATCGCGTTTCTCTTTGTTTTTGTAAGTCTAAATCATGACTACTACAGTAACGCCTCAGTCATGCCTTCCAGCCTCGGTGAGAATAATGTCAGGACCCTGTGAAGAACCCGTCCGACCCCAGGAACTGACCTGTTGCCAAAATGTGTTGACAAAAAGGCCTAGTGTGTTTGACAAGCTGCCGTCTACCGTCAGCGCTCTGGGACTCCTGAAGCGCTCTTTACAAATGGGATAAGTTTGACGTGAAGGGATCTGGAGATAAACCGCCAGACTCTATATTAGCAGAGCCTCTTCACAAACATGACGCAAAGTGGACTCTTGTGAGCTTCAAGACGTGTCAAAGTGCTGTTGCCTCCTCAAAAAACACACCTGGAGTTGTGTTTTTATACGCCCGTTGTAATAAGACGGGACGTATTATGGTATGGCGCTGTCTGTCCGTCCGTCCGTCTGTGGACACTTCAAAGCTTTGTAGTGTCTTTAAGTTCTGTTGCTGCAATCTGATTGGTGGAATTCCGATTCTAGAATGTGATGATGTCATACTCATACTCCTACTGCAAGAGCCAGATTTCCCTATTGATTATCCATCCGTCTGTCTGTCCGTCTGTCTGTGGACAATTTCTTGTCCGCGCTCTAACTCGACAACCGTCTCACCTAGGAATGTCAAACTTCCAAACTGCACCAACAATTCATCTTTAACTAGGTTTGACAAATTCTAACTTAATTCTATATACAATAATTCAAAGTACGGGCGTATTTTGCCCCGCTGGAGGAGCTCTTGTTTTGTTTGTTGTGCACATGTTTGAGTAATCCTTTATTATTAAGGCTATATGATAAGCCTGTTCTGATGCTGTGATGTCTTATCCATCCATCCATCCATCTTCTCCCGCTTAATCCGGCTGGGTCGCGGGGGCAGCGTGCCGCCCAATACTCATAGCACCTGACCCCCCCTATGAACCCCTCTGCAGGTGGTGAGCCCACAGGAGGGTGGACAACATGGTCCTTGATGTTAGTTCAGGTGCTACATGTTTTGGGTTGATGGGGGGAAACCGGAGCACCCGGAGGAAACCCATCCAGACACGGGGAGGAACATGCAAACTCCACACAGAAAGGCCCGGGCGACCCGGGGATCGAACCCGCAACCTTCTTGCTGTGAGGCCTGAGTGTTGCCACTCAGCCACCGTGCCGCCCTGTGATGTCTTATTCTTTCCTAATTGTATAGTAAGTGCGTGTATATGTATCTTGTATTATATTGTATAGGTATTGTGTGCTTTGTGCTCCCTTAATTTTTATTTTTATGTCTTTTTTCTTCATCTTCTTTGCTCTTGTATAGATGTATCTTATTGCCTTTTTATATCATGGTCAGGGGACTACAGATGAAAACTCACCTTCTGGCTAATTCTGGCTTTTTTAAACCATGTGTAATCATGTGTTTTATGAAATTGCACTGTCCCCTTTCAAATAAACTAAAAAAAAAAAGGCTGAATTATAGTTCAGCGTCGACCTAACGCACGCTGCCTTGTCACCTTTGTTTTTTTTTTTTAATTTACGGTTCTGCGTCGATGTCCGTGCGCCGCAAAGTAATTCACCGCCACAACACTAGGGGGGGGGCGAGGATTTAAACCGATCTGTGCTACTGCAGACGCGTAATCTCTGAAAAGTTCAACATGAACCATCTCCAACGTGACAGAAGCACAGAACAGACTCACCATCAGCAGCACATCCCTCTGACACAGCAAGAACACCCATAATCCACTGAATCGTGTCCTTTAGTCCGACAGAAGCGTCGAAGAGTCGTTTTGTTCTGCGCTAATACTGTACGCAAATTAGCCATGTGGTTTTAAGTTTTGCTTCTGTAAACCGTAAACAAATGCGCACAAAGCCGCATTAAACACATTATTACTCAATGTCTATATTGAGCGGAGGACCGGAAATGTATGTAGAGCGGTGTTAAAAGAGAGGACCAATCACAGCCCTCATCACATCGTCTGCATTGTTCGACAAATCTGTGAATATGCTACTTTTCTTTTCCTCTAAAATGCTTTCACAAGATTCAGTTTAAAGAATGAAGATGTAAAAGTGCTTAAGAACAGTTATTTCTTCATGTCGTCTGCACTGAAACGGAGCAAAGGATCATGGTCTATGTAGTTCCCTCTGTTTTTAGCTATTTCTGCATCAGAACTGTTCATTTAAGCAAAGCGACTTGTGATTCGATATATTGTGATGGTCCACGATATTATTGTGAGACCTTTGACGATACGATATCACCGTATTTCAGTTAATGTTACATCCCTACTATCTAGACCAGGGGTGCCCAAACTTTTTTCATCTAGGGCCACATATTAAAACACAGAGCAGCGTGAGGCCGATTGGGTGTCAGAGACTGATAATCAAAACAGTGAGTAATTCAAATCTGTGCATTTATAACAGATTTGAATGACCCTCCAGACCTTTGTTCAGGCTCAGACCCTCAGAAGGACACACTACATTTGCTTGATCAAGGTAGATTTCAAAAACATGCAGTAAAAAGTACTACTTGTGGTAATATGGGCCAATTCACCTGGAAGCCTGAGGGCCAAAAACAATTGGTCTTAGGGGCACATTTGGCCCCCGGGCCATAGTTTGGACATGCCTGATCTAGACCCATTAACTAAATGAAACTTGTCAAAACGATGCACTGCAAGTTTAATACTGTAATTCCAAGTCAATTTAAGGAGGCGCATATGATTTTTCCCCTTACGATTTTCCCCTGGTCCATTGGTCACTGGTCTAATGTGCGCAAAGCCGCATTAAACACATTATTACTCAGTGTCTATATTGAGCGGAGGACCGGAAATGTCTGTAGAGCGGTGTTAAAAGAGAGGACCAGTCACAGCCCTTACTGTCTGCGTCACTTCCCCTTGCCGTTTGTGTCGTTTTAGTGCGTAGTTAGTCAATTTCGGAGCTGCACGTCGGTGAACACAGACGCTTTGCGGAGGAGCTGCATCACGACGCGGACGTTTTGACGCACGACCGTAACTCGGCCGTTAGTCTGTTCACATCCCCAAAGCTCAAGATGCACTGTTCAACCTTGTAATGTCGTGTCACGTCGTCGTATTTTTCAGCCTCTTACTCTTTGGTTCAGTAGAGATGAGCAATTCCAGGATCATGCAAATGTGGAGCACTTCCTGTATTACGACATGACATCACGAGGTGGAACTGTATTAGAAAGAAGTAAAACTCAGCCTAAATATGCACGTTTGTTATGAGGAAACATTATAACACAGATCAGAAAATAAGTAATATCGGCCCTTTAAAGTATTAGTTTTGTTTATAGCAAAGTTTTAATAAAGTCGTTGAACTCATTTGCATCCCGTTTCGTATTTCAAAACCAGCATAAAGTTATTTAATAGACCGCAGGACATGTCTGCATCTTTAAACAAGCCTTCGCTGGAAACCAAATGTTGATATAGCTTTACTAAAGTTCTGCATTTCTCCTCTGATGTTTACAACCATCACTTGGGACCATGGGGATTTTGCACTGGGCCCTGACCCGCTTTGATAAACGACGTGCCAAAAAGCCAAAATGGGGCACAAAAAGCAGAGCGAACCGGAGGCAGAGACGGCATTCTGTTCATCACGCTCGGAGAAAAGATGGCCGCCTTCAGAACGGTTCGGTTGCACGTTATTGCCGCTAAAATGTACGACTCCGCGCGGTTAATGATCGGACTTGGAGACATTTGGGAGAGAGGAACGGCCAACTGCGTTCATATTTCGCTCATTTAACTTTAACTCTGTGGGAAGTTTAATCCATGAATGACTTAGTATGGTCTGTAGAAATGATGAAGTATAAATGCAAAAAAAAAAAAAAGAGCAAGTCTACCAAATAAAATCCCCATACCAGCGAAATGGACCGTTTGATTTTCCTATAACTCAGAAGGAAATGTCTCGTCCTAGTACAAAACAGCAATGCCAATACTAGTTCTGCTACTGTGTCTAAATAATTTCCCTTGTGGACCAATAAAGTTTGTCTAAGTCTAAGTTCTGACACAAATCAAGATTATTCTAAAGCTTCAGGAAAGGTTCATTTCTGTCCTGGGAATGTGATTTTTTTTTAGTATTGAGACCCACTCAAATGAGTATCTAGTTTCAGTTTTGATTAGCACCTGATTTTCGACACTTTTGACAACCCTAATCTCAAAATTGTTATAAATTAAGAGATAAGATGAGATAAAATAAGACAGGACTTTATTGATCTCGCAGTGGAGAAATTCTACAGTCGCAGTAGCTCCAGGACAGTTTAGTGCAAAAAAAAAAGGAAAAATAATAAATATAATAAATAATAAAAATAGAAATAATAATAAAAACATAAAGTGAATAAGTATATGTACAGAATTTACGAAGAGAATTGAAATATAAATACTATATATATATATATAAAATAAAGAAAGTACAAAAATTAAGGGTCCTGTATTATGCTAAATTGACTCTTATGAGCTTTAAGCTGTTTTATAATGTTGTTACCGTCTCAAAAACACACCTAGAGTTGTGTTTTGTTTCATTCACACATCTTTGAGTATCTATACTGATTCTCCAAAGCTCAAAATGCTCTGTTCCACCTTGTGACATCATGAAGCGATAGTAAACTTTTACCTTTAGTTTAATAGTGACTGGCAAGACGTAGGGCTGAAAACATCAAAATGATTCAGTGGAGCACTTCCTGTATTACCTCAGGAGTGTTTTCTGTTTGAGAGAAAAACCTAAATATGCAGGATCTGTGTGTTAAACATGTGGGAATGAAACAAAACACAACTGCGGGTACGTTTGTGATGAGGAAACATTATAACACACAGCAAATCAGAAAGTGAGTCATGATTACAGAGATGCCCCGTAAAAGTTTGATGCGGCCGTTAAAGGCTCGTAAAGTCGAGTTATGCGAGGTGATGTCATACATGAACAGCAATGGGAAGTGGAGGGAGTGCTCAAAATGAATTAATCATTTCATTTATCCAGCGCCTTTCGAGATAACCAAAGCGCTTTGTTGTTCATTGTTCATTCACTCCACACTGGGTGGTGGTGGTGATCTGCGCCATCGGCCCCTCTGACCAACACCATCACTCACACACCACACTGGTGGTGGGGGACCTTCTCCATTGCTGCCCCCACCCTCTGGAACTTCCTGCCCAAACGCATCAGACTCATCCACACTCCCCATGTGTTTAAAAAAAGTCCTAAAAACCCATTTAAAACCACCTTTATGGCGCTTTTCTACCTTTCAAGGCCTTACAACAAGGAACCACTCACCCATTCACACACACATTCATACACCAGTGTACGCAGCCACTGGGGGCGAGGTGGGTTAAGTGTCTTGCCCAAGGAAACAACAGCAGCATTCATCTGTGGGAGCTGGAATCACACCAGCGAACTGTGGGTCAGTGGATCTGACGTTCACTAACGATGTTTAAGTCAAGAGTGGGATTCGAACCACCAAACTCCAGATCAGTGGACAAACGCTCGACCAACTGAGCTACTGTCGCCTTTCATTAATTATTGTCTTATTTCTTTTGCCTTTGTCTCTCCATGTAAAGCATCTTTGAGTATCTTGAAAAGAGCTATACAAGTGTTATGTATTATTATTACTTTCATACTACAAAATGTGGGTGAAGTGTTTTGCCTAAGGACACAACGACAGTTTTTGTGACTGGCGCCCCCCTGTGGCACCTGGAATTCCCAGTGTCTCCCATCCAAGTACTAACCAGGTCTGACCCAGCTTAGCTTCAGAAATCAGACTTTGACAAGCCGGTATGGCCATGAAAACCATGAAAATGCTCTATTCCCCCTTGTGATGTCATCAAATGAAGTTACCAGCTGCTTCTGCCCTTTAATTCAGCAGAGATGGGCAAGTCCTAGGGTTGAAACCGTCAAAAAGATTCAGTGGAGCACATTATCTCCGTTTTCTGTTTTTTTGAGAAAACTCAGCCTAAATATGCAGCGTTTGTGTGTTAAAAATGTGTGACTGAAACAAAACACTACTCGGGGTAAGTCTGTGATGAGGAAACGACGATATAACACACAGTAGATCAGAAAATAGCATAACACGGGGCCTTTAAGGTTGTGTTCAGCACTTTAATTTGAGCTTGCGCCGCTGTACGTGTGTGTATTTGGAGGCGACAGGAGGAAGCACTGGTGCGAAGAAAACCTAAAAACACAAAACGACAAACGCTGAACCGGAGCGTGGCTGCAGTACGTTCCCGTCCCCGCGGTGGTCATGAGGTGTGACTGCATTGACATTTCCTGGGGCTAAAAGCTTCGTTTCCACGGCAACGCGTCTATCTCCCTCACTCACACATCCCGCCGCTCGCGAGGCCAAAAACACTTCGCCCCGACTCATTCTAATGGAGCCTAAGCACGTCGTTTATCATCGCCGGCACGACGCTGAATCAATACTAAACAAACTGGTGATCGTGATTAGCTCTCCTTAATGAAATGCGATGCGGAAACAAATGAGAAACCAATGTTGTGTTAATATTCCCAGCGCATATGTACAGCTATCGCCCCCCGCAGGCCGTTCTGACAGCGCTGACAATGAAAGATGAATGGCTATGCAGCGAATTCCGAAAACGCAATTAATAAGCCATGAAATACATAGTAAATTCAATTCGTTATCTTGCTTTGACTGAAGATCTGTGAAGGATGGAAGCTAAAGGGAATCAGAGAAGCGAACGGGGCCAACGCTAATCCCCATAGGCGAGGTCGGTGGTCTCGTAGCACAAACAGCAAAGATAAATATTCACGCGAGGATGTGTCCGAGGAGACTTGTTTCATGTGAGTAATGATTACAGAGATGCACAGTAAAAGTTTGATACGGCCATTAAAGGCTCATAAAATCAAGTTATTTATGTGGGGTGATGTGGCATACATGAACAGCAGCGGGAAGTGGAGGGAGTGCATATTTTAAATGTGACTAAATGTTTGAGAAGGGTTAGTTACAAGAAAGTGAGTGGAAATTAAAATACTATGTTTTGCTATGCAGGCTTGATGGTAATGATGCCATCACTGAAGTGCCCGTAGGACGTGTTTTTCACAGTAAATTCTGAAGATTAGGGACGGGCATTCGATTACATTTTCTTAATCGATCGTCGGGAAAATTAACGATCGTTTTTTGATTAATCATTAACATTTTATATTAAAATTATCATTATTATTACTATTTCTAATCTGCATAAATAAACTCAACTTTACAACATATAAACCATAAGGACTATACAACATCAGCCCGTGTGAGATCAGAATGTGTTTAATGCAGCTTTGGCACATTTGTTTACGTCTTACAGAAATAAAACTTAAAACCACATGGCTCATTTCCGTAAGTGAAAAAAGCAGCTCTTTCCTTGTGCTGATGTGGTTC
>CM068356.1:2882193-3067193 GCA_034769755.1 Odontamblyopus lacepedii | reverse complement strand
TGCTGCCTAAAAATACCCATAAAGTTTTTTTTTATTGCAAAGAAAAATGGCATGAAATGTTACTACACAGTTAAAAAAGGGAAGTGAGTGAGTTTTTAGTACGTATAAATTACATAAATTGGGGAAATAAACAACATACGATTACATATAAGCTTAAAAATATCGGCAAAGATTATCAGAAGAAATCAGTTGTTCTCTAGTCGTCATCTGAAACCTTTACTTCCATCGACCGCTCCTTGACAAATGAAGGATGACGTCATGTTACACGTTTAGAACTAAATTCTGATCGCTAACTAACAAATGGTGGGGGTGCGCAATCCAAAAGAGCAATATATATTTAGTTTAGTATGTATTTTAGTTAATTTAGTAATGGCCAGATGCTTTTTTAACATTTATACGGCCCTTTTCTAGACACAAAGAATTAGAATGTAAACCTGGGATAAACAATAAATACACTAGTGTTGTCAAGATACAAAAATTGACTTCAGTGATAAGGAAAAGGCTGGATACTCTATACCAATTTAAATGCCACAGTGCTGAAAAAGAAGGAAAAAAAACACTAGAATGTAAGTAAATAACAGTGTTTTGTTTACGTGGCCATGTGGATTTATACAGGTGTTGTTAAAGTTTAATATTTTTCTGTAACTGTTCAAAAAAGGTCAAATTTTTTCATGTTTACAGGATTTTTTACAGTATCAATAATTGCTAAATTGAGTATTTATTTTCAATACTGGTTTTAGTGTCATTAGTTAACTGTACACTGAAGAGTTCTTATAATTTGCTGTGAATTGGCAAATACTTATATGGGCTGTTTGGAAAGTAGTTTCCGAGGTCGAGACCTTTACTTCCATTAACCGCTCCTTGACAAATGAGGGATTATGTCATCATGTTACACCCTGAACTACGAGGAGTGCTATTAATTGCATTTGGATTGACCACAATCAGTGCAACTGCTTTTTGAGTGAGTGAAATATGAAATCCACAAGTAATACTAGATTTTAAATGTGTTTGTGGTATGGCACTGTGTAACTTCTTGTTTGGGGGTTCGCCACCTGCTTGTGTGTCTACAGTATATATGGATATGTCACTGATGTGTCTGGAATGTTCCACAGTGTGACATTAAACAGCTCTACCTTACATTTATTAAATTACTGATGATTTTATTGCTCAAAAAACAGGACTGACTTCTGACTGTGAGCGAGATTGCTTCTCCACTGATCTGACCTGTAAGTTGGGCCCCGTCCACACTAGTACGTATTCGAGTCGTTTTCGTTGTGGATGCAGTGTTCGTCCACACTAATCCGATGGAAAACAGCTCCCACTGATTCACCCGAGTACAGATCTGATCTGGCACCGTGTGGACGTCTGAAAACGGTGATACGCTAACGTAGGAGCTCTAATCACCTTCCTTATTGGACCACGTCACTGTGACTTGCTCCTTCCTGATTCGCTGGGTTCGTGACATCGGTCATGTGACACTACTGCGGAAAACAGTTAAACAAACTGGGAAACGGGAAACAGCATCGGTCCACGAAAAGACTGTTTTGACGCCTTTCCCGGCTCGAAATCGGCTGCTGCAACTTCCATAAAACTATGGCAACTTCAGACACGGTGCTCCACTTCCTTCACTTGTTTTTTTATGCCCACGTGATGATGTGACGCCCGCCTAGTCATGTGACCAGCGTGATTTCAGGTGATTTCAGACGCAAACAATTTCCGATACAGTGATACGGTGATTTGTTTCAGTGTAAACGTAACCATGGTCTGAAGACAAAAAGGTTTAATACCAAACTGAGAACATTCCAGACAAAGCAGTCCGAAGCACTACGCACAAAACAAGACGAGGACGACGCTCCAAAGCACAAAACACAAATTACGCACAATAACATCGCCGAGGACAAAAACATCTGACAGACCCTCCACCAGAACAGTTACACAACGCACCTTCAGAACAAACACCATTTTTATTTTAATACTGAGAAAACTGTGTAAGTATTTAAATAATAAAAAGCATGTTTGCAGATTTGTTAATTGTGCTCATTCAGATTGTGATTCATCTACCGGGACATCTCACCTTTGTTTACCCACGGTCTTTTCACAGAAGAAAAACCACTTCCTCCACTTCTGCCTCCTCTGTGCTGCTTATTAACTCAGACAGGGGTCACGTACCAGACCCTTCTGCGTCTGCGCCACTCCTTTTGCCTAATTCTCTCCATTCCTTTACTCTTCATTTTGCACCTGATGCCCCGAGCCACGCTTCTATTTTTTTGTCCCACCTTTAAGAAAATCATCTTCTCTGATTTTAATGAGCGCACAGGCAATTAAAAACGGGGGAAGTCAGCTGCGTCTTGCTCCAATGAACTGAGACAAATGGAGGAGCAGTATCGTGCCAAACGAGAGATGCACCGAAAGCTGTGACAGAGCGCTTCGTCTTACGGAGCCCCGCGGGGAGGAGAGGCGCCGGATGAATGGGAGGTCTTCGGGTTTCAGGTTTTTCGTTTATTCCGTCTCTTTGCTGTTAAATTTGGCTCTGAGCAGGGGACAGTGGCGTTAACATAACATACAGACATGACATAAGAGAAGAAAAATGGTAGAACTGGACAATATACAATCACGCAGGCTCCACACGTCCGCACAATCACTCCATTTTGTTTTTCGGCTGTAAGGTGAATCAAGCGAGCGGGCCAATCACAAAGCAGTATTGAGGTTTGTGTTGAAGCCAAAACAAGCGTGACGACAGTGACAGACGTACGAGTCAATAGGGACTATTTTGTTTGCGAAAAATGAGCAGAAGGTAAGCGGTTTGTGGGTTTGTGGACAGGGAAGATGTCCGTGCTTTTACTAGGGTTGCAAAGGGGCGGAAAATTTCCATAAAGTTTTAGGAATTTTCAACTAAGTAACTTTGCACAGGAATTTAGGGGAATTATTGTAACAAAAATATAAACATTTTATTTTGTCCTCAGCAGCATTATTGCAAAAGGGAGATAATTAACACACACGA
Source organism: Odontamblyopus lacepedii (assembly GCA_034769755.1). NCBI lineage: Eukaryota > Metazoa > Chordata > Actinopteri > Gobiiformes > Gobiidae > Odontamblyopus > Odontamblyopus lacepedii. Next base: position 3,064,192 of record CM068356.1, on the reverse strand, counting down.
CTCTGATTTATTTGTCAGAAGAACTTATGCTTATTTCTTTTGCTTGCCAAAATGTTGCTTACAGCTCCCACTTCAAAATTAAAAATGAAAAAAAAACAAAAAACCTCTGGCCTCAAAAATTCAAAGCCTTATTTCTAGTCATTTCTAGTTTCTCATGCCGTATTTTTGCTTGTTCTCCATTCTTTCCAGTCCATAGAAAGTTTAATTTTAGCATATCTGGTTTAAGCTAGCACTAGCACCAGTAACTAGCATCATAAGCTAACTACTTCAATGACATGGTGCAAGCACGAATTTGCAAGTAAACTAGCACTAGATTTATGTTATTCTACTTTACTGTTCCATTTCTACTTTAATATCACAGATCAAATATCCTCCACCTCATATTTCCTCCAAACTGACTCGCTGCTGTCGTCCTTTGGCTGTAATGTTGCTCTCAGTCGTCTGTATTTGTTGTTGTTGTTGCTCAGAAAAGCAGTTCTGCCTCTTCAGAATTATAGAAGTTAAGTTAGTTAAGCAAAATGCATGTCGGGGCTGTGGCTTCAATGGCTCTTCAGAAAATACTGCTTTGTTCATATGAGTGAGGAACAGCAGCGATACACAACTTTATTCACACAAGTTTATCTGTTACAGCCAAGATTGTGCTACAATATTGTGCTACATTTTTTTCTACCAACTTTACTGATGCCCCAAACCTTCAACTTGGATAATTCCCTATTTATTCCCGAAAATTCACGTTAATTCCCATGTAACCCTGGCTTTTACTCTAATTTCTTCTATGTTTTCCACTACTGTGACGCTTAGACGAGTCAGATTCGAACATTCATCGTGACATTCTGCATTTTCCAAGTTAGACGAGTGTCCCTGCAGTGTGTAGACGACTGAAAAGAAGTGGTCGTTTAAAGGGGGAGGGGACGAGTGTAGGATGACTCCAAACTGACTTGTCACCTGCTGAGCTATTGAGGTGAAGTCGTACGGACGCAATGCAAAAGGTTAATCTCTATTGATTTACAAATGACGACTATTAGCAGTTGGGTTTAAGCTGCTGCGACTTCCGTAAAGGTGTGAAAATGCGTTGGGACTTTAATACATGCACAACCAAGTGTGTCAAATAATAATACGAGGGAAATGTTAGTTTTACAAAATGGGTGCTTTATCAAACAGAAATTCACACTTATAACTCACTCGCAAATACTCCGTGGCATTTACTTGAGGAACTTGTATTGCAACTTAAAAAAATGTATTTCTTGGAGTACATCACAAAAAAGCTTAAAATATAAACACTTAAATCTATCAGAAAATGACTTACAAGTAATGAAATTATCTTGCTGCATGGACAGACACACATTTTACTTGATAACTAACAAGTGACAAGATGAATAACCTGATATACGTTTTAAAATTTGGCCAGATCAGAGAAATTTGCAGTGAGTTTTCAAATAACATACGTTAATCCTACTTTAGTAAAATATTTGGCAGTATTTACTTAATAGAGTAAAAGTTTTGGGTACTTTTCCCACTGTGAGCAGGATCAGCAGGTCCAGTTTTAGTCTAATTGAATAATTAAACTAGGGCTGAAACGATTCATCGAGTTAATCGATTAAATCGATTAGAAAAATGCATCGATTATTTTTTTTTTGCCTCGATGCTTCGTTTTATTTTCATACGCTCGGCGATGGCCGGAACCTTTTGTGGTAGAGGTAAAGTTTCCGCACGACCACTGCACTTCACTGTACACACAACAGCGCGGCGCCCATGGATGTATAATGGATGTATAATAAGAGCAGAACCTCCTCGTGCGCGGTACGCTCCGGTTTGCCGCGCACCCCGCATTTTCGGTATCTCCCGTACGCGGCGCACTCTGCGCGTGGATTGTGTCTTGTCGCGTACACTCCGTGGACCGCGCCAGAACTCACACCAGGACTAAACCAGGTCTAAAGCAGATCTAAAACCAGGACTAAAACAGATCTAAAACCAGAACTAATCCAGGTCTAAAACTAAACAAGAATTTGCAGGAGTTGGTTGCTACATTTATGTAGTTTTAAAAATCATGACAATATCAAGTAATCCAAAGTATTCAGATTACATTATTCACTTTAAGTAATTTAATTGATTATGTCACAAACTACATTTTGGGGAATGTAATCTGTAATCTGTAGGGGATTACATTTTAAAAGTCACCTTCTCCACACTGATGCTACAACATCTAAACAGAACCGTACATTACATCAAGTGGAAAAGAAACCGTGAGGTGAGTCAACCTGAGCCCAGCGATAATTACGTTTTTCATGTCCAAAACACGAGTATCTGTCAGTGCAGGTGGTGTGGATTTAACATGTGCAAAGTAGACACGACAATAACAAACGATTACTCGATTATTCGAACAAAATAATCGACAGAATAATCGATTACTGTAATAATCGATAGCTGCAGCCCTAAATTAAACAATAAAAACGAATTACATGAACTGTATCCAGATATAAAATACATTCACAACACAACATACAAACAATGAAACCAATCAAATCAAAAATCATATGAACAAAATTGTGAATCCCATTATTATTATTTAATAACTTGTCTCGTCTTGATCTTGTGGACTGTCTCACATGTTTTTATGATATACTGAATTACAATTACAAGCATTTCATAAGTATCAAAAGCTTTTATTGACAATTACACTGAGTTCATGCAACAAGTCAATATTTGCAGTGTTGACTCTTCTTTTTCAATACCTCTGCAGTTCCCCCTGACATCAACTTCTGGACCAAATCCTGACTGACGGCTCCTTTGCTTTATGGGAAGGTGCTTCTTCATGCTGGAAAAGGCTTTGCTCATCACCAAACTGCTCTTGGATGGTTGGGAGACGTTGCTCTCGGAGGACGTTATGGTACCAAAATTGATATTTGTGTCATTCTCAAAACTACTACTCGTACTTGAGTCATTTCTTGGACCACTACTTCGCACTAAAATGAGTTTGAAGTAAATTATTCTAACTTGAGTCCATTTCATGATTCTAACCTACCCACTTCTGTCCAAAAACACAATAAAACTTGCGTTATCTCAAGGAACCCCATTGGACAACTACATGCAACAACGACTGCAATCAATCTAAAATACACCCTGGCACAGAGGGAACCGAAGTTAAGCTTGTTCTATATAGTTCTGCACTATATATTCTAAGTGTAGCCATGAGGAGTATTGGCTGCACTTGAAATCGCATCGTACCTGCGTCTATTTCAGAACAGAATGGGGAAATGGGCATCGTTATATACGAGTAGTGCTTTTCGCAGCTTTTCAAGTGTGAAGTGTGAGAACAAAGGCGCGAGGGGGACTATCTGACTCAAGACTGAAGAAATGATCACGCACATTTTCTCCTTTTATAGTTATTAACACGTGTTACTTTATAGGGACTAGTTCAGCTACTGCAAGAAGTCACTCTTTTCTGCTGTCATTTAAATGGGTAAAATTACGTAATATTCCCAGTTGGGTACCTTTTATTGCTATACAGAACTGACAGCTATTTGCGAATATATATATATATATATATTATTGCGAAAGTAATAAAAAGTAGTCAGTGTGAGGTACTTTGCACAACTCAATTATGGTTTTTATATTTCACATTGCGAAGTCCTGTAAGAAAATGATCCATTTAAGGTAATTATCAAATATAGCCTCTTATGCAATGTCACAAGTGGTGGTCTTAGGGGTGTAGTTATCCCGCCTTTATGTCCACAATCCTGCAAACCTGATTTTCTTTATGCCCCCCATGGCAGTTATTTAGCATGTGTGGGCAGATATAGGAACAAGTAGAAGGTTTTAACCTGAAATATGGTACATTTTCGCAGCCTTAATCAAAACTAGGAGGTAAAAAAAAGGCAATGAGGAACAATAGCGCTAATGAAAGGCAGCACAAATCTGACCATTAAGCAATCTCACAAATGTCACGGTCCATTAACCTCACTGTAATTTCCCTCGACACTTTCAAGAAATGAATTTTAAGTCAGGGTTCAAAACAATACAACCCATGCGGCGTAAGTAAGTGGATGTGGGATGTTGAAATTAGGGGGCCACTTTGATCATGTATTTTTGCAGGTTGGTGTTAGTGGTCCGGGGTACATTCTCGGGCTGCAGGCTTTGATTTTAATACCTGATTGATTGTTTTATGTCGATTATAAGGGATTACGTGCACAACAGAAGAAAGGAGAAGGTAGGGAGTGTGTTAGTCGAAGATTTGGGAGTAAATCCTGTGTTTAATCTGTATTTTTCCTTATAAATTCACCTTTTCCTAGTACTTTTATGTATAAATAGTAATTTTTTTGCACAAACTCACATGCAGTTGTAGTATTTTGCATGCTTGATTATGAATTTTAGTCACAAAACATGTCTTTAAACAGCACTAGTACATTTACTGATAAAAGAAATGAAATAAAATCAAAACAAAGGGCATTTTCTGATACTACTTCTTTCCAAGGACTGTTAAGCTCTGTTTTTTTTTCCCTTCTTAAAGCCGCATGCAACTTTTCAGGCCACACGCACATTGCTTCGCCTGAAATGTGCCACAGTATGGTATTAAACTTTCCCATCTCCAAGGAAACAAGCAGTTGACGTCACCAGGCAGATTTCCAGGTCGGATCTGTGGAGCGGCGAGCCCACTCATAATAAGAACGCATGTTTTCCCAAGGTCTTTTATGAACAGTTAAAGAAAATGTGTGGTCAGTTCAAATGCAAAATAGATCTGTTTAATGCCTAAAGGGGTAATATTCCTGGTGAAGCAATAAAATATTTACGGAAACAGCAGATAGTGGACCCTACACCAGAAAAGTTACGCAGTGCACCTTTAAGTCAAGTTTGAGACCAAAAAAACATATCTAGGCAAGTTAAAAAATGTTAACGCAGCAGCTCACACATTTACATAATTATTTTTTGGAACATTTTACTTTTTAAAAAAAATTAAATTCAACCTGACAACTAAATGAGACTAAGAGTGTTTTTCTTAATTCAAGCAACTTAACATTTAGTTTCTTACTTACAGGGCAAAAAGTTGCTCTTTTTCTTATTTTAAGTGTAGCAAAGATGTATTTTCATATTTTAAGTACAAAAGGTCTTGTCCCACTGGCAGATAATTACTACTTGTCAAGAGAAATTTACTCAAATCAGGATAAAACTTTCTCAGTTCAAGTCATTTTAACTTGGTTAGATTTGTTTTTTTGCAGTGGGGTTGAGTGCTGTAGGGTTAGTACTTCCTAACGTGGCTCAGTTGACATTTTTATTCAACAAAAGATATAATTATGATTTTCTTACGCACAAAAAAAGAAAAAAATGCTTGATATTTCTTTCCATCGATAATCCCATTTGATGCCATAACAGCTGCCGGTGCTTTATCGGCGTGACCGGGTCAGACTGTCTGTATGGAGCTGAGAGAGACAGAGCGGCTCGTTGAGGTGAGTACAGAACACGCACACACAACACACACACGCGCACACGCACACACGCACACACACACACACACACACACACACACAACACACACACGCACACACACGCACACGCACGCACACGCACACACGCACACGCACACACACACACACACACACACACACAACACACACACGCACACACACGCACACGCACACGCACACACACGCACACGCACACGCACACACACACACACACACACACTCACACACACACACTTCACTGAGCAGAAGACGCTGTCATGGCTTCAAATGGAAAAGCGGCTCAGCTCAAAACGACTGGAACTTCAATACGGTGGTGCTCGGTCGGCTTAAAGATGCACTATGTAACTTTTCGGTTGGAGGCCAGTCGCCTTCTTGTTTCTATGGATACGTCATTGCTCTGCTTCCAGTGTTACACAGTATAACAGTAAACAGCTCTACTTTACATGTCTTCAGTTACAGGTTAGAGCTTGGCATCCAAAACTATCACTGTGCTGTGAAAACCGCTCTTCTCCACTGAATAAACTGGAAGCATTTCATATGGTCCACAGTAGGGCTGGGCGATATGGACCAAAAAATATATCTCGATATATTTGGCTATATCTCGATATACGATATATATCTCGATATCTTTACAGGAAAAATACAGCCCCCTCAAACTACTGCAAAAACAAAAAAACACATTTTATCTGATTAATATTAATTTAGTACTGCACTTAAACACTCTGCACCCCTTTTTGGACCCTCACCCACAGTTTAAGAACCTCTTCTTTAAGAGAACTTCCAGTGGTACAGAAAACTGCTTCAAAGTGAATAAAGTGTGTAGGATTTTTCAACCTGTATTTTCAAATTCCTTGAGTTACATTCTCTTGTTTTAAAATGGTATTTAGCCTCTGCACATTTACCAAATCAAACGCACATTGTGACAAACGGACTTATTTGGCATTTGGCACAGGCTGCAGAGACGCTGTTTGTGTCCATGGAGATATGTTAGAGGGACTGCTTTTCCCTGGAATGTACCACAGTACGGCATTAAACGTGCTTATTATTTAATTATAGATGCTTTTCACAATAAAACAATACCTTGGAAATGATGCTTTCTACTGTAAGCGGGTCGACCTCTCCACAGATCAGACCTGTAAACTGGCTTGGTGCTTGTTTCCATGGAAATAGATAAGTTTAATATATCAGGCAAAATCCAGGCAAAGTAACAGCATCTCCATGGTAACGGAGCCTCCATCCAGAAAGTTACACAGTGCACCTTTATATCCAAGATAAATTAATAAAAAGCCTTTTGTTTTATGAATACAAATACTCTGCTCATGTAGAAAAGTGAAAATATTAATTCCTCAATCAGACCATCTAAAATTTTACAGTTACAGACATATGGACGGTGATACAATGATATATTTTGTTTTCCCAATGACAGTTTTCAGATAATATTTGGCAATCCATCACAAATGTGCTAAAATGTGCCTTGGTTGAGTTTCAAATTTTCCACCAAAAGTGAAAACACATTAAGATGAGCAATAAAACTGAGATTTCTGTTTCTCGTATTTTTAATTGCCTCCGTTTTGCAGTCTTGTTAAAAAGTTTTTACAATACTCTATTTTACCAACTCCAACAACTGCTAATTTACACCACCAAAATACAACTGAAAGTCATCAGATTTAAGTTTGCCTAAACATTACAGATAGACCGATATATCGATTGGCCGATATTTGCACTTTTTAGCATATCGACTATCGCCGTTAAATCTCCAGCACAGGCCGATATCTTGTTTTGGCTGATCTACTGCCTAAAAGGTACACATAAACCCTTATTTTACCACTTTGTTATTGCCATTTATACTTTTCTCTTTGTCATTATAATATATTGCGATGTGTGAGCTTCTGTGTCCAAGTAATTTCCCTTGTGGATCAATAAAGTCAGTCTAAGTGTAATATATATCCCTATATATGTAAACCATCGTGTTTTGTCTGGATTCTGAGCCACCTGTATCACATCTGCCATGAAAAATCCTTAATGGTGGATCTCTGCTATACACAGCCTTTTATTTATTGTCCAATCTGAAGTAAATACTGCAGGTCGGCCTAATGGCATTTTTGTATGATATTCTAGCCAGTAAAGTAAGTAAGTAAGTAAGTAAGTAAGTAAGTAAGTAAGTAAGTAAGTAAGCAAACTACCGTTATTAGCTTTTAGTGGTAAATGCGTGTGCGGCGTAGTAATTAATGATATGCGTAAATGCCGTTCATTCACACCTCTATTCACAGCTCATTTCCATATCAGCGTGTGTCCAGTAACATATATACGGCCACTATAGTCACTTTACAGTCGCTAACAGAAGAGAAAACAGCCTGTTTATGTGTGCGAGCTACAGCAGCTAATCGCTAACCAATGAGAAAGAACCAAAATGAGCTTCAAAACCGACACATTTCCAACACTCAGCCTCACACAGGCTCCTCTCAGATCACAAGTCTGCACTAATAAGCGTCCTTTTAATTCAGACTCAAACCGATCGTGAGTGACGTGACTCTGGAGGTGCGTTCAGGGGCAGTACTCTACACAAAGTACACAAATTTCTCTGGAGATAAATTCTGCTGCGGCGCCACATATTAGGACATTGATCTGTCTGTAAATTGGATTAAATTGATGCAATATAGAGAGTCTAAGCTTTATGAAGAGGTATAATGTGTCCACGTGGAATATCGGCCCAAATCGGCAAGATTTACACCGCAAAAAACAAAATCTAGTCAAGCTAAAATGACTTGGATTAAGAAAGTTTGACCATGATTTGAGTAAATTTCACTTGACAAGTAAAATTATCAGCCAGTGCAATAAGACTTTTGTACATAAAACATCAAAATACGTCTTGCTACATTTAAAATAAGAAAAACAACAACTTTTTGGACTTAAAATAAGATAATAAAATCAAATGTTGCTTGAATTAAGAAAAACACACTAATTCCACTGGCAGATTATTTCACTTGTCAAGACGAATCTACTCAAATAAAGTAAAATGTTCTTGATTTAAGTCATTTTAACTTATTTAGATATGTTTTTTTTTCTCCAGTGTAGGCCGATATGTCCCTAAGTGCCCATTTTGGCCAATAATAGATAAATACATAGATAATTACTCTATTGATCCCAAAGAAATTCAATCAGTATTGGACCAGCTACGACTCAAATGTCATTATATAGCTCTAATACAAAGTAAAACTAAGAAAAACCTCCCCACCAGTGCGAAGAAATGGTACACACAATATATAAATAGAGCCTGAACGACATGTCGATATAGTAATTATGGTGACAGGCCTGTGTACCGTGAGCTTATACTACAGAATCTGGCCATCGCCGTGTGGGATAGAGGTGCCATGTGGTGTGTGAGCGGGGCCAGTGGAGGGAGCGTCCTCATTACCTGCTGCTCGCTGCGCCCGGCGATTCTGCCCCGAGTCGGCATCTTTCCAACTGATTTGCCACAATCTGCCTCTCCACCTCCAGCTCCCGAGTTAGCCGCTCAAACTGGAGCTCCTGGGTGGGAATAAAGGGGGAAAACATTAAATACGCGTCCTATAATACACAAAGCTGATTCTTGTGAGGTTTAAGTAGGGCTGGGCAATATGGCTGAAATCTCTATCACGATATAAGTGTTTCATATCGGTCGATATCAATAATTATTGAACCACTGTATGAAAAATAAATCTAAATATGCAGTGCTTTATAAACATAGAAGAAATTAAAGTAAAACTGAGGTAGAGGTAGAGGTAGGCTTGCCATCTGAACTCGGGTTGTCACGGTTTAGCGGCTCAACAGCGCGGTCTGCAGTGATACCACCCGGGTTCAGGAGGGTCGGAAAACCCAATGAGGAGAGGTAAAGCGGGGCGGGTGAGTCGGGTCCCATTGTATTTTCATGTGTTAACAAATGAAAACAGCGAGAGACAAGAAAAAGGCGCCTGGTGTCCTGTGCACACGGAGCAGACACGTGAAGACCGGAGTTTCATCGTTCTGCATCAAAACCGCACGAACGATGCTCCGGCGTGAACGAGACGATCACGAATCAGACACGCAAAGACAAAGCTCCTCACCCGGACGGAGACATCAGAGCTCGTACGCGCTCAGGTGCTGCGTCAGGTGCTGCGTCAGGTGCTCCTCTCGCTCCATGATCCAGGAGCTTTAGTCCCACTGAAAGCTTCTGTGTGCGGTAAATCCTGTGAGAGCGTGGGTCATTTCACACAGGCCCCAAACAGTGCACTTTAGTGTAAATAGCAAAACGAAGGGTGATTTGTTACGCAAACAGAACCACGTGTTCGCAAAGCGCCTCCGCAGATACTACGGCTACAGTGGAGCCCAACACGGGTTCGGATCGGGTCCAAATCAAATCAGTATTTTCTTTATACTGTCTATGGTCCCAGTATTTGAACCCATTTGCTCAGAGCCACGTAAACATGAATTAGCTCACAGTAGAACAGCGTGGGTCACGTGCGGTGGTGGCCCAACATTCTACCGAAATGTTCTATCGAAAGCATTTTGTATTGATCGAGTACGTGCCTATCGAGATACATATCGTTATCGTTTTATCGCCCAGCCCTAAGTTTAAGCCATGTCAGAATGTTTTTATCTCCTCAAAAACATACCTGGAGTTGTGTTTTGTTTCATTCACACGTTTGAGTAACACATTATTATCAGTCTTCCTGCACCGCTAAAGCTCAAAATGCTCTGTTCCACCTTGTAATGTCCTGCTAGTATAGTGTTAGTTTTCATATTAACAGCTCCTTTTGTCTGTGTTTTCAGTTTGTGAGAAGAACTCAACCTAAATTTGGAGGATTTGCATGTTAAACGTGCGAGAGAAACAAAACACTTGAGGTGTGTTTGTGATGAGGAACCAACGCTGTAACATAGATCAGAAAATAGCGTAATATGGGCCATTTAAGAAGATTATTAAACCAAAAAATACTCAGTTTGATAGGGATTTAGCAGCAGGAAATGAAATCAACACAAAGGGCAGTGTGGTGTGCTCCTCGCCACGGCAGATTATTTGTGAACAGTGAACAGAGAAGACGCTGCTCAAGAAAAACTGCCCCAACACATTTAACTTCTGCATATTGGCTCCCGGTGCAAGAATCGATTTAAAGTTGCAAGGCCTCATTAATATTGCATAAAGCCTTAAGAGTTTATGAAGCCAAACGCCATTACCGTTTTAGGGAAGAAGCGCTGAAGCCATGACGGACACAGACGCGACACAATCCTTCAAACAACTCAAACCTTTCTCAGAGGCCGACTTCTTATTTTTTAACAGCTAAACTTGAAGGTGCCCTGCGTGACACTTCTAGTCGATCACAAAGGAGACAAGCGCGTTTCAGCACTACGCTACATTACAATTCAGATCTGTGGAGGGTCGTCCCTGTTCGCAGAAGGAATTATGATGTTTTTGAGCAATAGAAACGCCAGTGATGAATAAATGCTGGATGATGACAACATTTCAGATAAAAAGCAACCTTCTTGTCTGACTAACTTTTCTACGGACAGTAAAAACATTCAGAATCAAGTGTAGAAATATCTATATATATATTTGATAACAAGAGAATGTAACAAATCAGCAACACAATGTGAACTAAGCAGTCTCTAGTCTTAATAATAAGAGTAGATAAATAAGAAAAGAGGAGATAAATAATAAGAAAACATTCTTGAAGGGCAAATTCTGAATTCTGGATTATTTGATGATTCAGTAACTGATCACATTATAATCATAATAACCAAAAGATAATAACTGTGATAACTTTAAAAGCAGCACAGAAAAGAAATTTTGCACATCTTGCTGCAGGACTGGTGCGTAGAGAGGACGCGTGCACAGCTCTCCAAATATCAGAAAAGAAGAAATCTCTAACACACTTTCAGCGCCAGTGATTTATTTACAAAATAGCCCCTGGACCTGGACTTTATCAGGCAAAATTAGACCATTTCAGAAGCAAAAGTAAGTTTCTTTACTCCAAAACAGTAAAACAAAAGTAAAGTGCTCTTTACCTGACATTTATGAAGCAGTAACTTAACTCTTTCATCCAAAACTTTGATTTAATAAAAATGGCCGTGTATACCAGAGAAATAATAACAGAACACACAATAGATTCCAGTGTTATTTGTTAATAGTACTGATATCAATTACGGATGAGCATTCGATTACATTTTCTTAATCGATTGTCGGGAATATTAAGGATCGATTTTCGATTAATTTCATAAACCTTTTGTATTAAAACTACCATCACTATTATTACTATTACTAATCTGCATAAATAAACTCAACTTTACAACATATAAACCATCACCACTACAGAGCCTCATCAGTGTGAGATCAGAATGTGTTTAATGCAGCTTTAAACATTTGTTTACGTCTTACAGAAACTAAACTTAAAACCACATGACTCATTTGCATAAACAGGAAGTGAAAAAAAGCAGCTCTTTCCTTGTGCTGATGTGGTTCAGCTTCTGTCGGACTAAAGGACACGACTCCGTGGAATATGAGTGTTCTCCCTGTGACAGAGGATGTTCTGCTGATGGTGAGTCTGTTCTGTGCGTATGTCGCGTTGGAGATGCTGCGTAAACATGCGAAACCGGGATACTCAAAAAACCCGATCATACCCGGGACACTGAAGTGCAGGTAAACGCACTCTGAGGAATATAGTGATCTCCAAGGAGCCAGAGCCGAGACGTGGGACTGTGGGGCCACAGCTCCAGTGTTTGTGCTGTGAGACGCAGCCTCGACTCCTGACGCTACGTTACACACAGACACCTACATTCAGTTTGTCCATTAAAATGAACATGATCGACCAAATTCTTAATGATCTTAATGATTAATGATCAATCGATCGATCATAACATAATTTTAATATTTAATAAAATGCTAATTTAATATTGTGTCATCCCCATCATACACCAAATATATCCATGCAGAAAAGTGCCCACATGCCCAGCAGCACCCACATAGGCTCCTTTGGTCCAGTTATTAAAATGTCCAGGCTCAGTGTGCAGCCGGGCAGCAGGACACAGGCTCTGCCCACACGCCGAGATAAGCACCACTTGTGAAGGTGATATTTAGCCTTGGTGGCACCGTTTCTCGGGGAGTTGTCTTGAAATCAGCATTTGACTAATTATATTGCCCAGGCAAAGCTATTACTTGCACAAATTCCCTTCCAGCTGCCTGCTCCACATAATGGGACTTCAGAGATGCACAGGGTTTCTAGCACACTGCACACACATAAACACCCGCGCACACTCACTCTTTTTAATTGGACGTATTTACAGAGACAAAGTACACACTTTTGCTGTTGAAACCGGTCCATATGACAAGGCTACAAGATGAATCGCTAGAGAATTGAAATCGCAATTAACAAAAAGGCAAAGAACACAATTATTTTGTCCTTTGTAAGAAACAATATGCCGTCTTATTAGGTATACAACTGGCCGACTGGCACACACATGTTCTGAAACGCATGTGATTCTTGTATTCTTTTTGCTCTTAAAGGCGCTGTAGTTGAGTTTTACCGCCTTCAAAACATAAAAATTCCTCACTTATCTCAATTATTCAAAAGATTTTAATTATTCTCAGCACTTTTCACAACTTTCAGAGACAAAAGTAACTGTGCACTTCTTGATTCTCGGATAATAAAAGGCTTTATACCATAAAATACCAAATAACAGCTGGGGCGTTTATTTGTTTCAATCACTTAACAGACCAGGCTTTTATTTTAGACCAGGCGGCAATTCGGGGCAGACGATTAATTCCTTCCTCACAAAAATCCTGCTCAGCTAAACTGGGACAATATGGTACTGAAATTCTTTTAACCAGTGTGAAGATAATTCAGGCGACTTTCTATACAGACGCAGGCGAGTTTATTTGAAGTGTTACAACGAAATATCTATCATTTGAAAGCGTTTATGCAAATGAGCCATGTGGCTTTAAGTTTCATTTCTGTAGAGACGACGCGACCATCAGTCCAGCGTCCTGTTGTTGCAGCACCACTTCTGTCTTCAGCACGAACATTAGACTCGCTGTTTATTTGGAACTGGAGGTTATTTATCAAAATATACACCTGCACTCGGCGTTTAAAGTGGAATCTGGCTCTTATTTGGTATTTTACAGCAGTTAGATGTAGATTGTACACACTTATTTTGACCTTAAAGGGGCCTATATTCCGCTTTTCTCATCAAATAAGACACCTGGAGTTGTGTTTTGTTAAATTTACACACGTTTTAACTGACAAAACCTGCATATTTAGGCTGAGTACGTCTTTCACACAGAAAACACCCTGTTCTACCTTGTGATATCATGTGTTTCAATGTGTATTTAAACTCCAAACACCTTCACTAGATTCATTTTGATTATTTCAGCCCAATCTCTACTGAACTAAAAGTAAGAGGTAGCTTTACAATGAACACTGCTAACTCTGCTGCCTGTGCAATACTGGGACCATGTGCAATACGGTGAAATTTAAGATAGCAATTTATTGAATATATAGTTTTAAGATAGCAATTTATATTATATATAGTTTTATAATCCTTATCTTTATAGTGTTTGTCTATTTTTAAGTAATTCTGTACTTCTATTCCTGCTACTGTTTTCTTGCTGTTCTCTTAACTGTGCGTTGCAACACTGAAATTTCCCCATTGTGGGACAAATAGATGATATCTTGTCTTATCGTATCTTAACTTGAAAACTACCTCTTCATGACACGACACATCGTAGAACAGAGCAGTCTGATCTTTGGAGATAAAGACAGCCTTATAATCCAGGGCTATTCAAACATGTGTGAATGAAACAAAACACAGCTCTGGGTCTGTTTTTGAGGAAGTAAAACGGCTACAATCTCACAAGAATCACTTCTGGCATAGTGTAGGACCTTTAAGAGCTGCTTATACAATATATCTGTACTGGGGCAGGACAGATTTTGCTCAAATACATGAAAAAAAATCAAGAAAAGGCCCTTTAATTTACCACCAATACTGCATTTGTTTTGTCCTTTGTGCACTGTAGCTTGAATCAAAACCATACAACTCTATTCTAACCAATCACAATACTTGTTACTACTTACTTACCTTCACACTAGGCTGTGCCATCATGTTTTCCTTACATGTCCAATACCAGATTTCAATACTGCTGTAGTACGATCCATATACTGTACATACACTCGCACTGACGAACAACTGTGACCTGTACTGAGGAAGCTTGGCCACTCCTAAAATGCCCGGACCAGCCTCTTTTTCACACCTAGTCTCCAATAGCTCTCACAGGTCCAGTGAAAATTCTCCCCCCCACACCACTCCTCGCCTCTCCGCCTCACTGCTGTTGCACAAAGTAAACTTGAGTGAAAGGAGGGAAGCGTGAAGGAAGGAAAGAAAAGTTCTGTGTTTTTTTTCCCCCTTCCCCAATTGTATACACCAGGGACACCAGCAAGAAAACACAAACAATTAGAGTGAGAGCTGAAATGTTCAAGATACGGGGAATAAATATGCGGCGGTTTACGTTTTTGTTGATATTTTTAACACAAAAGCTGGTTAAAAGAATTAAATGGACCAATGAAAAGAGCAAAGCAAAGTTTATAGTGATGATTTAGATGAACTATGGACTATGAACACTCCTTAAATTTCGTAACCATCTCTGAGACACGCCTAAACAGCTCGGCTACTATTTACATTACAATGCATTTGCACGTACCCTCTTCTGTAGATATTCATGCGTATTTGAATTCAATTTCATATGTAAAAGCAGCTTTTGAACAGCATTTTACCATTATTAAAGCTCCTATGTATGTTTTTCCAATTAATTGCACTGAAAAACATGTGTCCTTGCTCTAAACGTGCTTGCATTTCCACAAACCTGACTCTTATTTCCCATGGAGGGGGGCTCTTCCTGCTTTTTTTCCATGGCAATATTGTTTATTTGCCTATAATCTTTTACAGTATGGCATGAAACGCATCTATCGTCATGGAGAATGCTCCGACGTGTGGTTTTATAACTTTTATGTTTCTCCTCCAGAAAGCGACTTCAACTTTAAATTGCAAGAACGTTTAATTTTCCATAACATAATTTCAACCCACAATGTGTCTGATGCCCTGAAATAACTTAAAGTATTGTTTACTTTATACGAGTTCCTTGCTAAAACTTAGTTGCCATGGCAGTGAATCAATTTAAGAAAGGATTGTAGAGGTCAGCACTTGGTTTCCAGAAGTTTGCCAAAGAACATTGTAATATAGTTCTGTACCTACATGCTGTCACTATAAAAGAGTGTGCCTAGTCATTTACACGTCTATAGAGATGTGAACATATGCTTATGTGAGCCAGGCAGGCCGTGTGCAAACACAGCCTCCCTCATTATGCATTCAGGGTCGTATTTAACCCGTTCACACTTTGTTACAGCTACAAATTACATTGCAAAGACAGGCAGATCTGAAAGAGGCCAACGAACCAGAATAGAAGTGAACGGCGTAGAATTGATGCTGTGCAATTCTCTATTTAAAGTCCAAATGAGATTAGATTACAGATTTCACGAGTTAATGTGATTTTATTTAAGATTTAACACAAAATATTGACTAGTTTTACATAGTTTGACCATTTTGAGCATGAATCTATAATAATAATAATAATAATAATAATGCATCAGTTTTATATAGCGCTTTTCAGGACACTCAAAGACGCTTTACAGAGCATTATTCATTCACTCCAGACCCGGTGGTGGTAAACTACTATTGTAGCCACAGCTGCCCTGGGGCAGACTGACGGAAGCGAGGCTGCCAATCTGCGCCATCGGCCTCTCCGACCACCACCACCATTCACGCACACACCACTTTCATACTAGGCAATGTGGGTGATGTGCCTTGCCTAAGGACACTACGACAGTTTTTTGCCACTGGCGCCCCCCTGTGGCACCTGGAATTCCCAGTGGTCTCCCATCCAAGTACTAACCAGGCCCGGCCCTGCTTAGCTTCTGAGATCTGACAGGATCAGGCTTTGACAAGCCGGTATGGCCACTAAAAACTGGCCAATAAAAACTGGATAAGGCCTTCCCCCTCTGTCCCGGCTCGAGACAGACTAGTGGCCGCTCCAGGTACTGCAGCTCCCGGGAGCTTGGGCCCAGAAAGAATTCTCACTTAGAGCATTTTTGGGAAATTCAGACTACCCGTGTTCGGCTGAGAGGGCATCGACAACTATCACAAAGATCGGATTTTGTAGGGATTCTTTTCTATTTTCATAACATAAACTTTTTTTAAATGTTTAAATCCTCAAACTGCCTAAAGTGATCTTTGTAAGAGTTAACCTAGCCCCACTCTGAGCCTGCACCATATCCCGTATATATGAGTGTCTAAGTGAGTGTGACGTCTCCACAGCGTCAGCGTCGCTCAAATGGGGCTCCTGTTGCCACGGTTACAGGAGCGGATCTGGAGCCAGGTCCATATTTGGAAATCCAACCGCGAGTATCATAGCAATCACAAGAGCCAATCATGACTGAGGTCATTAAATGTGGCGCCTCCTCATGGCAGAGCGGTGATACTCTGCACCTGCAGGACACTGGATTTACCTGATTCTGGAGAATAATAAGGAAACTTTTAGCTTTTATCATCAAACTTTAAATAGTAAGTTTAAGTCATTGATTTATGTTCTATGTTCTGTTACGTGCGAACAACAATAGAGTCGCAATTTAAAGAAATTCACTTTACTTTATGCTAGTTAAATTATGCTAGTTAAGATTCTAGTAACATTAGCTATTGTAATTGTTTGAGATATTTTGTCATTTTATTTCAAAAATACTCGATCGGTGCAGGAAAGCGGGAAGGGAACTTACTTAGCAGTGAAACACACTAGCTGTCAATCAAACCTGTTGCTAACGCTAGGGGGAGGGACCTCAGGGAATGAAGGCGTCTGATTGGCCCGTTATTTATGTTCATATCTTGATTTAGGAACAAGACACTGAAATGAAAAATTCAGGATCCTGGAGCACTGTTTGGCACACGGCGGCTAATGCTTTCGCTATGTTCACTCATATATACGGTCTATGGCCCACACTAGCTCTGCTCTAGCAGCTGTCGCTCTGATTGGTCAAAACGCTCCAAGTTGTGCACGTTACCGACGTCACATGTGGGGAGGAGCTCGCCTGTGCTGAGGAAGTAACACAAAAGAGAAAATTATTTTTGGACCCGTGCACCAATGAGCACAGGCCACTGAAAACAATACGACGGCATCTTGTGTTCACCTTCCTGATTTTATTATAGCTCTATGATTCTGACAAGTTTATATTTTTACTTCCTGGTTGTAGCGGTAATTCGATAACTGTTACCTAGCAACCAAACTGTAAACATGGACCAGAGCTCATCCAGTTTCCACAAGAGTTATTAATTGTTAAATAATTTTTACTGAAATTTCCCCATTGTGGGACAAATAAAGGATATCTTATCTTATAATTGCTATATAGTTATAATCTGTGACATCCATGGATCATAATGTTATAATTGTGACATTTTAAATCAGAATATTCATCTAAAACAACTTAATAAAAGAAATAAGTAGGCTGATTTCCATGTTAGAAAACCGTGGTGCCCAACGGGAGCTGACGTCACCGTAAAAATCATCACAACAAAGAGCTGTGGCGTTATCTGCCCCTCCTATGGATAGCTGCAGGTCAAGCGCTGATTTTTTTCCCCATTTGTACCAAAGTGAGTACGCAACGCTGACAAATCCTACACATATCACACATGAAGAAAATAAAACTGGAGAATAATGTTCGTACAGAGGAGTGGCCGTATGACGGTGGTGGTGAAAAGTTGATCATTAAATCTGTGTTTCGACAATAAGCTACTAAAGATTACTCAAACATGAATCACTCCAAACACAACTTCTGAGTGAGTAAATGGTGACGGGAACACACTAGAACATGCTTAAAAGGTGCATTGTGCAAGTTTTTTGGGTGGAGATGTTACTGCTTTGTCTGGAATGTTTCGCAAAATAGTATTAAACCTTTCTACATTCAGATCTGTGGAGAGGCGACCCCGCTCACAGTCAGAATTCATGTTTTCCGAGGTATTTTTGAGCCGTAAAACCACCTGTAATTTAATAAATGTAAAGTAGAGCTGTTTAACGTCACACTGTGGAGCATTCAAGGCAGAACAATGACAAAACCCTAGAAAAAAAGCAGGTGCTGGCCCCTCAAAAGTGCACATTTACAAGCTCTGAAAAGTCGATTCTGCATAAAAGGTCTTCTTTAAATAGGTATAACAAAAGTATACTATGCCAGAGTGACATTTCCTGATAAAGACTATTTTGGGGAGTTGAAGGTGACTTGCTTTTCTCCGGCTCTGTGATTGACGGCGCTATCACCTCCTGCTCTCTCCACAGATATGCACTCCGTCTCCTCTCCGCGATAAGGGTAATTATTTAGAACCCTCTTATAGTGTAGTTAATGCCCTCCCCCGGTGGTAACCTTTACAATGTAATCACTGATGCTTTATGATCTTTAGGTCTGATTTAGTGGTCGTTATTATCTCAACTAGTGCTGTAGGTCAGGTGGGGCGTGACAGGAAGGGCATCTGATGTAAAAACAATCAAACGAAACGCCTCTAGCTGAATAGAGAGCGTTAAACTTTTAAAGTAGTGATAATTTGGGGTAGAAATGAATGGCTGACCTTTCCCTTCTCCACTTTCTATTTAGGTAGTTCTGTAACGATAATTACTATGTAGACTTATCTCGAAATAAAATTACAGAATTACAAATACTTTTTAAAAGGGTCACAACTGATTGCACATATTTTTTGCATAGACTCTTTTCTTATTTTTTGTGGTACGTGACAGGTACAGTATGTAACTTTCTGGAGGTGGCATGTTACCTGCACAATTCCAGGAAAATAGAGAGTTAAAGGGGAACTCTGGCATGTTTGAAGCTAAAGTCCATTGCTAGAGGTGGTCGAATACTGTCAGAAGGCACAAACGGCACAGAACCGTGTTGCCTCAGTGGAGATCTGGCTGTGGCAGTGAGTCTGTCAAGGCAACAAACAAGTGTAGTGATGGGGGCAAGTTCTTAGCTTCCACGTAAAACACCAATTTGCACAGAAGAGGCTTAACACCACTTTAGCCCATCTGACAACAGCCACGAGTCTAACAAACACAACGCTCTGCCTGGCTCACTCATTAGTGTCTGGAAACGTTATAAAACAACTTCATAACGCAGCCTTAGCATTAGCTTGTTTATTTCCCACTGCACATGCGAAAGCCCAAAAAAAGCAACAAGTGAGGATCGACTACTGACGGTGAAGAACAATAGAAACTGAAAGTTGTTGAAAGAAAATGGTTCGGGAATAAATATTTTTTAGCGTTTTTCAAAAAATATAATTCACTCGCAAATAAATGGGATTAGAAACGACATCGGCGGTCGAGTCTTTTGGGCTTTCACATGCACAGTGGGAAATCAACAAGCTAATGCTAAGCTAATGCTAAGGCTGCTTATAAAGTTGTTTTATAACATTTCCAGACACTAATGAGTGAACCAGGCAGAGCGTTTTGTTTGTTAGACTCGTGGCTGTTGTCAGATGGGTTAAAGTGGTGTTAAGCTTCTTCAGTGTGAAGCAAATTGGCGTTTTATGTGGAAGTTCAGAACTTGCCCCCATCACTACACTAGTTTGTTGCCTTGACAGACTCACTGCCACAGCGAGATCTCCGCCGAGGAAACACTGACCTGTGCTGTTTTTTAGCTTCTGATAGAATTCCACCACCTCTAGCAACGGACTGTAGCTTCAAATGTGCTGGAGTTCCCCTTTAAAACCATAATTCGGAACATTCTTCATAGAAATAGATACGTTTTTATGCCATACTGTGGAATATTATACCCAAAGGAAGGAAGAATCAGGTTTGTGGAGATGCAAACCTGCTCACGGTAAGGACGCATGTTTTCCTATGTTTTTCAGCACAATAAATGCTCATATTTCACTCTGCAGAAAAGTTACACAGTGTGGCTTTAACATTTGAGCAGGATTGGGTTGAATAGTTTGGCTATTACACCCATAACTCAGTAAAAGACCTGCTTAGTGTTTGTTCTTTCATATTTTTCACTGGGTTAGCTTTGAATTCTGTAGAGTTTTATCAGTGGAATACATTTACTGTGTTTTTTTATGAAACAATACATTCTACTTTAGTACTGTGACAGAAAATATAGTTAAAAACAACGATAAGACCAATGGAAAGTGCTATTTTCGAACTTTCCAACAAAACCCAAACTCACAAAAAGTACCATTATGCTTCATATGCGTTCTAATATCTCTTCTTGACATTTCTTGCTTCTGCGCGGTTATTCTTGCAAGACTGTATTATCTCGTAACATTATGATTGCCCAGTTATATTCACATTTTCCTCACGTACACTAAAAGCCAGACCAGAACAGTGTATATGCGACAGCTGCCGTTCGGGATTGCCCAAAATCATTATGATAAACCCGATGCCTGTTTCTGTATGTATGTAAAGTAGAGCTCCAAGATTAACCGCAAAACAAATCATCATTTCAACAAACAGAATTTTCCTATCACTGTGTCAAAATTAAGCTACTAATCAGTACTAAAACTGATATTGAAACTAGATACTCATTTGAGCAGGTATTAATACTAAAAAAGTCACATTCAGAGGACAGAAATGAACCTTTCCTGAATAGTTTAAAATGATCTTGAGCTGTATCAGAACAAGTGTAAGAGTAAATAGACTATATACGCCCATGGACCATTATAGAACCTGCTTGGACCCATAGACCGTATATATGAGTGGACAGAGCTAAAGCGTTAGCCGCCACGTGCCAAACAGGAAGTGCTCCAGGAGGCTCTTCCGGCTCCTTCTCTCCATTTTCCCCATTGATTTACATTAGGATCTTATCGCTCCTTCTCTCTGTACCTGCTGCACTGAGCCTCGTCATTTTGGTCTGAAATGTTCGTATGAATTCGCGACACAGGATCCTGAATTTTTCATTTCGCTTGTTCGTGTTCCTAAATCAAGATATGAATAAATAACGGACCAATCAGACGCCTTCATTCCCTGAGGTCCCTCCCCCTAGCGTTAGCAACAGGTTTGATTGACAGATAGTTTTGCTGCTAAGCAAGTTCCGTTCCCGCTTTCCTGCCCCGATTGACTATTTTGGAAATAAAATGACAAAATAAATCAAACAATTACAATAGCTAACGTTACTAGAATCTTAACTAGCATAATTTAACTAGCATAAAGTAAAGTGAATTTTGTTAAATTGTGACTCTATTGTTGTTCGCACGTAACAGAACATAGAACATAAATCAATGACTTAAACTTACTATTTAAAGTTTGATGATAAAAGCTAAAAGTTTCCTTATTATTCTCCAGAATCAGGTAAATCCAGTGTCCTGCAGGTGCAGAGTATCACCGCTCTGCCATGAGGAGGCGCCACATTTAACCACCTCAATCCTGATTGGCTCTTGTGGTTGCTATGATACTCGCGGTCGGATTTCCAAATATGGAGCTTGACCCCAAATTCGCTCCTGTAACCGTGGCAACGGGAGCCTCATTTGAGTGACACACTCACTTAGAGACGTCACACTCACTTAGTCCACTCATATATACGGACTATGGTTGGACCACAAAGATTACACAGATATAAGGCCACATGGAAATATGACAGAAAGTATTATGATTTAATATTGAAAATCCTATTCTATTGCGTAATTCTATTCATAATAATATTACATATATCCATATTTTAATATCACTGTGGTATCAGAATCTTATTTATTTATTTCAAACCTGCACATACAATTCACATAACAGCGTAACAATACAGACGGGGATACAAATATTCATGGTTTGAAAAGAGGATGGATGAAGCAAAACTTGTACCTTAAATCTGTACTGAGAATAGAGTGTATTCCTCAGTATCGAAATCAAGTTTGACATTTTTGTATCGTGACAACACTACATATTTTTCCCTAATCTGTCAGCCTTAAAGGTGCACTGCTCATTTATGTGAATATGCCATTGATCTGCCTGAAATGTTCCGCAGTATGACATTAAACAGGAGGTTTTATAGCTCAAAAATCCTTAAAAAAAAAACAAAACAACATTCTGACTGTGAAAGGTCGCCTCTCAACAGATCTGACCTGTAACTTGGTCTAGTTTAGTCTACATGATGATACAAAGGTCCAGTGAAAGCAATAAAGAAGCGTTTGATGGACCCTCCACCAGAAAAGTTACACAATGCGCCTTTAATGTACAGGACTGTCACAAATGGAATACGCACAGACTAACAGCAAAACCACAGCCGCCTGTTGTTTTGCTGTTAGCTTATGTTTCTCAGATAAGATTGACTTTTTTTCCGGAGAAATAACCCATCAGCCCTGCCAGGCGCAGCCCCGCTGAGAGATTAAGGCAAGAAAATTGGCTATTCTAATCTGTCATTATGTCTGTCAGGCTGCATATAAAGGCTGCACATACATATAGAACTGTGAGCGAATACAACAGCGTATTGCCAGCATAATTATCTAAACATTAAACTTTAATTGTGATCCGCCTGTTAAGTTTTAATTAGCCCAAAGAGCCTGCGAGGTTTAAAGTCATAGTAATACTTTAATGATATCTTATACTATGCATATTATTGCCAATCTGGAAAATGTCATTGAAAGCAGATTCCAAGGACCCCGAATTGTCCTCCCCTCTCAGTTACTGTGGTATCGCAAACTTCAAATTATATGCAAAATGAATGCAAATAAATAGATCTTACACTTTGTCCACAGACACCACACACACAGAGCACGATGATTAGTGGAACTAGTAGAACTGTATCAAGAAGATGTCAAAAAAAAAAGTCTTGCCAGTGTTATGGGAGATGACAGCAGGTTGCGCCTCGCTTCTAACCAGGTTGCGATCGCTTCAATTAGTGAGCTGCAGAGGGAAGATATTAGTAAAAGTGCAGTTGTATAAGCAGCTCTTAGGGTCAAAGGGAAAATGCTGCGTCTGCATCTACGTGGCCAAACCTCCTCGTCAAAGCCTGATCTCGTCAGAGCTCAGAAATTAAGCAGGGTCGGGCCTGAGTAAGACTTGGAATGCGAGACCACCGAGAAAACCAGGTGCAAAAACCGCTGTTGTGTCCTTAGGCACCCAAAACCCAAAACATGCACTGTAGGTGTGAAAGTGGTGTGTGTGCGAGTGTTGGTGGTATCTTACTACCACCGGGTCTGGAGTGAATGAACAATGGTCTGTTAATAATGCTCTGTAAAGCGTCTTTGAGGACGTGTGTGTGA
This sequence comes from Odontamblyopus lacepedii, assembly GCA_034769755.1. Classification (NCBI taxonomy): domain Eukaryota; kingdom Metazoa; phylum Chordata; class Actinopteri; order Gobiiformes; family Gobiidae; genus Odontamblyopus; species Odontamblyopus lacepedii. Next base: position 3,040,457 of record CM068356.1, on the reverse strand, counting down.
AAAAGCGCTGTAGCTGTTGTTGTAAGGCGAACTTGGGTGTCCAGAAAGGCGCCAAATAAATAAAATGCATTATTATTATTATTAATAATTTATTTATTTGGGGGAAATTTATTTAACAAAATCCAAGAGACCAAGAGCCGACCTTTCATTGTGAGTTATAGTCATAAAAACAACCCAACAGAGAACAATCCGTGTATTCGATTCGATTCAGTTCGTTCATTTGTTTTTCGATATAGAACCAAAAAATAAGAAAACAAAGAAGCAACTCTTTTCTTTATTATTTGCTATAAAACCAAAATGAAAAACACGGATGGCGAGTTGGTTTTTCATTTTTGATTCATATACAGGATTCATATATTTGGTGGTTATGGGCTGTCCGTGTGAAAAACGTAATATATAAGTCGCACCAGGACCAGCCAAACTCTGGAAAAAAAGTGTTGACTTGTAGTCCGAAAAATATAGAAGCGTCTTACCTCCATGTAGTGTGGAGTGAATAATGCACCAAACTGCAAACTGACTTCAAGCGTCTGGAAAAGCACTAAACAAGACTAAAGCGTTATTATTATAATGTACTAGGGCTGAAACGATTCATCGAGTTAATCGATTAAATCGATTAGAAAAATGCATCGATTATTTTTTTTTGCCTCGATGCTTCGTTTTATTTTCATACGCTCGGCGATGGCCGGAACCTTTTGTGGTAGAGGTAAAGTTTCTGCACGACCACTGCACTTCACTGTACACACAACAGGGCGGCGCCCATGGATGTGTAATAAGAGCAGAACCTCCTCATCTAAGAGGGAACGTGAGCTGGGTTTAGACCGTCGTGAGACAGGTTAGTTTTACCCTACTGATGATGTGTTGTTGCAGTAGTAATAGGGAACACTCCTCATCGAGTGCGCGGTACGCTCACGCCGCATCTCCGGTACGCCGCCCGTGGTACGCTCCGGTACGCAGTATACCATCTGCCAGAACCAGGAGTGCGCGGTACGCTACGGTACGCCGTGCCCCCCGCATCTCCCGTACGCACTCTGCGCGTGGATTGTGTCTTGTCGCGCACACTCTGTGGACCGCACTTCCTCCTGTGCCTCTAAACCAGAACTCACACCAGGACTAAGACAGGTCTAAACCAGGTCTAAACCAGATCTAAAACCAGAACTAATCCAGGTCTAAAACCAAACAAGAATTTGCAGGAGTTGGTTGCTACATTTATGTAGTTTTAAAAATCATGACAATATCAAGTAATCCAAAGTATTCAGATTACGTTACTTTTAGTAATTTAATGGATTACGTCACAAACTACATTTTGGGGAATGTAATCTGTAATCTGTAGGGGATTACATTTTAAAAGTCACCTTCTCAACACTGATGCTACAACATGTAAACAGAACCGTACATTACATCAAGTGGAAAAGAAACCGCGAGGTGAGTCGACCTGAGCCCAGCGATAATTACATTTTTCATGTCCAAAACACGTGTATCTGTCAGTGCAGGTGGTGTGGACTTAACATGTGCAAAGTAGACGCGACAATAACAAACGATTACTCGATTATTCGAACAAAATAATCGACAGAATAATCGATTACTGTAATAATCGATAGCTGCAGCCCTATAATGTACAAACTGCTTCATCTTTTGTGAACCAGAAATCCACTATTAGCTTGATAGTCGTCCCTTTACTGCGACAGCAAAACTCTGCTCTGGACTCTGAATGTTTTTTACATTTTTATTTGACCTTTATTTAACCAGGAAATATCCCATTGAGATTAAGAACCTCTTTTTCAAGGGAGTCCAGGCCAAGAGGCAGCGGCAAACACAAAACACAGTGACAGATTTACACAGATAACACATAAAAGTTTAAAGAAAATGAAATGAAAATGATAAAAAACAAGTGCAGATTGTGGAATTGGTCTCAAAAGCTCTCAGTTTGGATCTAAAAGTGCTCAAGGAAATTAAATCAGTGGCTCATGAATAAGGATGCTAGAAATTTGACCACTGCAAACCGTCTAAAATGAACCAATTCTGTTTCTCACGTTTTTCAGACCCGAGAAATTAGCAAAATCATTTACTAAATTCACTTACAGAACTGACAACCGTTGCCTGTGAGGCCCATTTAGGAAAAAATCTATTTATTCAACCGTCTTCATAACCACAATTTAATCACACCAAACTCCCCACAGAGACACTATTACTCGTACAACTGCCAGAGCTCAACTCGGCTCTTTTAATATTGTTTCCTCATCTAAAACATCCCTGGAGTTGTGTTTTATTTCTTTCACACATGTTTAACACACAAATCCCTGAATATTTAGGCTTCTTAGTTCTTCGCTCAAACAGAAAACACTCTGCTCCACCTTGTGACGTCATGCGGTAACAGAGAAAGTGCTCGAGTGTGTTTTTATACTCCATATGCCTTCACTGGAATCATCCGTCGTGTTTATTAGTCCTGGAATTGCCCATCTCGTCTAAACAAAAGGTAAAAGGAGCTGTTCTATGACATCACAAGGTGGAACAGAGCATTTTGAGCTTTGGAGATGGAGACAGACTAATAGTAAAGTGTAACTCAAACGTGTGAATCAAACAAAACACAACTCCGGATACGTTTTTGATGAAGTAACAACATTATAACATGGCTTAAAGCTCACAAGAATCCATTTTGTGTAATACGGGAGACTTTAAATAACGCCCTGTTACGCTAAAGAGCCACAGCGGCACAAAACAATATTAGTATTTCGTACACAGAGATGCTGGAGGGCTGCTGTGGTAACGAGATCGCGGTACGACAGTGAAAAGTGAATTAAACGGTCTCGACGGCGGGTTAGAAATGCGGAGTCAGTGTGGAGTGAGGGTCTGCCGAGGGTCTGAAGCAGAGAGATGTAATGCGGTAATAATACACATGGACACACTGAAGGCTCGAAGGACAGACCGTCTCTTCTGCTGCGTCGTTTGAAGCACAGGCCATGCTGGGAGAAGACTTCGAGACGTACTTTTTCATAATGATAGGGCAAAGCGGCCATTTTCTGCTGTAATAGAAGGCTATATTTTTAGGAGGAAAAGTCAGCTACTTTGTCACATTTTGAGCAGTTATCTATTTGCTTTAAAGTGCTCAGATAAAGCGTTAGGTGTACTCTTTAGGCAGCAGGACGGCCGATATAACGGGTATATATCGGGCTATCTCTACATTTCTACATTTCCCATTATTCTTTCATGACTTCTTCAAAACCTTGACTAATCAGCGGGTATAATTCTCCCTTTAAAGCAGGAGTGTCAAACTCATTTTGGTCCGGGGGCCGTATGCAGCCTACTTTGATCCCAAAAGGGCCGGATCAGAAAACTCAGTTCTCTCTTCAAGTTATTGTATTTTTCTCCGTGTCTCGTAGTGGTGTTTAAGATTATATTCCTCGAGCAACGCCACTTGTTCCAAACACACTGAGCACAGATTTCCCATTCACCTCTGTCAACAAATAAGAATTAGACTATTTTTCTTGGAAAATCCTGAACTCAGCATCTGCTTTTCTCATTTTTTGACATTTTGCTGATGAGGGTCACGGTCGACAGTCAAAACGATCGTCCTTTAAGAGCGTTTGGAAAGAGGAAAGTCTTCATTTGTGCTGCTCTGGTGGGAGTCGCAACGTACAGAAACGCCGGAGACGCTGCTATGCTAAACGGTGCAGAAAATTAACAGAAAAATCTGAAAATTTTAAGTATTTTAATAGAAAAATCAGCCGAGGGCCAGATTAAAGGTCTTGGAGGGCCGGATCTGGCCCCCGGGCCGCATGTTTGACACATGTGCTTTAAAGGAAGCACAGCCGGGCCTGGTGGACAACACCACAGTGTGACCTCTACTGATGGTAAATAAACTTCTTTCACATTTATTTTTAATGTGATATGAACAATTACAATTCATGTACCAAATAATCTTGATATTCAGCACCAGGACAAAGAGTCACAGTTACAGCAATCGAACATCATAAACATAATCGTAGGAATTCGGCACCAGGCCAACAGTCCATACAATAATCTGCTTATAACTGCAGGTTCTTTCTTGAAACACAAAACACATTTTATTTAATTAGTGGCCCCTCACCACAGTAAATAAATAAATAAATACTGTATTCTTTGGGCTATAAGTCACACTTTTTTCAGGGTTTGGATGGCGACTTATACTCAGGTGCGACTTATATATTACATTTTTCACACTGACAGTCCATAGACCAAATATATGAATCCTTTATATGAATCAAAAATGAAAAAATAAAAATAAAAATTGTTATCCGTTTTTTCATTTTGGTTTTAGAGACAAATAATAAAGAAAAGAGTTGTTTTTTCGTTTTTTTATTTTTGGTTCTATATTGAAAAACGAACAAATGAATGATACACGGATTCTTCTCTGTTGGGTTGTTTTTTTTTTACTATAACTCAAAATGAAATGTCGGTTCTTGGTGAAATAAATTTCCCCCAAAAGCGACTTATACACGTTTTTCTTCATTGTGGCTGGTGCGACTTATAGTCTGAAAAATACGGTAATAATAATAATAAATTAATAAACATGCACTTACACCTTCACTCACTCATATACACACATACACAGGGTCCAGATAGTTATTTATATATGTATTTATTTTATGTGATATGAACACCAGGACAAAGAGAACAAACTTCTTAAAGATGCACTATGTAACTTCTAAAGTGGTATTTGTCTCAATGGAAATGTTAATTCTTCACATGGAATGTTCCATGGTGTGGCATTTAACATACAGTTGTGCTCATAAGTTTCCATCCCCTGGCAGAACTGATGATTTCTTGGTCCAGAAGCTGCACATGGGACGTACTTGGATATTCAACATGATAATGATCCAAAACACAAAGGCAAGTGGAGCTGTCACTGGCTCCAGCAGAATAAAGTGAAGGTTCTGGAGTGTTCGTCTCTTCTGACCTCAGTATCACTGAGCCTCTGGGCAGATTCAAGCTGCAGTTCAGACAAGAGCCCAAGAATTTACAGGAACTGGAGCCTTTGGCCAAGAAGAATGAGCAGCTTTACCATCAGAGGAAATAAAGAGCCTCATCCACAACTATCACAAAAGACTCCAGCTTCACTGGGTCATTTATGTAGTTTGTGTTTCATTATGATTTAAAAAGTCTTTTTAAAGTCTAAGAGCTGTTTAGCTATAATCTGGTGCAGTACATCTCTGTTTTATGAGCATAATGTCTCCGTACATTGTCCCTTCAAATAAAGACTAACTAACTAACTATCAGAATCAGAATCAGAATTACTTTTATTCATCCCCGAGGGGAAATTTTCTTCGTTACAGATGCAACCGACCAAGAACATGTACATCAAACAAGTTACAAAATAAGCTAAATACAATAAGATACAAGATAAAATAGCTCTCTCTGGGAAATTATTTACATCAGTGACATATTTATGACTATATACATGTGTGAGCCGGGAATAGGATGAAAAGGATTGAGTAGTTTGTGAGTTAAAGTAAAAGTAAAAGTAACTAAAAGAGGAAACACAGTTGTTTGATAATAAACGGCTTCACCCAAGCACTGACCATGAGTGAAAGAAAAGTTTTTGTGTTTTCATTCATATTCTCTGAAAGATGGACAAGAAATCAATCAGATTCTGTCAGGGTGTGTAAACTTATGAGCAAAACTGTATATGTCTTGCATTAATTCACTTACCTTAGCTTTATAACTGAAAAATACCTTGAAAAACATGAATTCTTATTATGTGCAGGCTTGCTTCTCCATAGATCTGAGATTAACTCGTCTCCATTGTGATAACTAAGCAAATAATGAAGGCAAAACAGTAACATCTCCAAGGAGACAAGCAGAAAATGTACACAGTGCGCCTTTCCTGCCCCTTTTACACTCTCGTACTACAAATTATTCGACAACAACTGCGGAAAACTCTTGGGAGCACGAGACAGCGCCATAACACCACTTTCAAAACAGTTTATAATGCCCAAATTATGTCGTATTATTTGAAGGTTTATAATTTTGTTGTCAGGTAATGTGCTATGTATAATTGTAACAAAACTTTAAACGCCAAGTCGGTAACAGATCCATCTCAACAGAAGAAAAGATTACATACTCCGCTTCATTCAATCATAACCCAGTTCGAAAGGAGCCGGTTGTTGCCGTGTCTGGAGCACAGGGGAGAGGACATCTGCTGAGCCATAAGGCCGAGCTGAGTCTTCATCAGAGCCGAGGGCCTGTGGAGTTGTGCCTTCACGCCCGAGCCTCCTCAGGGTCACTCTGCGCCTCGACAAACTGCCTCCAGAGCGCCTCGTCGGCTGGAAGTCGTCTTCATATGCACGTATCAAAGAAACGGACTTGTTCGCGCAGAGATTTCCAAAACAACGCTGTGTGTTTGTTCAAGGCCAGAAAACAAAGACTTCTGCAAGGCCATGTTAAGGATTATGGTTGTGTGCCATTTTTTTTTCTTGTGTTCTTTTATTTTGTTCTTTTAAGATTTGGGTTACAGGGTCATTAAAGCAGTAGGAAAATCATTTTGTCTGGCTTGGTAGATTATCAACCTCCTTATTTATACATTTAATTCCTGACTTTTCATACTATCTGTCTTGTGGAAAAAACAAACAAACTGGAATATTTAATTAAGCTAACCCTAACCAGCAAGATTTAGGCAATTAAAAGATATTTAATTTTTGTGCTACAATTATGCCCATAATATTATGAGTAATAATAGTAATAAGAACAACAATGCCACGGTTACAGGAGCGAATTTGGATCCAGGCTCCAAATTTGGAAATCCGACCGTGAGTACCATAGCAACGACAAGAGCCAATCAGGATTGAGGTGGTTAAATGTGGCGCCTCCTCATGGCAGAGCGGTGATACTCTGCACCTGCAGGACACTGGATTTACCTGATTCTGGAGAATAATAAGGAAACTTTTAACTTTTATCATCAAACTTTAAATAATAAGTTTAAGTCATTGAATTATGTTCTATGTTCTGTTACGTGCGAACAACAATAGAGTCACAATTTAACGAAATTCACTTTACTTTATGCTAGTTAAATTATGCTAGTTAAGATTCTAGTAACATTAGCTATTGTAATTGAGATATTTTGTCATTTTATTTTAAAAATAGTCAAGTGGGGCAGGAAAGTGGGAAGGGACTTACTTAGCAGTGAAACACACTAGCTGTCAATCAAACATGTTGCTAACACTAGGGGGAGGGACCTCGGGGAATGAAGGCGTCTGATTGGTCCGTTATTTATGTTCATATCTTGATTTAGGAACAAAACAGAGAAATGAAAAATTCAGGATCCTGTGTCGCGGGTTCATCCGAACATTTTAAGACCAAAATGACGAGGCTCAGTGCAGCAGGTCCAGAGAGAAGAACGATAAGATCCCAATGTGAGTCAATGGGAAAAAGGAAAAGAAGAGGCCGGAAGAGCCTCCTGGAGCACTTCCTGTTTGGCACGCGGCGGCTAACGCTTTAATAGCCAATAGCTTTGTCTATGTGAACAACTGAGTGTTCAATCATCTCCCCTTTTTAATCATAATAAATCATATTATTGTAGAGCTATTTTGGACACAATACAAAGGCCCATTGCTTCGGTAACAGTATAACCCTCATCCATTTTCATCATATCGACCACATGTGGAGAAAATTATCCGAGAAATGACTAGTCATAGCTCACTGAAATTCAATGTACTTCTAAAGCTCTTCCAATGAACTATTCAAATCGAAAGGACTCGTACGTGTTTTGCGGCCCACTCCTTTATAATGTATATCCCTTTAGCGACGTCGCTCCTCTTGTGTCACGCCACATTCGGTCTTTACAGGTGGCGATGGGGATTATAGCCACGCTCCCTTAGCCTCACATCCGCGGGCTTTCAGAAGTCTGACACTTTTAGCACGCCATTTCCAGCGGCCGTTTTCATCTGCATTACTCATTACGTGACTTAAAGAGAATTTAATGTATCTATAATTGGCCTGTCATTGCTGTAACAGGACCTTACATGAGCCAGTGCATTCAAAGCAGCGGGGACGAGCAGACAATTTACAGCGTTTTCAAAGTCGGGCTCCTTCTCACTGCAACGACGCACTATGTCAAGCGAAGCACAGGGGTTACAAGTATTCAAAGGCTGTGTACGCCATTTTTACCGCCTTAAAAACGTGGAAAAATAGAAGAGAACAGTTTGAATGGTTTGTAGAGGTTCACGTTATTCCTCCCAAGAGTTGTCAAAAAGTATAGAAAATCTGCGTAACCTTTTTAGTGGAGGGTCCGCCGCCTGTTTGTCTCCATGGACATATTAGTACTTTGCCTAGAATGTTCCGCAGTATAGATTAAACCACATCTATCGCAAAGGAGACGAGCGGGTTACAGCTCTAGGCTCCATTACAGTTCAGATCTGTGGAGAGTCGCCCCTGTTCACAGAAGGAACGTTTGTATTTTTGAGCAATAGAAACACCTGTAAAGAATAAATGCTGGATGGATGTGTTTAATGTCACGGGAAAAAAAACAATAACATCACCATGGAGACAAGCAGGTGACGGACCAGCCACTAGAAATGTTGCACAATACACCTTTAAAACTAATATAGGAACTAGAAACTTATTTATGCAAGTATCAGTACTGAAAATAAGATAAGATATCCTTTATTTGTCCCACAATGGGGAAATTTCAGCGTTGCAATGCACAGTTAAGAGAACAACAAGAAAACAGTAGCAGCAATAGAAGTGCAGAATTACTTAAAAACAAACTCTATAAAGATCTATAAAGATAAGGGTTATAAAACTGTATAAAATTGCTACCTTAGCTGATCACAGTGCAGTTTCAGACTGAACACAGTGGCTACAGTTTGTACAATACTGTAAATAACGTTCACTTTATCTTTAAAGTGGATACAGTATCTTACAGTAAATAAATAAATCTGACAAAACTGAATAATATTTGTCTTTTCCTGAACAGTTTCATCTTGAGTTTTACCAGACCACATGGGATATAAAACAAACACTATTATCTTGTTGAGGAAATGTAAATATTGTCTAAAAAAAAAGAGCTTTTAAAATCATAATTTGGATATCAGCACTGAGTATTGAGTCTATTCAAAATTGAGTTTGAAATTTGAAATAAGGTGACGACTAAGGCCCGACCGATATATTGGTTCGCCAATATTATCGGCCGATATGGGCTCGATATTCCACATGGACATGTTTTATCTTCTAATAAAGTTTAGACTCTATATTCTGCCTATTTAATCCAATTTACAGACGGATAAATGTCCTGATCTGTGGCTCCGCATCAGTGTTTATCTGAGGAGTCATTTGTCTGTGTCCATCCCGCCCCTGAACGCATCGTGCACAACACTGAGATTCTCTTCTTTTTACGAAGATCAGTTTGAGTCTGAATTAAAAGGACAGTTATTAGTGCAGACTTGTGATCTGAGAGGAGCCTGTGTAAGCGGTAAGTGTTGTGTGTCGGTTTTGAAGCGCGTTTTGGTTCTTTCTCATTGGTTAGCGATTAGCTGCTGTAGCTCGCACACATAAACAGGCTGTTTTCTCTTCTATTAGCGACTGTAAAGTGACTATAGTGGCCGTATATATGTTACTGGACACACACTGATATGTAAATGAGCTGTGAATAGAAGTGTGAATTATCGGCATTTAGCAGATGATTAATTACTGCGGCGCACACGCATTTACCGCTTAATAGCGGTAGTTTACTTACAGCACTTTCTTTACTGGCTAGAATAACATACAAAAATACCATTAGGCCGAACTACTGTCTTTAAATATGACGTAAAGAGGCAGAAGAACAGTAAATGTCGCCTAAATAAACCCAACTGAAGCCTAAATAAACCCAATTGAATATCCAACAGAGCCACAGCATTGAAATTAGTTTGAAATGTGAAATAAGGTGACGACACTATTCCTCACTTACTTTATGAATTCAGAGCATTGTAATTATTCACCTCGTTGAGTTTAGAAGTGCTTTTCACAACTTTCAGAAGCCAGAGTGGTGTTTTGCTGTCACAAAAATGCTAAACAACAACTTGATACCTAATAAATACGCATTTGCTGATACTCAAACAATCAAAAGCTTTATAATTAGATGCTGACAGTACAGAGTGGACTTACTGGCCTCAAGAGCTGCTTATACAGTATATCTGTACTGGGATAAGTACATTGGGCCCTTTAACAAGACCGGAGCTTATTTAGGGGCTACGCCGGGGTCATGTTGAAACAAGAGGGGGGGAGATAATAGAGTGAATGGAGTTCTTGTATCAACCAGACGTGCTGCACTTTTTATTTCATTCACAATAGGGCTCCTGGTGCACAGCCTGTCCCCTTGTGTCCTCAAAGAAAACAGATGACAATGTACTGGCAGCATGCACGCTCCCATGTCTTCTTTACGAGTGCTGACAATACGAAGCCGGTGCGGAAAGAGCAAAGTGGCTGGTGGCTGACGCTGGTTCAGCACAGTGTAAATCAACAGAGATAACAGTGACTTATAGACTCGTAAAGAGCTATATTACGCACATAATAAAAATAATACGGAATCCACTGTATAGACTATTACAGTTTAGGGAGCATATTTACTTGCTGTTTCATTCCAAGGAGGCACTTCAATACATAATTCAGTGCTTTTTAATGCATAGCCAATGTGCCGAGCGGGTTTGAATGGCATTTTGTGGCAGACTTTGACTCACTTCTGACAGTGTTTTCAGCTGCACTTTCAAACAGTCCTCGTGGAAGCAATGTTAAAACGTAGAAGTGGTCAAAGTCTCCCACTGTGAATTCATGACTTTTTGAACCAGCCATAAAACAGAATGGATATAGTACAATCTCCAAAGTGCAAAAACAGTATTTTAAGGGCAAAAAATCAAAAGAACGTGCTGCACTGCAGTAACTTTATTTTAAAAAATGTTACGCAGATAATTGTAACTTTAAAGGTCCTATATTATGCAATTAGGTCATTAAAATTAGAGATGGCCTGATCCAATATGCAGTATTGGTATCAGCTCCCGATCCAGCTCTTTTATGAGTATCGGACAGTATTGGATTCAGTCATGTGAACTGGACTGATCCAGTTTCACATGTTTTTGCAGCGTCGACTCGCTTTACGGCAGCTGTAAATCAAAACGCCGCCATGTCGCTGTGTGGGACTTTTCACTACAACAAAACGGGAGTCAAACAGCGACGTGTAATCGCTGCAAACAAACAGTTTCTCCTGGAGGAACCAGCAGAGCCACTTTAACACGACCAATTTGATTCGCCACTAACAAAAGAATCGTCCGCCACAGCAGCAAACACTGGCGGAGGCGAGGTAAGTAAAGCTTTCGTCGTCTAATGGACTTTTTGGAGTACGAACTTCCTTCACGACACATTAAAGAGACGGCGCTACCGGAGCTATAAAAAAAAAAGGTATCTGACTGGTATCGGATCAGTATCGGAAAGAGCACTCCTTAAAAAAATCAGAAACCAAAAAATCTTGATCAGGACAGTTCAAATGTTGCTGCCTCATCAAAAAACATACCATCTACCTTTGACCTTTAGTTCAGTAAAGATTGGGAATTCCAGGGATGAAATTATCCCAATGATTCTTGTGAAGGTGTGTGGAGTTTAATATATCTTAAATGTGCAGGTTTGTGTGTTAAACGTGTGAATTAGTGCTGCCGCGATTATTCGACGTTGTCGACGTAATCGAATGTGAAAATGAGTCGACTACAATTCTTTTGGTCGAATATTCGCCTTTATTTATTTTTGGTCTCAAACGGCTCGTCCAGAGACCTTTTGCTTGCCTGAGATCAGGTATTTCCCCTCCACACCACTAGTAGTACTACACTCGAGGCGGACACCGGTGCTGCTGACAGCGGCTACACCCGAGGCGGACACCGGTGCGGCTAACAGCGGCTACACCCGAGGCGGACACCGGTGCGGCGGGCAGTGGCTGCGCCCCAGGCGGACACCGGTGCTGCTGACAGCGGCTACATCCGGGGTTGACGCCGAGGTGGCTAACCTCGGCTTCACCAAAGGCTAACAGCAGTGGTATATAATGGCACCGCCAAAGAAAACAAACTTGAGGAAGTATTTGCCGTGCGCACTCTGCTGGCTGGTCTCTCTCTTTCTCTCTTCCCCCTTCCCCCGATATGAGCATTTGAGAGCGGTATGAAAATCCAAGAACAGTGGCGACTTCTTCTAGACCAAGACCTAAAGCCTCGAAAGTCTGGGAATACTTTCGGACAGATGGTGATAGAGTGGTTTGTACACTCTGTAAGACTTCTTTGGCTTATCACGGGAGCACGACCACGATGCATGAGGTATTGAGAATACCGTTGCAATATGCTGCTCGTGCATACTCGTTAAATTGTGTGTGCATATCGTTGTTCAACATTGTCGAATGAGCACACACAACAGACATAACAGCAATAACCTTTGCAACTCGCACGCACAGCACACACAAGGTAACCTCCCGGGAAAATCTAACACACACAAGTGTGTGTGTTAGAACCGCTTTTTTTTTTTTTTTTTAATTAGTCGTTTAGATTAGTCGACTAATCGAAAAATTAGTCGAGAGATTAATCGTTAGAAAATTAGTCGTTTTATTGCATAAAATGGTACTTTTTTTCACCCGTTTGACACTAGAAAATTCAGTTTGGAGATTTAGTTGTGAGTTTGTAGATATTGTATTTTTGTAAAATTTCTGCAGTGCACATGGATGGAGTTCTTCTCACGACTCAATTTCACTGAAAATGCCAAATACGCCCTTCACAACCTTCAAATTTCTATTAGAATGCAGAAATCTTTTATTGATGTGGCTTCTTCAAAATACCAAATAAAAATAAGAACCACAGTCGACTGCTGAAAGAAGGATTCTGAATTCTCTAATGGAAAGTAAATCCGAATCATAAAAATATATTTATTCTTCTTTTACACGTTGCATTTTCTCTATACAACTTCTGAACAACAAAACGTCAAACAAAAAATATTTATGATGGAGTTTAGTTGTGCAAAGAAATGATAAAGATACTAAAATTTTAATGTTTTTTAATATTATTTGCTTCTTCTCCACATTTTCCCTACTCCCGAAACAACTGAAAGTCAACACTCTATTTTACTATTCACATCAAAGTTGCCTTCCCCAGCTGTCTCTCTGCACGTTTCAAAAAGCAATTTGCAAATAAATGTGGTGAAATCAGACTCCCTCGTGCCTGTTTTTTGCTTGTGTGATAGCATGTGAATTCCAAGAACGTACAAAAACGACACAAAAGTCTGTTTTTAGAATCCTCCATTAATGCAAAATTGCTTCTTGTGAGTTTTACACCATGTTAGAAAGTTGTTATCTCATCAAAAACAAAACTGAAGCTGTGTTTTGTTTTTGTTTTGTAGTACTTTATTATCCCTGTAGGGAAACTGTCCTCTGCGTTCCACCTGTCCTTTCAGGAACAGTGGGCAGCACATGAGGCGCCCGGGGACCATCTCCGTGATCTTGTTGCTGGGCCTGGTCAGGACTACGTTAGCTGGTGCATGTTTTCTTTGGGTTGATGGGGGAAGCCCAGAGGAACACAGAGAGAACATGCAAACTCCACACAGAAAGGCCTATTCACACAGGTTTAAGTAATCCTCCATTATTTGTCTGTCTACATCTCCAAAGGTAAAAATGCTCTGTTCCACCTTGTGATGTCATGTAGTGGTAGTTTTCAAGTTTTCAAGTGAATAGTTATATTTTGCCTTTAGTTTAGTAGTTTGGCAATTCTAGGGTTGAAATCATCCAAATGATTCTAGTGGAGGTGTATGGAGTTTAAAAACACCTTGGAGCACTTCCTGTATTACCACATGACATCACAGGGTAGAATTGAGGTCATATTTACACTGAAACATATCACCGTATCAAATACGATACGAACACGTCGTGTCTGGACTGCCTGAAACACTAGTCACATGACCAGGCCGGGGTCACGTCGTTAAGACGTCACAAAAACCAGGAAGTGTCTGAAGTTGCCGTAGTTCGATGGAAGTTGCAGCAGCCGATTTTGAGCCGAGAAAAATGGCAAGTATGAAAACAGTCTTTTCGTGGACCAATGCCGTTTCACGTTTGTCTTGGGTTTCTTGAAACTGTTTCTGCAATAGTGTCACATGCCCAATGTCACGAACCCAGTGAATCAGGAAGGCGCAAGTCACAGTGACGTGGTCCAATAAGGACGGCAAATAAAGCTCCTACATCAGCGTTTTCAGGCATCCACACACTGTCGGATCAAATCCGTGCTGAGATGAATACGTTGGAGCTGGCGGTACCAAATCATTCCGTCTCTGGACCTGTTTTCCAGCAGATTAGTGCGGACGAACCCTGCATCCACAACGAAAACGACTCGAATCCTACTAGTGTGGATGGGGCCACTGTGCTGACATTTTGAAAGGATTTGTGTTAAACATGTGTGAATGAAACAAAACACAGCTCCAGGCATGTTTGTGATGAGTAAACAACATTCTAACATAAATCTGAAAATACCTTAATATCGGCTCTTTAAAGAGAAAGTATTGATTTGCAAACAAGCCTTCTATAGCGTAAAGGGCTCATATAGGCGACATTATGTGAGAACGCACATGATGACGCAGCTCTTTCCACCGGGGGACAGAATAATTATAAAGGTGCGCGTCGCATGTCTTATAATCTGCCGTGCTATGTTGAAATCCCTTATTTAATTAAGAGCACTGATCGTATCTTCACACCACTTAGCGAGGCCAAGTATGTTGAAATGCAGTTATCGAGGGAAACAAGCGCGGAATGAAACAGGCGTGCGATGTTCTTCATAATTCACTTCCGCAGATGGCCCTTTCCTTTTAACCAAAGCCTAGCGGAAATATGTTTGTTCATTAAGTGGCAATGAGGCCTGACAGCTCCGCACCTCATCGCAGTCTGGCATCTCGCGACGCAGTGGGGGAGTGACAGCAGAGGTTAGAAGACTTCTGCTATGGGGAAAAAAAACAAAGCCAAAAAAGTTGAGTGACAAGAATTAGGGTGTTCCAAGAACCTTATTGAATTACAGCAAAAATAACAAATATCTCCCCATGGTTGCGAAGAAAATGTTATTATCCGTTATTATGCCACAATAATAGAGAATTAGGGTGTTGTGGTTTATTATTGCAAACAAAAAGGATTGTAATTTGGATCAACAACAATAAATGTTTGTTATGTTGTCTTGTAAGATGCAAACCCAGTAGGTGACCTATGACGCGCGGAGTTTCCAATTATAGTTATTTTTAGGGCTTAAATTAAATTAAATTTAAACTTAAATTTTCGGATGACACGGTCCTGGTGTCACTACTTTCAGGATCTGAGGAGAATCATGGCCCTGCGCTGGGGCAGTTTGTCAAATGGTGTGAGGACAACTATCTGGATTTAAATGTTGCTAAAACCAAGGAGATGGTGATTGATTTTAGACGTACACCTTCTCACAGTGTTAGTGTCATCCACAGTGATGTTGTTGAAATTGTCGACAGTTACAAATATCTGAGCACTGTGATGGACAATAAACTGAAATTTGACCTAAACACTGAAACCACTGTTAAACGAGGGCAGCAGAGAATGTACTTGTTGAGAAAACTGAACTCTTTTAATGTAAACAAAACTATTCTCAACAACTTTTCTTGTTCTTTTATTGAAAGTCTGCTCACTTTCTCCTTCATTTGCTGGTTCCAGTCCCTGTCCTTGAAGGATAAAAACAAACTGCAGAACATTGTTAAAACTTGCTCAAAAATCATAGGGGTCAAACTGAGGGAGCTGCGTCTCTGTGGGAGGAGCGAGTGTCTCCTGGCTCCGCCCCTCCATCCTCTGACTCCTGACTTTATCCTGATGCCTCAGGACGTCGTTTTTATGCTCCGGTACGGAAGACTAACCGCTTCTCCAATTCTTTTGTGCCTTCAGCTATTAAACTGCTAAATTCTGAGGGTTGTGTTTTTTGAGGTTTTGCTCTGTCATGTGTATATTGTTCTTATATTGTTCTTTGAGTTCCACTTGTGTCTGTAATGGTCTGACACACTGTGTGTTTGTGCGGGTGAGAAGTGAGAACTGCTCTGTGAAAGCTGCAAACGAATTGCCCTCTGGGATCAATAAAGTTTTCTGATTCTGATTCTGATTCTGATTAAATTAGGATGATCGCCTATTTTTTCATGACTGAGAAATCTGTGGATACAAACATGAAACGCTTGTGAAGTTGTGATTCTAGTATTAATTAGGGGTGTGCAAAAATATTGTTATCTGTCATACTGTTGTTATCTTTTGTATCACTACAATTTTTTTTGCTTATCTAGTCAAAGGACACTTGTTAATAGGGCCCGACCGATATATCGGTTAGCTGATATTATCGGCCGATACAGGCTCTTGGAAACATATCGGCCAAAATTTTTCCGATATGGGCCGATATTCCACGTGGACATGTTTTACCTTGTTATAAACCTTAGACTCTATATTTTGCCCATTTAATCCAGTTTACAGACAGATAAATGTCCTGATCTGTGGCTCCGCATCAGTGCTTATCTGAGGAGTCATTTGTCTGTGTCCATCCCGCCCCTGAACGCATCGCCATGTGCTTTTGTTTACACTCGCAGCTGTAGATCCATGTGCACAACACTGAGATTCTCTTCTTTTTCCGGACGCTCAGGGTGAGTCTGGATTAAAAGGACAGTTCTTAGTGCTGATCTGAGAGGAGCCTGTGTGAGGCTGAGTGTTGTAAATGTGTCGGTTTTGAAGCTCGTTTTGGTTCTTTCTCATTGGTTAGCGATTAGCTGCTGTAGCTCGCACACATAAACAGGCTGTTTTCTCTTCTATTAGCGACTGTAAAGTGACTATAGTGGCCGTATATATGTTACTGGACATGCACTGATATGTAAATGAGCTGTGAATAGAGGTGTGAATTATCGGAATCTAGCAGATCATTAATTACCGCAGTGCACACGCATTTACCGCTAAAGGTTAATAGTGGTAGTTTACTTACAGTACTTTCTTTACAGTCTTTAAATATGACATAAAGAGGCAGAAGAACAATAAATGTCGCCTAAATAAACTCAATTGAAAATCCAGTAGAGCCAAACTTAAGTTTTACAGTGAATTTTTACGTCATAAATATATCGGCAATTATATCGACTATCGACAGCTTCAACTCCCATTTTATCGGTATCAAATCGGCCGCAACAAAATCCATATCGGTCGGGCCCTAGTTGTTAACGCCATAACACTTGATATATTTACTATTTTGGTGATTAAAATAGATGCATTTCATATTAACTTTGCACAAGCAGTGGTTTAACAAAGAAATATTGTTGCTAAATGGATTTGGTTCCTAAAAAACAGCAGTATCATGTGTGAAATATCGATTATCGCATGTATTGCCATATTGTGATAATATCCAGTGTTCCCCACAGCGCCTTATAGTTACACATTTGCCCCCCACCTTGACTACATCCCTCCAAAAAGAAAACAAAAAAAAACATTACACACATTACACAGAGCACAGAGGACACCAAGGGCATTCGGAGGCACCATCCTCGTAAAACTACGGTCGTCGCACCGTATCAAATCGTGAGAAACTCTGCGATTCCCAGCTCTAGTATTGATTCAGGAGTTCACAAGGTCTTTTTGTCAAACCCTCATGAACTGAACCTCGCCTTTAAAAATTAAGTTGCAAATTTTTTCACAATATCTGGTCAGAAAATTCGCACTTTGATATTTTTTCCCCGAAGAACTTCTACGCCGAGAAGATTTCAATTTCATACGAGGATTTTCTCATGCTACAATGTCACCTTTTTTCCATCAGAGCTGTAGGGATGGAGAAGCTGGCTCCAAAATCACTGCTCGAGAATTATAATAACGGGCCTGAGAAGAGAAAGTGCACAGCTGCCGCGAGATATAGGCTGAATCTGAGAGGGGAAATTGCTTGCGCGTCCACAGCTGGATTAACTGATGATGTGACAAGAGGGCCAAACAGCACAGGGAGAAATTATTCACTGACGGATAATGGGAATACAATAGATCCAGGAATGTTTGAGTTTCTTCTTCAAAATCTCATATAGTCTTCTGTAGAATTGGATTGTAGGGCTGCATTATTTGGGGGAAATTACAAGACAGTGAACCGTCGCTATAACGCAGTTCACCTTTCACGGCTTCGCTGTTTCGCGGATTTTGCATTGTGTTCTGAATCCTGATTGGCTGAGGTCGTCTAGAAGTGAAAAAAGTCACATTGGTCTTTCACTTAGACCAATGTCAACAGTTTCTGTGCCTCGTCTCTGTTCAGCCCGACAAATTTACCTTTGCAAATTTTCTCCAGGACAAAACCCACAATGTGGAGGAAACGTTCTGCACGACAAAGGCAAAAGGCCGAGGAAGATGAAACTATCACAGAAAAAGAGAAACTTCTGGACCTGCTGAAGGTAGAAGCTCTGCGGCTGTAGGCGCCTTTACGGAATAAATGAATCTTCGGTTTGTTCTTGGAAAAAGACGCCTGCACCACAGCTTCAGTAGAAAAAGACGCTACAGGAGTCAGGACGAAGAGGCTCAGTCAGAGGGACTGAGAAATACGCCTGAGGCACAATGTCCAACCTCCTATTCAGTATTAAAATGATTATTTTACACTGTTTTTTAAAACTATTATAGTTATTTGTAAGAAAACGTTTATATTTTTATTTCTTAAAATGCTTGGGCCTGAAAACAGGTTTTGATCTTTGGTTTCATTCTATAGTACAGTATTGTATTGTATAATAATTGTAAAAAATAAAGCTGATACTTCACAGATTTTGTCTATCGCTGGTTCTTTTTGGAACGTGACCCCCGCGATAAACAAGGATTCACTGTATACATGTTGAAGAAGCAGGATTCAGAGGGCAACAATTCTTTAGAGTTGTAGAAGAGTCACACAAAAGTTTCACAAGAGGAAGCTTAAAATTGAGCTCTTCCAATCTCCCGTTAATGACAGCGGAGACGCTGACGAAAACATGTGGGAGAAATTTTTTCTTGCCGTATTTGAACATGAAAAGGAAGTCGAAATCCGTCTTGATGATTTAAAGTCCACGAAAGGAACTGTCATCCGAGCGCTGAGTGCCATTAATGTAGCTGTCAGCGGCATTAGCGTGCGCAGTACCCATTACATGGTTCACAACGGATTGACAACAAAGAAGTCGGAGCAACAAAGGCCTTAAAAAGTAAAAAGGGAAAGTGTATGCAGATGAGGGCTGGAGCGTCAGTGTTACACTCTGAAATGAGCACGTTTGGAGTAAAAGTATCATTGTCCCTTCATCTATTTAATGCGTTTTTGTAAACTAATGGATTAGAATAATGTATAATGTGCCAGAACACATAATCTACAGACAGTTTGAAAAAGTAGATCAGTTTTCAGTGTTTCTTAAAAAGGCAGCACATGACAGGAGCTGCTAGCACCTCTGTATGATCAAGACCAAGAAAAAGCCCCATTATTAAATCGGCAGGGTTTGCGTGTTAAACATGTGTGAATGAAACAAAACACAACTCCAGGTCTGTTGGTGATTACAACACAAATCAGAAAATTGTATAAGATGGGCCCTTTAAGTCGTTTTAGATGAATACTGTATTTTAAAATGTGCAAATTCAAATATAATGATATACGGGTGTCACAGATTATAACTACTGCACGTAACAGGCTCAAGCACAGTTTGTCTTCTTTAAGAAAACGCTTATTTTCTGAAACTGGGTAAACTACAGTTCTGGTGTGATTCCACTTTTGGCTGTGGGTTCGTATTAGGAGTGTAAGAACAAATCTATTCGGTGATATCGTGATACTTCATTGTACAATTCTCGAATCGAGTCAAAAATGCATCCAAATTGAATTTAAAAATATTTCTCACAAAAATGAATACGTTACATTCTCTATTCTTATGATTTAAAACATTCATGAATTAGATTTCATACAATTTGTTCTTGTGCAAGTGTAGTTGACTGCATTAGAAGTAATTATTCATAAATCGCAATACATGATCCATTGTTTTAGTATTTGCATATATCGTAACATATCGAATCGTGATATATCATGATGTATTGTATTGTCAGAGTCAAATCGATGCTCACCCCTAGTTCGTACACATTTTCATTTGTGATTATGTCAATATTCCACAAAGATACAGCCAGTAAATCATTCCCCGTCTGTTTTCCGTAGGCTAAAACAAAAAGCTGAACTGCCGCAGCAGTGCAATCACAGTCACTTCATTGACGGAGGCTGTGGACATACAACTCCTCAGAGGATCAATAGTCGTGTGTCAGACAAAAAGAACAGCGCTGGAGGCCACAGCCAGACGAATAAGCAATCTCCACACTGACAGTGTGCAGGTGGCTGGCTGCACAATGAGCCCACTGACTTGTGTGATTACCTAAGAATCAGTCATTTAGAGAGCTCATCAGAGACGTATTTGGGCACGCTACGATCCCGCAGAGGCCAGTCTTCTTGGCTGTTAACCCGCACTATACTGTGCAAACGAGGATCTGCTTTTTCCATCTGCGCATGAATGAAGCTAGAGATGCACTGATCCAGCCTTTTCAATTTTGATACTGATTCTGATACTGTAGCTTTAAGTATCTGTTGATACGATATCAACAGACCCCAGTGCAGAAAACAGCATCATTTCTCTTAAAACTAAAATAAAACAAAACATATCCAAATGTGTTGTGTAGCTGTCATTACAATTTGGTAGGAAATGTTCTGGACAAACTATGACCAGTAAATAGTTTTGGAAACCGATGATCTTGCAAATTTTTCATTATCGGTGCTGATCTCTCTTACCAGTATTTCTAAATGTCGCACACATGCAAACCTACACTTACCTATAATAAGCATCTAACATGTGAATACATATGATCATGTTGCATAATCGCAGTTCAGAGTGTGAAAAAAATGTTTTAGCATGTATTAGCATATGACACATGCATATAACATATGCTAATGCCTGTTCCACTGGTAGAAAAGCAACACTCGTCTATTAAATAGCTCAAACTCTTGCCTTACAGCAGCAGGGTCTCGGGTTCTATGCCGGCGCCAGGACTGTAGCTTTTCCAAGGGCACTCTAGCCTTTTGTACAGGGGCCCCATTTTCCAGAGCACTCTCCTGCCCTGCAGTGGTCCGGCCCCATCGGGTCCACAGTTGACAGTAGCGATGATTGTAGCTGTAATGGTGATGAAGCGGACAGTGACGATGATGCTTCTGAACAGCGCGGGGGTGCAGGGGTAAGGGGTAGTCCCAGGATTCAGAGACAGCCGCGCGCCAACCTTGATGCCACAGCCTTTTGGCACACACGGGGGCCGATTATCTCCTCTTTCTCCTCTGTTTTTCTCCGGCGCTGACAGGCCTTTACAGCACCACTCACAGGTGACAGGCTCTCTATGCTCGCCTTCTCCATTATGCTTCTGTGCTTTGGATTTTGCTCATCGCCCTGTGAAAGTACAATTTTGCGATTTGAGAGATGAAAAACGCTGTATTCTGTAAAGACTTTTGCAATATTTAAAAATGGTTTAAAATGTAGATTATTTACAGCACATCTTAAATTATTAAAGGTCCCGGATTATGCAAATTGAAGATTTAAGTCATTGTTATCTCACCAAAAATATACCTGGAGTTGTGTTTTGTTTCATTCACAAATGTTTGTATAACCCTTGTTATTAGCCTGTCTACATCTCCAAAGCTCAGAATGTTCTGTTCCACTTTGTGAGGCCATTTAGTGGTAGTTTTCAAGTCAACAGACACTTTTTTACCTTTAGTTCAGCAAAAATGGGAAGTTCCAGGGCTAAAATAATTCATATGATTCTAGTGAAGGTGTTTATAGAGTTTAAAAACACAGTGGAGCACTTTCTATATCACTACACGACATCACACGGTGGAACAGAGTGTTTTCTGAGAGAAGAACCTAGCCTAAATATGCAGGATTTGTGTGTTAACCATGTGTGAATGAAACAAACACAACTCCAGGTGTGTGAATAAGGAAACAACATAAAATAGATTAGGAAATGTACCGTAATATTAAAGAAAAAGTTGCACAAGGAGAGAACTGATGCTTCAGATTCCACTTGACGAAACGCTCCATAACTTTACTTTGTTACTGCTGTTTTTATGTTCATTTGCAGAGTTCATTTGCAGAGTTCATTTGCATTACATGACTCCTCGATAAAATCTGCATAATTTTCAGTGATAATATATGAGATGGTAACAAAACGAAAAACACCAATTCAACCAAAACATAAGACTTTTTTTCAGAACAATTTCTGCGAGAAAAAAAAGGAATCACATCAACAAATCCTTTGTGTCATTCCAGTGCTGCAAAATAAACGTACAAAGGCGACGTTACAGAGATGTACCACCAGGAAAGCAGATATTAATAATGGTTTGTTATTTAAAAGGTGAGATATTATAAACCTGTGTGTGTATTTGTAATGTGCGAGTGTTTTTTTAATCCAATTCCTTTAATGTTTATAAAGAGCAACTATAATGTGCTGGAGGGTAAAGGTTTAATATGAAGGCTGACACTACTTTATAACTAATGACAAACAAAAGAAAACGTTCTGAATGTCTTCACGAGTAGAGAGCTTATATGTTGTGCTTTTAAATTTAAGACCTACGACATCGTATACGATTCAGAGGAATATGTTTTCTATAACCGCGCATAACTTTCTAACCGTAAAAGATCGAAACTTACTCTTTTCCCCTCTGAAAGTGCAGACGTAGAGGTTTCCGTACATTTCTGCGGCTTTATCCTACGTCACACTCACGCTGTGTGATGACGGGAGCAAAACGAGTGTCCAATAGGAACTTTGTTTTCCCCAAACTCATGCGCTCCGTCCATTTTGATCGACCCAAACTTTGCCAAAGAGTGAAGTGAGTCAAGATGGTCGATTCCTCTGACTGTGTGTGTTTATAACAATTGAAAAAGCCGCTCTAAGTGCAGTTTTTTTCTCAAATAAATGGCAAATTATGCATCTTGGTGTGCGTAATTGTGCATTCCTTGCTATTTTTATTTGAAAGGTTTATTTCACTCAAAATGAACAAATCCAAATGTAATAAACTCCAGGGAAATGCAGAAGTGCTGTGGCTCTGGCCCTGGACCTGACAGGAGCTGTTTCCAGGACTGGACCAGGAAAGTCATGGAGTCACTGCACTTTTTTTGTTTTTAGGGCAATAAGGAGATTTTAAATTTACTTACAGACTTGATATTTTGCATTTTTGTAGCTAAGGCCCTAAATTAAGCATTTTTTTATGTCCAAAAAGTTGTTTATACATGTTTGCTGTGTGTTTTCTATAAAAGAGTGTGAATTAAATTTTTTTCATTTTTTTTTTTTTCATCTCTATTTCTGGTCCTGTAGCTTTTATCACAGCCTCATGACACAACTACAGCAGCAGATTGTGAAATAACAGGTTGTACTGAACAAAAGGAGGTAGAACACACATTATGGGGTAAGAGGGGCAGTTTTAAAAGCAAAATTAAGAAAAAAATCCAGACAATGGAGAAATGTACTAAAATTGCCCTTAGGTCTTTGGGGGTAAAAATGTTCAAAAATAAACTCTAACATTGTAATACAGGATCTTTCTCTATAAATATGGCACTAAGAATAATGACGTAATATCTCCTGTCACATCCTCTTCCATCACTTCGGTTCTTTATGCTTCTCTCTCTCCCCTCTGAACACTGCATCTCTCCTTCACCTGGTTGCTTGGGCTCACTTGAATCCGCCTCATACTCGTCCAGCTCCCCCGTGGGGTAATTGCTTAGAGCCAGGCTTCCATTTTTATGTCTCTAATCGAGGCCAGAATGCGCTCGGCTCCAGATTTCACCTTGCCCGTGTGACACAAGCAGCAGCAGCAGCAGCAGCACTGGGCAGAGGAGGCTGATAAGGCTCAAAGGAGAGGAGAAAATCACTAGTCGATTGTAATTAGAGGCCTTATTTCGCTCGAGGAGCAGGGACACCCGAGGAGAGAGTTTCAACCTTCCTTTAAAGCTTCATGCACCACAGAGGATTGGTGCAGGTACGAGTGCTGCTATAAGATTACATGAGATTTACATGACATAGACAGGGTGATACGGACTAAAAGGTCTGGGCTGGAGTTCAAGTATCAAGCAAAATGTGAAAGAACTTGGAAATTAAAACAGAAAATGACAGAAATACAACTTATTTTATAGTTAATATTATTTTCCATCTTTTAAAAATATTTGAGAACATGTTATTCAATTTGTTTTTTCATTTTTGATTCATATAAAGGATTCATATATTTGGTCTATGGGCTGTCAGTGTGGAAAATGTAATATATAAGTCGCACCTGAGTATAAGTCGCCGAAAGCACCTAAACCCTGAAAAAAAAGTGCAGTCATCCTAGGCACCACAAATGCCTAGGATGAAGTATGCCCAAGTTAGAGCCTTTATTATTTTGTATTTTTGAGGCAAAAAAAAATCAATTTTTAGAGAATTTTGAATGTCTGTACTGTAAGTTAGCTGCACTCACAGTCTTCATATGCAGATCTACAGAAACTAGAAGGTCTAAGCTTTAAAATGATGCATCACACAAGCATGTGGGGTCTAAGATTTTCTTTTAATAAGCTGTGACAATTGGGTTTGTGTCACTGTTGTGCACAGACAAAATTAGGCGGGTGGCAACAGGTTAACACACAAACGCTGTATATTCAGGCTGGATTCTTCTCTCAAACAGAAAACAGAAGTACTCCACTGTGTTTTTAAACTCCGTACAGCTTCACTAGAATTATTTGGATGATTTCAGTCCTGGAATTGCTAATCTCGACAAAAAAAAATGTAAAAAAGTAGACAGGCAAATAATAGAGGGTTATTCAAACATCTGTGAATGGGACAAAACACAACTCTGGGTATGTTTTGAGAAGATAACAGCGCTCGAACACGGATAAAAGCTCACAAGAGTCAATTTTGCGTAATATTGGACCTTTTCGAGTATTCTCGGAAACTTCCACTTTTATTATTTTCACAATACTGTTCCTACTTCAATACCATTTGGGTCTCAATATGTCTGAAACGTACTCTTTCCCCTCAAACCAAATGTCTCTGGCTTCATTAAAACAAGATGGAGAAGTATTTCGAGAGGCTAATATTCCTGCCAACTCATCAAGATTTAAAGAGGGGGCTTGGATTGTGGTACTCCAGCCAAGGTCAGCCCGGAGCCCTGCAGAAGGCGAAAAGTCTGCTGAAAATGTCCCGCTCAGAGAAGCAGGGGGCAGGATTTTTCACGTGTAACGGACTCTCCGACGAGAATATTCCTCCGTGGTGTTTTGGGAAGAGTACAGAGAAGCAACGGAGCAGTGAAAGAGGAGGTTTGTTTGCTGGTCTCTGTGGTACAAATAAGCATGTCCAGGCACAGCTAATGACAGTATTACACAGTGGGAGCAGCCTGGTGATAAGAGGGTAAAGAAAGGAAAGATGGGAAAACACCAAACACTGTTACCAAGCACAGTGACCACGTAAATGCCCGTGAAGTCAAATGGCACTAACATGGCTGCCAAAATATTCTTATTACTGTATGTGTCGCTGTTTTCACAAATTACAGAGTTAACCCTCGAAGACCTACGTTATTGTATACGATACCGAGGAATATAACTTTCTACCCGTAAAAGACAAAAACGTACTTTTTTCCCCTCTGAAAGTGCAGACATAGAGGTTTCCGTACATTTCTTTAGGCTTTATCCTACGTCACACTCACGCTGTGTGATGACGTGCGCAAAATGAGTGTCCAATAGGAACTTTGTTTTCTGCCAAACTCATGCGCTCCGTCCATTTTGATCGAGCCAAACTTTGCCAAAGAGTGAAGTGAGTCAAGATGGTCGACTCCTCTGACTGTGTGTGTTTATAACGAGTGAAAAAGCCGCTCTAAATTGAGTTTTTTCTCAAATAAATGGCAAATTACACATATTGGTGTGTGTAATTGTGCATCCCTTACTATTTTTATTTGAAAGGTTTATTTCACTCAAAATGAACAAATCCAAATGGAAATGCAGAAGTGCTGTGGCTCTGGCCCTGGACCTGACAGGAGCTGTTTCCATGACTGGACCAGAAAAGTAATGGAGCGATTGCACTTTTTTTTGTTTTTAGGGCAATAAGGAGATTTTTAGTTTACTTACAGACTTGATATTTTGCATTTTTGTAGCTAAGGCCCTAAATTATGCATTTTTTATGTCCAAAAAGTTGTTTCTACATGTTTGCTGTGTGTTTTGTATAAAAGAGTGTGAATTTTATTTTCTGTTTTTTAAATCTCTATTTCTGGTCCTGTAGCTTTTATCACAGCCACATGACACAACTACAGCAGCAGATTGTGAAATAACAGGTTGTACTGAACAAAAGGAGGTAGAACACTTCATTATGGGGTAAAAGGGGCAGTTTTAAAAGCAAAATTAAGAAAAAAATCCAGGTGAGGAGAAATGTACTAAAATTGCCCTTAGGTCTTCAGGGGTTAAAGAGCTCATATTACGCCATTTCCTGATCTTTCTTATAATGTTTCCTCATTACAAACATACCTGGAGGTGTGTTTTTGTTTCACTCACATATTTTTAACACACAAATCCAAATTTAAAATAAACAAAACACAATTCCAAGTTTATTTTTGAGGAGGCAACAATATTTTAACATGGTTTGGGGCTCACAAGAGTCAATTTTGCATAATATAGGACCTTTAGCAAAGTTGTTACACTTATTTTACGGCTTTTATCTGTTTATTGCTATTCTATGGTTTTGCTCTTATTTTATTTGACTGGTTTTATTGTTTTAAGACTAGTATGATCAAATCTAAGCATTTATTATTATTTTTTATTTTATTGTTTATTGTTCAGGCGGCACGGTGGCTGAGTGGCAACACTCAGGCCTCACAGCAAGAAGGTTGCGGGTTCAATCCCCGGGTCGCCCGGGCCTTTCTGTGTGGAGTTTGCATGTTCTTCCCGTGTCTGGATGGGTTTCCTCCGGGTGCTCCGGTTTCCCCCATCAACTCAAAAAACATGCAGCACCTGAACTAACATCAAGGACCATGTTGTCCACCCTCCTGTGGGCTCACCACCTGCAGAGGGGTTCATAGGGGGGGTCAGGTGCTATGAGGATTGGGCAGCAAACTGCCCCCGCGACCCAGCCGGATTAAACGGGAGAAGATGGATGGATGTTTATTGTTCTGTATCTCTGTATCTGTGCAGCACTTTGGAAACAGTTTATGAAATGTGCTCTATAAATAAAGTGGACT
The DNA here is from genome assembly GCA_034769755.1 of Odontamblyopus lacepedii. Taxonomy (NCBI): domain Eukaryota; kingdom Metazoa; phylum Chordata; class Actinopteri; order Gobiiformes; family Gobiidae; genus Odontamblyopus; species Odontamblyopus lacepedii. Next base: position 3,013,233 of record CM068356.1, on the reverse strand, counting down.
GGACACACTCGGCTGTTCACTTTTCATATAAAGGGTTCAAACAATGACTTATGCGACCATTTAATTTGTGTCAGATTTGAGACGGACGCCCTTCGAGACAACTAACCAGCCGCAAAATGTCATCACCGCGTCACGGATGAGAACATGTCCCTGCTACACCCTCCTCTATTGCCTTTGTGAATCAGTATTGGACATGCAGCAGCACAGCACCGGATACTTGGACATTACAACATTATCCTCAAAGCTGCTTTATTACGCAAAATTGACTCTTAGGAGCTTTTAGCCATGTTATAACGTTACCTCCTCAAAACACACCTGGAGTTGTGTTTGAGTAGCTCTTTAATTATTGATCAGTCTAAATCTCCAAAGCTCAAAATGCTCCGTTTGACCTTAAGATGACATAAAGCAGTAGTTTTCAAGCTAACAGCTCCTTTTACCTTTTGTTCAGTAGAGACGGGCAATTTCAGGGCTGAAATCATCCAAATGGGTGCAGCAACAGAGAGTTAGAGATCGAGTTCTGTCTGAGAGAAGAACTCAGCCTAAATAAGAGGATTTATGTGTTAAAAATGTGTGAATAAAACAAAACAACACCAGGCATGTTTTAAGGGGGCAATAAAATTATAACATAAAAACAGAACATAATATGGGGCTTTTGACAAAACATATGTCCCTTTAATGTAGATTTGTCTTTGTAAAACGTCTAAGGGGTCGGCAGCCCGCGGCTCTTTCATTCTTCTGTTGTGGCTCCTGTGACTTTGGAAAATATATAATGAGTATTTAATTACATTGTATTTTTATTTTAGTGAGTTCGTTTTTAAATATAATTCAAAATTTGTAGATAATGGTAATATTGTAACATTCAAATAAAATGTTTTTGATATTTTTGTTGCTCAAAATATGCGACACGTATCCCGCCCGGATTAACTGGCACCTGCACCAGCAGCAGATTTATTGAGATTTTTGACCCCTGTTGGGTAAATGATGGACAAATCCCAGAAAAAATTAAAGTTTCTGGAGAAAACAGAACGTTTAATGCCACGTGGGCAGATTCATTCACGCTCCAGTACAGGAGATAAAATGATGACGAAACACTTTTGGTTCACTGCGGCTGGATAATTTGATCGTGGATTTTTATTTCCTATGTGGACTCAAATAGACATTTAGTAATAATGTATTTAATGCAGCTTTGCGCACATTTGTTTCCGTTTTAGAGAAACAAAACTTAAAACTCATGGCTCATGTGCATAAACTGCGCTGAAAACTGTTCGGTGCTGATGTGTTCAGCTTCTGTCAGACTAAAAGACACGACTCAGTGGATTATTTGTGTTGTATTTTCATTGATTTCATAAATGCAACACACTATAGACAGGTAAAAAAAAATCATGTGCAGTGTTGTCCTCATTTTAGAGTTTCGTGGCTCCGCGGGTGTTTTCTTTCTGTGGGAGACGCTCCAAACGGCTCTTTTAGTATTTAAGGTTGACCCCTGTTCTACACTGTTTCAAAAATCCACTATAAAAGTTGGAGGATCAAGATGAAATTTTTGTCTCTGCTTGTACACGTTTCATTGTAAGTGCAGAAAGCGCTCACTTGGAGGACCTGCTTTGTGCTGTGGCTGCATTGTATTCTGCTGTAAACTGAGTGGGAGAAACCCCTTTGACTGAAGCCAATAATAACAAACTCCAGCTTTCTTCTTTTGAAAAACTGGCTGCAGGCCTGACCTACATGACAGACAATTAAAACAGTCATAAATTCTAAATAAAAGTCAAGTGGGCCTCAAGGCTGTATTACCCAGTCAATATTCAAATAAATGTAATAGTTTAGTCTTAAAACGCATGCCACTCATCCTAAAAGCGCAAGATTTACAAAGCAAGTCAAATCCGTGCCATTAGTGACGGTACTTTTGGCGCTTTCATGAGATCAAAATCTTTCGGATCTTTTTGTTTCAAAGAGGCACTGAAAAGTTTATGACAGGCCAATGTGATAAATGATTTTATCCGCAAACTAATCAGAGAAAAATGGCCAAGATTTGATTCGACTGTTCAAACAGAAAGTGGAGACGTGCTTAAAATAATAAAATAAAAATAATCAAATAAAACAGAGACTTATTGGGATACAAAATAGGTTTTCTTGACCAAAAGCTTTCAGTTGTGTTGCCTATTCTGCTTCTGTGTTGGTTTTTGTGTTGGTTCAGCGTAAACCAGCGTAAACATGCATAAAATTAGAAAGGAAAAAAAATCTGTTCTTTTAAACAAATGAGATCCGACTCAAACCGTTTGACTATAAGGAACCGACCGTCACGTCACATCACTACTTAAAACCACAAAAACTTCAGTAACATTTAAGATATAATTTAAGATAACGGGGAAAAAGTAGGTCTCACAAGCCGCCCCTTTGGTTAAATAGAAAATGAACTGAATCACGACAAAGATGGATAATCTCAACTGTTAATTATGCATTAGGCTTTGGGGACATCACGGCTAAAAATAGTCAAAGAAGAAGTCAGAGATTAATATATGACATGGGTGGATGAGGGGCTAAAAATGGTCTCGGCGAGGTTCATTTTCAACCTATTTGGAGCCAGACAGCAGTTTACCAAGTTTCAAACGTACGCCTAAACCCTTTTGTATCCTCACAAAGATCGCTTTTGCCTTCAGGGACGGGAAGAAAAGCGCACAAACCTTCTACATTTCGCTTTCACAATAGGTGCATGTGTGCGTCCTTGTATGGGCAAAGCAGGACCGGCTATAACATATACAATGCCGGAGCGTTTAGCGAGCAATGTGTGAGAATCCTGCAAAAAGTAAGTCAAAAACGCAAAAAACTCACCAGTATTCCCACTCATGTTACACCTCTACTCCACAGCCAACTTGCAACTCCTATAGCAAAACAGGATCTCTTGAAAGTTCCACAACAATCGCAGGAAAAGCTCAGGGAAAGTTGCAGTTGCGGGGTTCATTGTACATATTTCTACGAGTTGAATCTGTCTTAGTCTGTTTAAATCCGCTTATGAAAGGTGTGCGAATGTGGTCCACTCCCTGCTGCTCCGAGGCACAGCTCCAGTCTGTCAGCGTGAGAGGGGAAAGCAGCAGCAGCGGCGGCGGCGGGAAGGGGGACTGGCTCTTCCTGATCTCCTGCCTGGATATGTGCTCCGACCGGATAAGCCACCAGGAAAGGAAGTGACATCACCAGGTGCTCCCCTCCTTCCTTTCGAGGTTTCCTTCCACAGGGAAAACATAAGCGCTTTCCTGTGAGCGCAGCAGCTGAGTAAGTAAAAGTAAGCGTGGTTTAAGCTTTCGTGGACAAATTGCACCGCTAATTTCCAAAGTTTATGCTGAAGAAAGTTGTTGTGAATGTAGTTGTGAAACTTGGGTGAGCAGATTTTCAAAATAAAAAACTGGGACAACCCTGGTTTGTGGTGGTTGGTAATAATAAAATTGGGAAACAAGTGCGTAATTCAGGAAAATTGTTCCGCACTCTGCACCAATGTTTGTCAGTATAGTCAAATTTTCTGTCTTTTGGTTATTTTTAAGCAGCTTTTCTGTATTTTGCCTAAATAATTGACAATGTATGCCTCTTTTTACTGTTGGCAGGGATCAGATTGGTCAAAAATAGGGACACCTGGGACTTTTCTTGTATAAAACCAGGACAAATCACTGGTTTTGGATAAATCCGCTGGGACAGGGGACACAGGGCTCAAAACTGGGACTGTCCCGGGTAAAGAGAGACGTCTGGTCACTCTAAACTCGCCAGTGTATTCTTGTTAAAGCTTAATGCATTGTCCACTTGCATATTTTCCAACTGCCTTAGAGCCATAAATGTACTTATAAATATAGTTGTTCCGATATTGATACTGGTATCGGCAAAAGCTCCAAAAAAAAAGCTCAATTTTTCAGGTCGTGCATTGGTATTGGCAAGTACTCAGAACAAATTACCAACTGTATTTTCTTGAAAAGCTGTGCAGACACTTAAAACACACTAATAATTACAGAAAAGACATGTTGTGTTACCTCTTCATTTAGGCTTTGGCGTGGATGCAGAACTTACTAAACTATGCAACAACTACAACAACGCCAACACGACTTTGTTTACTCTGCATAATTAGCCATGTGCTTCAGGCTTCTGTTGTTTGTGTTCATGCACAAAGTGACGAGGTAGAAAAGTAAATTGACTCTTAACACTTAAATCCTGAAAAATCTGTAATTCTTGCAGATTTTCTTAAGGTCAAAACATAAATCTATCGCTAATCTGTTACTAAATTGATTAGCTTTAGCTTCCGTCTTCATACTATGTGTATAAGTGTTGTTAAAATACTTACATACTTTATGCAGAAAACAAGTCAATTTTTGGTTAAAAGGGGTTAAAAAGTACATTTTTTTCCTATATATTAGTATTGAATTTGTTTGGTATCGCTATTATCACGAGACTTTACGAGAACTTGAGAGACCATCGGGCCACAGGTCGATTATGTCCTCAGGCTCAAAGACCTTAGAGCGAGAGCCGTGATTTCAGCAGCTACAGAGGCTAACCAACTGCACGAGGTAACTTTTATCTTAGATTTATAACAGTTATAATTGTAAAATGTATATTCTAATCGTGCATGTAAGCTATGCGCAGAGAGAAAATGTACTGATGCTTTCCTTTTGCCTAAAGACCTCCGCTGTGACAGGTGAGCAAGAGCTAGTTTTATTTAGCGCTTCTGTGTTAGCGAACCAAGATGGAGTGTCTAATTATACGTTTTAATTGTTCTGTAGTTTTCACAGCGTTTTCGGGCACTTAAGGCTAATAAATGCGCCAGTACTCGAGAACCGTGCGCAGTGTTGTCATTGAGGAGCTACAATACGGTATCGGCCTGGTATCGATACTGGCCTGGTATCAGTTTCTGCGAGTACAAAAAACTAATGGTATTAGAAGGACACTACTTGTAAACACTGAGGAGATGAGAGGAAGGATGAGGAGGAGGCAGGAAGGGGAAAACCAGGACTTTTACAGCCACTAAAGTGCATCATGAATCAGAAGAAGAGTTTGAATCGTCGCAGCAACAATAGCGTGAAAAAAGTGGACTTAAATAAGAGGATTATGCAACGTGTGGGTGAGTCTCGGCTCGCGTCACGTCTTGTCTTTGAATATAAACGATTCATTTTATCATTGTTGTGTTGAGTTGTTATGAAGTTACCTCAAGGACATCACTTAGAAAAGGAACCCGAGAGCAGATAAATCTCTATTAGTGAACGCACAATGTTTGAATAAAGAAACGTGATCCGCGTCTGTACATGTCTGGACACACAGATGCACCTGGTGTCATTATGACTTGTATTATGAAAATAACACCTGAACTTGCTTTTATTTTTCCAAAGTAAAGCCTCCATCGTGAAGGAGCTTTCACGGACTTACTAAGCTTTTTGCAACAGTGATTTATCTCAATGACAAACTGCTTACACGGCAACATTTCTTACTGGAAACTATGGGCCTTTTGTTGTGTTTAAGAGAATCATTTGCACAAGAAAGAAGTCTTTGGGAAGGCCTCCAGAACTGCCACTGCGCTGTCAACCAAAGTTATAAAACCCAAACAACTAGTTTCTCAGCCATACAAAACAAAATGCTGATCTTGAGTATTTAGTAGCCTCTTTATTCTGGCTTCATAACTTTTGTCTTAACATAAAATGCATCATAGGGGTAACGATATCCAAGTTTTATGATACGATATCGTCACAGTATGAACCCCACAGTACGATATTTACTGTGATATCGTGGGAAAGCTCAGGATGTTACGATATTCTACATCAGGGGTGTCAAACTCATTTTGGTCCGGGGGCCGTATGCACCTACTTTGATCCCAAAAGGGCCGGATCAGAAAACTCAGTTCTCTCTTCAAGTTATTGTATTTTTCTCCGTGTCTCTTAGTGGTGTTTAAGATTATATTCCTCGAGCAACGCCACTTGTTCCAAACACACTGAGCACAGATTTCCCATTCACCTCTGTCAACAAATAAGAATTAGACTATTTTTCTTGGGAAATCCTGAACTCAGCATCTGCTTTTCTCATTTTTTGACATTTTGCTGATGAGGGTCACGGTCGACAGTCAAAACGATCGTCCTTTAAGAGCGTTTGGAAAGAGGAAAGTCTTCATTTGTGCTGCTCTGGTGGGAGTCGCAACGTACAGAAACGTCGGAGACGCTGCTATGCTAAACGGTGCAGAAAATTAACAGAAAAATCTGAACATTTTAAGTGTTTTAATAGAAAAATCAGCCGAGGGCCAGATTAAAGGTCTTGGAGGGCCGGATCTGGCCCCCGGGCCGCATGTTTGACACATGTGTTCTACATAATAACAAGACTGACATTATAATAAAACGCTTTGAGCAGTCATTTGGCACAACATTTATTGTCATTAGGGATGGAACGAAATCCAAATCTCTCTGTACCATATTTTCACCATAAACATCTCACTGTGCCATATTTATTGCAATATTTTGTGTGAATCTGCTACTTTTTCCTCTAAAAATGCTTTCATAAGACTTAATCCAAAGAATTAAGATGTCAAAGTGCTTAGAACAGTTATTTCTTCATGTCGTCTGCACTGAAACGGAGCAAAGGATCATGGTCTATGTAGTTCCCTCTGGTTTTTTTTTAGCTATTTCTGCATCAGAACTGTTCATTTAAGCAAAGAGACTTGGGATTCGATATATTGTGATGGTCCACGATATTATTATGAGACCTTTGACGATACGATGTCACCGTATTTCGGTTACTGTTACATCCCTGTATATGCATGCACTTGTTCTACATTTAGATGAATAAGTGCAGAGCAGTGGGCGCAACCTTAAATGCAAACCAATACAGGATTACATGAATAAATGAATCGAAATCCAACTCTGAATAAGGTAATGACGAGGGAACATTGTTATAATTCGGTTACAAGCTCAAGTTTACATAACGCGTCCCCTAGAACTAGGCTACAACTTTATTACAGTTTATTTTGTGCGTCACCGCAAGAGCATTATTTGTGCCTAGGCCCGTGACGATAAATACTATATCACCTCATCGCTCAGGACATAACAGATGGAACTATAATTTTTGGGGGTCAGTATTTATCGTGGGGACTTTTTCTCTGCAGCAGTGGGAAAAATATGCTTATTTTGAGGTAGTACAATAACATTTGAGCTGGAGACGGCTGAATAAAAAACTTCTACGACTTCTTATAGCGACAAACTAACTACTTGAGAGTTGCGTTCTGTTATTTCATTATTACAGTTCATGTTTTTTAACAATATTGTACATTTAGAATAGTTTTTTAGGGGTTTGTTTCAATATTATCTATATTTACTCCAAGTTGAACTACACGGTTTACTAAAGCACAGTTATGATCATTATATTTAAGATTTTACCAAACATTTGACTCTTTTTTTCCCCAATCTGGCCATTTTTTTAGGTTTCAAATGATCTGTTATCATAATAAGTAGGCCAAAAACTCACAGAAACTATTTTTTGACAATTAAAATGATTAAAAAACACCTCTATTTTGTTGAAATCATGTAAAAGTATCAGAAAAATGTGTTTTCTAAGTATGAATTGTGCTTAAATTTCGATTAGAATTCTCCCTAGTGTAATGTCAAAATAATACTCTAAATTTCCTGTAATTTTCATCATATTTTTCAACTTTTCTTCACAAACTACTCCTCAGTTTGTGTGTAAAACTATCATGTATATTTACAACATGTATTACAGCACCGCATGAAGTAGAAATTAGAGAATTGTCAAAACCTGTGATACGCACTTTCAGCACTACTGTATATCGCGTTTCAAAATGTGCCATTGTGATGCCTATTTGTGTGCACGTGCGTCACCGTTTCCTGAAGCGAACCAAAAATAAATACAGATTCTGTTTCATGCGCACTGCAAATGACCCAATAGTCCTGGCAGAGTCATTTACAAGTGCTAATAAACCATTTACACCCATAATATGAGCCCTCGTTTAGCTCCGGAAACGCAGACATCAGCCCTGGGACCGACTCGAGTGAAGCCGGAGGGGGGAGGACGTGTATGAGCGAAAGGGGAGAGGATGAATCAAAGAGACAGGCCTGGACGGACTGAGTCAGAGGGCACGTCCTGTCACAGCTTCTCCACAAACACAACTCAATATTAGCTCCCTCTTCACTCGACGGCCGCCACCAACAACAAAGTCCAATCCGTTTTATTTTCCACCAGGAGCTCTGCCTTTGTGGGGTCTTCGATTTCCAGGTATTTCGTACTCCCTTGCGCACAAATAAAAAGCTGTTTTTCCATTTCTTTTCACACCGGTGAGTAGACTAAGTGATTATAGTGACAACAGAAAAGAAAAACTAAGAATTCATGATTACTAGTTTGAGTAATTGCAAATCCTGAAATTGCTGTTGCCTTGTTTTCTAGTGTAGGACTGGGCGATATGGCAAAAACTCACGACATAAGTGTTTCATATCGGTCGATATCAATAATTATCGAAATATTGTATGACTTGTTTAAAATAAGGACCAGGAGGGAAAAATACTAATTTAAACATTTTTATTTTAAACTTAACCTTCCTCTGCGGGTGTTGCCAAAGGAAAACAGCGAGAAAAAGGCGCCTGGTGTCCTGTGCACGGAGCAGACACGTGAAGACCGGAGTTTCATCGTTCTGCATCGAAACCAAACAAACGATGCTCCAGCGTGAACGAGACGGTCACGAATCAAACACGCAAAGACAAAGCTCCTCACCCGGACGGAGACATCAGAGCTCGTACTTTAGTCCCAAACTCCACTGAAAGCTTCTGTGTGCGGTGAATCCTGTGAGTGTGTGGGTCATTTCACACAGGTCCTAAACAGTGAACTTGAGTGGAAATAGCAAAACGAAGGGTGATTCTTTACCCAAACAGAACCGGGTGTTCGCACAGATACTACGGCTGCTGCAGGGGAGCAACACGTGAGTTTTAATGTGCGCGGGTTCAGGTCGGGTCCTGATCACAGACTGTTTATATTCTTTGTACTGTCTGTGGTCCCAGGATTTGCTGCGCACCAGAGGACGAGCGAGGCCTTTGCTCACGCACCAAACTCGCTTCACAACAAAGATTTAAAGCGGAGCTAAACCAGAGAGGCTCTGGCTAAACTTACGCCAAAAAAAATTCTATCGAAATGTTCTATCGAGATACATATCGTCGTCGTTTTATCGCCCAGCCCTAATCTAGTGTATTTCTTTTTATATTACTTCAATTTCTGTTGGATCTCTAAGGCAACTGAATGAAGATTGAGCAATTGCTAAACGCCGACAATGAGAAAGCAGGAGACAGCCACAGCAGCCACGTCCAACTGGTACTACTCAGGTCAAAGTAACATCTTATTTGCACCAAATAAATACTGGGGAACATCATTTGTGTGTGTTTCATTGCAGCATTTTGTTATTGCCGGGGATGAACTATCAGAGATCTGCACTGATATTAAAATTTTGGTGGATCAGACATCGGCTTCCAAGATGTCGGTTCAGTCAATCTCCCATTTTGGTTTGTAAATAAGTGTAATAAGAGGATTTACTGGATAATGTTGGCCCAAAACATCTCATAATATTAAATTTGTATATTTACAAAGCTGTTCTGTAGTTACAAAACGTATTTGGATATTCTTTTTTTATCTTACGCTGTTTGTGTTTAAAGGAAATCGATGATATTTTCAGTATCAGAATCAGAACAGAAAAGCCTAGGTGCATACACGATTATTGTAGATAACATTTTCCTTTACAACATGATTCTAAACTGTTCACTTTCCTCCTGAAGTGGTCCAAAATGATCAAGTAGTGATATTTCTGTAGTATCACATTTAAAGGTTTTTTTTTTTTGGTGCAAGGATTGAATTATGAACTTCTGTGACTCATTACAGGCACAAACTAATGACTTAAAGCGTTGCATTCAATTATTTCATTATTACCGTTCATATTTTTTTTAACAATATTGTACATTTAGAATAGTGTTTTGGGGTTAATTCTGCTTTATGTTTTGTTTCAGTGCATATGACAAGTAGGACTACACAGTTAGAGATCATTACATTTAAGACTTTACAGAGCATTTTACTCTTTCTTTCCCAACCTGGCCATTTTTTTGGGGGGGTTTCAGCTTTTACTTCCTGGTTGTAAATCATGACACTCACACCAGGGAATTCTTTAGCTGTTGAGATTTGCAGATTTTACGCAAAAAAAAAAGGAAAAACAGCTACTGCGCAACACATCGCAAGACTTTTTCAGGCTTCTGCGATCAAATCTGACCTCAAGTTGCAAAAGTTCGACCAAACCAAACTCCACGGCGTCGCCATTTATCTGTATAATGCACGTATACCGTCCATGAGAAGCGTCTGTACCTGTTCTTTGACGGAGGCCAGGATGTTGTTGGCGGTGGTGTCCTTCTCCATGCTGCTGCTGCGCCCCGTGGGTCTGATCTTCAGCACAGGACCCTCCTCTGTGCCAGGGCCCTGCTCTGGAGCGGGCATTCCTCCTGCTCCCAAACAAAACAAGGATGCATCAGAAACACCACCCAAAGGAAAGCTCTCGTCTTGTCAAAAATAGACATCAGATTAGAATCAACACTAGAATATGATCTGGAACAGAGATGAGGATTATATGTTGATAATTCATGCATTTTTTTAATCTCTTCTTATCTCAAGCACTGGCTAAAGACAAACCAGGACTGCACTCATTTTTAAATATTGTAGTTTTCTGTAGTACTAAACTGACAAGATTGTTGTATGAACTGACGTTGTTTTAATTTTTCATAGTTAGTATTTTAATTGTCTTTATGAGTGGAAAAGCCCAACCAGGGACAGGAGTTGAAAATTATCTTTAGCTACAATCTCTATATGCAGCACATCAGTTGCAAACTTTGCCTTTGGAGCTATGTTTGTTTGCATTGTCCCTGTCAAATAAACAAATAAAATAAAAAATAAAATAAAATTTCTTTTTAATTTTATGGTTTATCCAATTTTTCCAACTCAACTCAACCAAAACATTTATAAGCACGTAAAATTGTAGTTGATAATTTCTGCAATTCTGTTTCTAATTTTATAGTTTGTCCAATTTTTCCAACACAACTCAACCAAAACATTTATAAGCACGTAAAATTGTAGCCTGAAAACAGTGATCAAAGTAATGCAAAACATATCTTGAAAGAATCAGACCATCATAAAAACAAAACACTTTGAAATGTAACCAAAAATCCGAAATCGTAAAAATGGAAATCTGCAAATATTTTCAACAATGACAAATACCATGTGTGACAAATGAAATGTATAAATAAATACACTTTATAATCCATCTCGGTGTTGAAATTCTACTATAAACACTAAAACGTGGTTTCTAGTCCATACACGTAGAAGACCTACATTCTGAAAGTGCCTCCTACTTTACAGAGACAAATATAGTACGACATTTTGGATATTTGGATCAGGCTCCATTGAGAGCTCCAAGTCTGACGCTCTGTTAAACACAAGTCTAATTTGTTCACACATACCAGACTCTGAGCGCACACGTGGACACAGGCTCGTTCATGTCAACACGGCGAAAGCGACACCTCAGGAGAAGCAGACGAGTGATTCTGAAAGGGCCCGGGTTACACTGTTTTCTGTGTTATAATGTTGTTTCCTCATCAAAAACAGACCTGGCATTGTGTTTCGTTTCATTCGCACATGTTTAATACACAAACCTGCAAATTTAAGGCCGCGACACACTAGAGGATTTTTCTGTCTTAAACTATTTTTAAACATGCGACAAAAAGCGCAAACACCACAGACACGAGGAGAAACTTATGAGACTAAAAATCTCTGATCACACATCACAGACACTGCAGCGGGATCTGTCTGCGGACCTCAGGATATAAAGTTGTGAGTGTGATGGCGTCAGCTGTTTCCTGTCTACAGTAAAACTACTCACTTTGAGAGTCTTAGGTGCTCAAAAGATCAGAGCTCTGCACTTCTTGTTTAGATACAAGTCAAAACTGTGTTGTTATTATTATTTGTGAAAACCCTGAAACTTATAGTCCGAAAAATACCGTATTAAAGAGGACACAGGAACGGTTTACAAAAATTGTAACTTGTTTTATTTTTCCACGTTCATTTAATTTACTTTAAAAACGCTCAAACCCTTCCCGTGACCAAAAACAGGAAGTACAACAGAAAGGTGGACCTGGTGAGCCGGCCAAACAGAACAAAAGGATGCGGCACCGGGCCGACCCTGCACAGGGCCGTAGAAGCCGGTGCCGACATCACTAACCTAAAGAATCAGGATGTTTTTTATTGCCATATGAGTGAACAGGTTCACAACATTAGGAAATTGCTGCGGTACTTGGAGCGAAACACAGACAAACACTAAACATGCAACAAATAAAATAGAATAAAATAAAGTAGAAACAATAAGCTATAATATAACAACAAAATTTACAAATTTACAAGAATATAAGAGTATCACAGTGCAGGTAATGATCAGTGCAAAACAGGCAGGTGCAAAAACACAGGGTCATGTGACTGAAGCAGAGCGGGGGGTGGGACCAGTTCTAGTGTTATTATTTATGACTCCAACAGCAGAGGGGGAAAAAAAACGACGTTCCCAAACTATCCTTACCAAACCAAAAGGCGAAAACCAGACAGCCGGTCCCACCAGGTCAAACACAAAAGGCTAACTGCAGCGGCCAAGGCAGGCGGAGGGCGAGGCGGTGCACCATGGATATATAATAAGAGCTGGATAAGACACGCCCCCTCTATCCGTGACCGCAGACTGACGTGTGGCCGAACGAGATATTGCAGCCCAAGAAAAACTCTCCCATAGAAGCACAATGTATTTTTGGAGAAATCAAACTGTCGGGTTTTTTTTAATCGTCAAAGTGCCTAAAAATGAGCTTTGTAAGAGTTAGCCTAGCCTGAGTCCGCGCTAGCTCCGCTCTAGCAGCTCGCACTCTAGCAGCTCGCGCTCTGATTGGTCAGAACGGCGTTTCTGACGTCACACATTGGGCTGCAAACAAGGAAGTAAATGCGGAAGTTTACATCTTTTTTGCGGTCATGCGGCAGTGAGCACAGGCCATTGAAAAAAACAAGACGCCATCTTAGATTCATCTTCCAGATTTGATTCTAGTTCTATGCGGTGCACAGAGAGAGCGCGACACTGAGAGGCAGCTCATTTATACCATACGCACATAAGAGGCGCCAGCACCTAACACTATAAAACCACCTGTAATTGAATAAATGCAAGGTGGAGCTGCTTAATGTCATACTGTGGAACATTCCAGACAAAGCAATAACATCTCCATGGAGAAAAGTATTCGACAGGCCCTCCACCGCTACACAATGCACCTTTAGACATCACAAGAGTCCATTTAGTGTAAAACCGGACCTTTAAAAGAATAAATCAATAAAAAAAACTGGAAAATGCAGGCAGTCGCTCACACCAGCCACAAGCGAGCCCGCCCACACGCGCCATATGCCTCAAAGAGAAAAGCTCCTCGGCTGTGACAGTGCAAACCAGCGCCATATGGCCCTAAGACAACACCAGCGCAACCATGATTTAATGCAGTCACATAAAGTACACACAAACAGCATGAGTTGGACGGGAAAAAACTAAAGCCCTCGGACCTGCTGTAGTGGATTTAACAAGACAAGACGGGGGAGCGCGGCCGGTAAATATCGTCCTACTTGTTAGAGATGTCTCCCTTCTCTGGTATTAGAACGTGAAATAGTCGTGGCCTCATTATATCTGTTGACAGAAAGGGCCCCTGTACCTGGGCTGCATGGTGAGTCAGACAGTTAGCAGCGGTGATGGCTAATAACACAGAGGAGAGCTTTGTGACTACAGGGGTTTTTTCACAGTGACGTTTACAACCTGCCCCGGCTACCACTGCTGTCAGCTCAGAGTTACATATCAAAACACATTCTAGCTGTTGTTTTGGCTACGGATATCGCAGACTTTTCACAAGGTCTGACAGCCCAAGCGAACTCTGGCGTAGCTGGGGAAATAGCGCAACGGGAAGAAAGGGAAAATTCAAATTAAAGTGACAATAAAGAATTCTAGACATGCTTTGCAGCTGGAGTCAAAGGAGTTTCCAAAATAGGGCATCTTTAGTCAGAAGGGTTGTCAAAAACTATCGGAAAAATCAGAATCTTAGCTGCTAAAACTTGAAACTGGATACTCATTTGAGCAGGTATCGATACTGAAAAAAGTGACATTGACAGGACAGAAATGAACCTTTCCTGAAGAGCTTTAGAACGATCTTGAGCTGTGCCAGATCAAGTATAAGAGCACGTCGACTATTATACGCCCATGGACCATTATAGGACCTACCTGGACCCCTGAGAATTACACAGATATAACACCACATGGTAATATAACAGAAAATACAGTGTTTTTTGGACTATAAGTCACACTTTTTATGGTTTGGGTGATGACTTACATCCAGGTGCGACTTATATATTAAAATGACATTTCATGTATATAACTGTCAATCATATTCTGCAGATTACAAGCTGCACGTAGTGAAATATGCAGCCGAAAACGGTAATCGAGCAGCAGAAAGAACGTTTGGAGTGAGCAGGAAACTTGTGAACGACTGGAGAAAAGCAGAGGATAATCGAACTTCAGTGAAGAAAACAAACAAAGCTCATTGCAGGTTAAAAACTAGATTTAACTGGAGTTGCTCAGAAGTGACACCGAGGATGAAGAATTTAATGGATTTAGTGATTTGGAGTGAGATGAGAGTTTGGTAAACTTGTTCTGTTCTGTTGTTCCTGCTCTAGTTTTCTGAATAACTGTTCACATGTGACGCTAACTCACCAGACACATGTTCAGCCTGTTGTTCTCTGTTCTGTTGTTATTACTGTAACTTGTCTTTCAAGAGGAAATGTCTGTTCCTGGTGTCTGACTTTATAAAATAAATTTCCCCCCCAAAATGTTTTTTTCTTCTTCATTACACATTTTTTGGCTGGCGCGACTTCTACTCTGGTGTGACGTATAGTCCGGAAACTACGGTACTTCTGTTTTTCATGTTTTTAAGACAGTAAAAATAAGATTCAGCACCTTTAACTTTTTAGACTTTTTAAAACTAGATTTAGCTCGAATTGGTGGAGTTGCTCAGAAGTGACACAGAGGATGAAGAATTCAATGTGATTTGTGATTAGTGATTTGGAGCGAGATGAGAGTTTGGTAAACTTGTTCTGTTCTGTTGTTCCTGCTCTAGTTTATCTGAATAACTGTTCACATGTGACGCTAACTCACCAGACACATGTCCAGCCTGTTGTTCTCTGTTCTATTGGTATTACTACTTTCCTTTTAACTCGCCTTTCAAGATGAAATGTCTGTTTTTGGTCACTGATTTTAAAAAATAAATTTCCCCCAAAATGCGACTTCTCGTCCAGCGCGACTTAAATGTTTTTCATGTTGAAAATCCCATTCTATTGTTGTAAGAACGTCTATTCCTTAGTATCGAAATTGACTTTGAAATTTTAGTATCATGACAAGCTCTAGTCGTCCAAACAGAGACCAAAAGCACATGCACAGTTACCTCTTTCATTAGGTATTGTAAAGTTAGTGTTTGTGTATTTAGGCCATTCACCGTGCACATTCCTACAGATAATCTCAGGTACAATAAGGCCAACTGTCAATCAATTACTCACCGGGAAAAACAAAACAAACTTACATGAACGCAGCATTTTACCTGCTTCCTGTTGTATTCATTTATAACAATAGTTTATTAAATTGGAGTAAATGGTTTCTACATTTGGCTGCAACAAGTCTGAAAATAAAACTAGAACAGAAACTAAAAACAGATCAATATTTGGGCTTTTTAGCGTATCGTATATTACACAGAATCGACTCTTGTGAGCTTTAAGCCATGTCAGAACGCTGTTACCTCATCAAACACATTCCTGGAGTAGTGTTTTGTTTCATTTACACATCTCCAAAGCTCAAAATGTCCAATTCCACCTTGTGATGTCATGAAGCGGTAGTTTTCGAGTTGACAGCTCCTTTTTACCTTTAGTTCAGTCAAGATCGGCAATTCCAGCGCTGAAATCATCCAAATTATTCTAGTGAAGGTGAATGAAGTTTAAAAACACAGTGGAGTATCTATGCCTGTACATGTGTGTGTATATACATATTTTTTCATTATTATTGTATGTATTTTTTTTATTTTTTCTTTCTTTTCAAGTCCCTTTTTACATAGATTTTAATTTTATGTGCGAAAAAAAAAAATGTGCGTATATACTGTGACTTATACGGAGGGGAAAAAAAGCACTGAATAAATTGCAAATTTAAAAAAAATAAAAACACAAAGGAGCACTTCCTGTATAGCCACATGACATCACAAGGTGGAACGGAGTGTTTTCTGTTTGAGGGAAGAACTCAGCCTAAATATGCAGGATTTAAACATGTGTGAATGAAACGAAACGCAACTCCAGGTATGTTTTTGATGAGGAAACAACATCATAACATAGAAAATAGCGCAATACGGGACATTTAAAGTCGGTATTATTCTATTGACTACAGCAAGTTTATAAAGTAGCCAAAACTATACTACAACTTATAACTGTAACATTTCAACTGGCCATTACACATTGCAAAAAATACAAAGAAAAAGATCTATATTACTACATGTGCACATTATTCCAGCTTGCAGGATAAAAAATGTCTTGCAGCCGCAGCTTTTACTGAATGGGCCCATTTTGCTGCTGCAGACATCATGTGAAAAGAGTTAAAGGTTCATACGCCTCACCATAAATGCTCCGTGGTGAGGGGAGCCATTAGCCCGGGATGACAGCCAGTTTAAACGCGCAGGGCCGGCCGGATTGTTTACAAGGAGAAGTTTTTGGCAGAGGATGAGACCGGGGATGGGGGGGGGGGGGGGTCAGGAGGAACGTAAAAAGTACTATATGGGAGGTCCCTCAGAAATGTGACCTTAAAGTATTCCTGGAGACACCAAGACGAGGCGCGTGTTTCAGGGTGTAAATCCCACCCCTCCAAACATATCGAAATGTCAGCCCCCCACATTCCTGCACAGCTCGTTCACTACAAAATCGCATCCCCAATCGCCCCCTCTTTTGTTGGCCTGTCACTGTAATTACCACATCCACTTCAGTACATGTTAAATGGAACAGTAATTTTTGGGAACTTTGTCTTTGTACTCAGGTTATTTTTTTCTTTTATAGGGTTAAGTTTTGTTCTTTTACTGTACTAAGATTTAAGCTGTAGAGGGTTGAATAACTCACTTCTATGACTCATTACAGCTAGAAACTAACAACTTAAAGGTGCATTGTGTAACGTTTTGCTTTTGCTTTTGGGTCTGTCACCTGTTTGATTACATGTGTCATTTGCCTGGAATGTTCTACCCAGGCTGGCGCCGCCTAGTGCCTCTGCTCAGTTTCATTTCTCTCCAGGGACTAGGTCAGGAATCAGAATACACTCGGCTGTTCGCTACTAGGGATGGGCAGGATTAGTCGATTAATCGATAATTGATCATTAAGTATTTGGTCGATCACGTTCATTTTAATGGACAAACTGAATGTAGGTGTCTGTGCGTAACGTAGCGTAAGGAGTCGAGGCTGCGTCTCACAGCACAAACACTGGAGCTGTGGTCCCACAGTCCCACGTCTCGGCTCTGGCTCCTTGGAGATCACTATATTCCTCAGAGTGCGTTTACCTGCACATTAGTATCCCAGGTATGAGCAGGTTTTTTGAGGATCCCGGTTTCACATGTTTACGCAGCATCTCCAACACGACATACGCACAGAACAGACTCACCATCAGCAGAACATCCTCTGTCACAGAAAGAACACTCATATTCCACTGAGTCATGTTCTTTAGTCCAACAGAAGCTGAAGCAGCAGCACAAGGAAAGAGCTGCTTTTTTCACTTCCTGTTTATGCAAATGAGCCATGAGGTTTTAAGTTTTGTTTCTGTAAGACGTAAACAAATGTTTAAAGCTGCATTAAACACATTCTGATCTCACACTGATGAGGCTCTGGAGTGATTATGTTTATATGTTGTAAAGTTGAGTTTATTTATGCAGATTAGTAATAGTAATAATAGTGATAATTTTAATATAAAATGTTAATGATTAATCAAAAATCGATCGTTAATTTTCCCGACGATCGATTAAGAAAATTTAATCGAATGCCATTTTATTTGCTACATCCCGAAAGTTGTAGCTGGTGCACCGGCCAATCAGTGAAGCAGTGTGTTGGCCAGAACCCGAGCTTCGATAGCAGACTGCACACGGTATGTGCACGTGACGAAATAGCAGCGACTGGACGAGTAAAAAAAGTACCCGCCTACTGTTGAGCGAAGGAATCCTAATGCTGCGAGGCCAGACGGTTTCCACGAAGTGAAACTGACTGATGAATCAATCTATGAATGTTCCATAATATGCCCTTAAAAGGCTCTACTTTACATCTATTCAATTACAGGTGCTTTTGTAGCTCAAAAATACCTAGAAAAACAGGCGTTCTGACTGTGAGCGGGGTCGCCTCTCCACTGATCTGACCTGTAACTTGGTCTAGTTTGGGCTGCATGAAGATGGAAAGGTTTAATGCCACACTGTGAAACATTCCAGACAAAAGAATAACATCTCCGGGGAATAAAACATTTGCACCTTTAAGTAAAGATGTGGCAGATTACTTGGGGTTTTGAAAAATGGCAAAAATCGTTAAACTGAAGATTATTATGAAACAAGTTTCTCCCGACTGTTATTGTGCAATTACGATTGGATTTCTATACAAATGTAACTGAAGTAATTTACAGTTCCTTAAATAATTGCATATGATAAGAATGGAAATGTTAAGAGCAGTCCCTTCTATAACTTTGATTAAAATTGCAAAAAAAAGAAGAAAAAAAATCATAATCTTATTCTGTTTTGGAGATTTAAGTGTTATATTCTGTTATGTATTTACTGCAGCTCATATTTTTTTTAATCAATATTCCATATTTAGAATACTTTTTGTGGTATAACTCTGCTTTAGGTTTCGGTTTCAATATTATTACAGATTCAAGATTTGTCATCACGACGGGCCTACTCGTTTGTGAACTTTCAATGATTTGATTCCAAGAAATTCCAGCTACAGGAAGACAGGAGAGGAGCGCCGTTTTGGCTCGGCAGAACTCCTCCTCCTCCTCCTCCTCCTCCTCCTCCTCTCCGACTTCTGCTCAAACGAAAACAGGAATGAGTCAGTTCAGTTTTGACAAAGTTGTTAACCCGGTCAGAGCGGGGAAATCCTGTGACAAAAGGTGTGGAAGTGAAGCCGTAACTGCACAGATAGAGTTATGGTCTTTAGAAATGAGGTTTAAAGCTTCTCTTATCATGTCTGGCCTGTTTATGACCTCCCTATTTCACTGCTAATACGCTACAGTCTGTTATTATGAGGCCGCTTATTCACCCCTGACACACATTCAAGGCTATCGCTGAAGTCACTCTTAAACTTGCATTTTGCTGAAGTGTGTGCACTAAGCGAACTTGAAAAGGGTTCAAAAATGTGCCCTTTAGACTTATAAATGCATATCTGAACGTGCAGAATACAAAGATTTTATATATTTGGAATTAAGTCCGACTAATGTAATAATTAAAAGGTCCAAAACTGCAAAAAACTAAATCTAGGCAAGTTAAGATGACTTAAATTAAGAATGTTTCATCATGATTTGAGCAAATTTCATTATGATTTGAGCAAATTTCATTTGACAAGTAAAATGAAGTGGAACTAGACTTTTTGTAGTTAAAATATGAAATTACATCATTAAAATAAGATTAACAACAACTTTTTGCACATAAAATAAGAAAAAAACAACTTTGTGCACTTAAAATAAGAAAAAACAACAACTTTGTGCACTTAAAATAAGAAAAAACAACAACTTTGTGCACTTAAAATAAGAAAAAACAACTACTTTTTGCACTTAAAATAAACAAAATCAAATGTTTCTTGAATTAAGAAAAACACAGGTATTTCACTGGCAGATAATTTTACTTGTCAAGTGAAATTTACTCAAATCATGATGAATCTTTCTTAATAGACTCAAATAGAGTCAAATGTTCTTAATTTAAGTCATTCTAACTTACCTAGATATTGTTTTTTCCCGTGTATATAATGCAAAATTTACTCTTGTGTTTCTTTAACGCCTGAATTTATATAGATGTATATAAAATGTTTTGTGTGTGTTTTTGCCTTTAAGTAGTTGGTCATTTAAATTGAGATTATTAAATTGACTATAGCAAAAATAAAAAATAATAGAAATGTGGGTATGTTGCAAATTTGCGACAACTAGAAACGAGTGCTTGCCAAAGGTTCTTAGGAAGGTTCTGCATCTGCACAAACCGCCCACGATCTCGGTTTATATCTTTATCTGAACAGTTTTGTGACACTCGGCGTTAAGGCGTTATGTCATGTTATAATGTTGTTACCTCCTCAAAAACAAAACGCTCTGTTCCACCCTGTGATGTCATGAAGAGGTAGTTTTCAAGTGAACGGCTCCTTTTGTCTTTAGGTCAGTAGAGATTGGCACTTCCAAAGCTGAAATCATCCAGATGATTCTCGTGAAGGTGTATGGAGTTTTAAACACAGTGGGGCACTTCCTGTATTACCACATGACATCACAAGGTGGAACAGAGTGTTTTCAGTTTGAGAGAAGAACTCAGCCTAAACATGCAGGATTTGTGTGTTAATTAAACATGTGTGAAGGAAACAAAAGCACAACTCCAGGTACCACATTTTTCGGACTATAAGTCGCTCTGGACTATAAGTCGCACCAGCCAAAAAATGCACAATGAAGAAGAAAAAAACATGTATAAGTCGCACTTTTTTGGGGGAAATTTATTTTGTAAAATCAGAGACCAAGAACCAACATTTCATCTTGAAAGGCGAGTTATAGAAGTTATAGTAATAAAAACAACCGAATAGAGAAGAATCCGTGTGTCATTCGTTTGTTCGTTTTTCAATATAAAACCAAAAATAAGAAAACAAAACTAAAAAACCTTTTCTTTATTATTTGTCTCTAAAAACAAAATGAAAAAACAGATAATGATTTGTTTTTTCATTTTTGATTCATATATACGATTCATATATTTGGTTTATGGACTGTCAGTGTGAAAAATGTAATATATAAGTCACACCTGAGTATAAGGACCCACCAAAACCCTGAAAAAAGTGCAACTTATAGTCCAAAAATATGGTATGTTTGTGATAAGGAAACTACATTATAACATAGATCAAAAAACAGCGTAATATGGACACTTTAAGTCCGCAGTGCCTGATTTTTGAGCCTGTTTGAGTTTGATTTCCAGATTTTTGAATGCTGCGAGTAACATGAGCAGATGAGCCAATGACGAACGAGAATTTTAAACGTTCCACCAATGGAAACTGTTTTTCCCTTTCAAAAATACAGCGAGTAGGTCACAGGGTAAATGCCTGAACGATAGGTTACCAAAAGTATTCAAAAATGTAGACTTGCTACTTACTTCCTTACGAAATCTGCTCTTGGCTTTTTGTGTCAGTGGTATAATTAGTTTCAGAATTGTTGTTTATCGTCTATATTTTCTTCAGAAATATAGTGCACTTCAAAATCTGTGTATTTCATATCAAGATTATCCTCCAAAAAGCATAAATTCAACCTTTTTTTTATGCTATTACTGCACTGACATAGATTCATATCTGTACATAAGGACGGTTCATAGGTACATGAAAACACAAAACACCCTGTCCAAAAACACCTTGTCCTAAAACCCTATTTGTAATGGTGCATTCAAGGTCCATTTCTCACCTTTAATAAAAGCTTCCCACATATTCTTTAAAAAAAAAAAATCTGGAATTAAGGGAGATTTTAGCACATCCATTAGCCTAATATATTCCAGCAAAATACAAAAAGTTTTCTCCGAGACCTTTTAAGAAAAAAAAAACCCTGATCTTACCTCTGAAATTCCCCATTAGCGTGGGTCTGCTGGTATGCTTTTAGCCTTCGCAGCTTCATCAACACCGAGCACAACAACTCTGCAACCAGCCTAGTCTAGTCTGCTCATATATTCACAAACCACTGGTCCTTCCACATTCCCTCTTCCCCACGTTCCCTCCAAATGCCGCAAACCACAACCCAGGTGAACTTTTCTGTCGTGTGAAGGGAAAATGAGGCTCTTGCTACCTTTTTTTGCTGCTTATTTTGAATTTATTATCACCATTTCTACATTTTTTTTTTTGCTCTTTGTTGTTGTTATATTATATTATATTGTGATGTGTGAGCTACTGTGCCCAAATAATTTCCCCTGTGGATGAATAAAGTTTGTCTAAGCGCAAGTCTAGGTCTAAAAGCAGGTAATACTGGAGGAAAACTGCACTGACGTTCCCACACAGTCTCCGTATGACCTCATTTCGGTTGAAGCGCGGAGGCTAATTATTGCTGTTACTGTTACTGCCCTTGACTAAACACAAGACAAATACTGTTTACGTGGGACGGCTGGTCTCAAGAGGTTTTTAACAAAATGCTCATCTAACTAAGTGCACACAAGACACAAGTGCACAAAGCTATTTTTATACCGACCAGAAAGACCTAAAAAGGTAAGTGTCAACAGCAACTAGGGAGGATTTTGCTATTAAATTTGACATATAAACAGGACGAATACTTATAAGCTGAAGGCAACTTATTATATTTGAACTTAATGACCCACCAAATGGCATTAAAGGGAAACTGCGGCACATTTGAAACTTAAGTCCATTGCTAGAGGTGATTGAATACTGTCAGAAGCCAAAAAAACAGCACAACAGCACAGATCAGTGTTGCCTTGGCGGAGATCTCGCTGTGGTAGTGAGTCTGTCAAGGCAACAAACAAGCGTAGTGACTGGGGCAAGTTCTGCGCACAGAAGAGGCTTAATAACACTTTCTAACCCAACTTACAACAGCCACAAGTCTAACAAATGAGTCAAGGCAACAAACTAGTGTAGTGATGGGGGCAAGTTCTTAGCTTCCACATAAAACGCCAAATTGCTTCACACTGAAGAAGTTTAACACCACTTTCTAACCCATCTTACAACAGCCACGAGTCTAACAAACAAAACGCTCTGCCTGGTTCACTCACTAGTGTCTGGAAACGTTATAAAACAACTTCATTAGCAGCCTTAGACTTAGGTTTGTTGATTTCCCACTGCACAGGCCAAAGCCCAAAAGACTCGATCGCCGACGTCGTTTCTAAACCCATTTATTTACGAGTGAATTATATTTTTTGAAAAACACTAAAAAATACATTCCCGAACCATTTTCTTTCAACAACTTTCAGTTTCTATTGTTCTTCACCGTCAGTAGACGATTCTCACTTGTTGCTTCTGGCGGCTCGAGCCTCTCGTCGCCGCTGGAGTCGACGATCGAGTCTTTTGGGCTTTGGCCTGAGCAGTGGGAAATCAACAGAGGGAAGTGTAAGGTGCTTATAAAGTTTTATAACGTTTCCAGACACTAATGAGTGAACCAGGCAGAGCGTTTTGTTTGTTAGACTTGTGGCTGTGGTAAGATGGGTTAGAAAGTGGTGTTAAGCCTCTTCTGTGTGCAAATGCATTTTAATGGGAAGTTAAGACCTTGCCTCAATCACTACGATAGTTTGTTGTTGACAGACTCACTCCCACAGCGAGATCTCCACCGAGGCAACACTGATCTGTGCCGTTGTGCTGTTTTTTTGGCTTCTGACAGTATTCGACCACCTCTAGTGATGGACTATAGCTTCAAACGTGCCGGAGTTCCCAGTACTTATTCAATAAAAGGCCTTTTAGTGCTCAGAATTAACTTGAAACACTTGCATTCTTACAGCGAGTGGGTTTGCGCAGATGTGATTTGTAACTTGGCCTGGAGGAGTCACTTGTCTGTCACTAAGAAGACTGACAAGTTTAATGCTATACTGTGGAACATATGCAATAAAATCCCCAAGGAGACTAGCAGGCGGCAGACCCTACAACAAAAAACGTTATTTAGAGCATTTTTCCATCTCGAATATGTAACAGAAAGAATGCACTTTTCTATGTGACATTAGCTTGTTTTTGTCTGCAAATGTTTTGCATAAATAATATTTGCACAACATTCATTTCCTGCCAGTGTTTATCTGCACACGCACAGGCCACATGTCACATCAATCAATACTAAAACTTGTATTGAAACTAGATACTTATTTGAGCTGGTATCGAAAAAAAGACACATTCACGGGACAGAAATGAACCTTTCTTGAATAGTTTTAAAATGATCTTGAACTGTATAAGAGCACAAACCTGGACCACTGAGGGATTACACAGATAAAAGACTATTAGACTACTAAAAGAATGTTGAAAATTACATTCTATTGTCTAAATAAAGAGTATTTTTTAACTCTCATCATGGTAACAGAATCGGTTTTGAGTATCAAAGTCTATTCCTGAGTTTCAGATGTTTGCATCGTGACTTCACTATTACAAAACAGCAATTAAAGTGGAGCGAGAGTCTATTAAATACTCTTATCTTATCTTAAGTGCGCTGCCAATACTACACGTGCTCTGACCTCGGCTTCAGTCTGTACCATGTGGTTCTACTACCAGGACTACTCTTATTTACACATCCAAATTAAAGGTGCACTGTGTCACTTTTCTGGTGGAGGGTCCTCTCGCTTTGCCTAGAAAGCGCCACAATATACTATTAAACTTGTCTATTTCTATAAAAACAAGCGCGTGACACCACTGAGCTAAGTCACACTGCAAATTTCTCTGATCTGCACTGGAAAAAACAATCTCTATGCAAGTTAAAATGACTTAAATTAAGAATATTTTACTTTATTTGAGTCGATTCATCTTGACAAGTAAAATTATCTGCCAGTGGAATAAGTGTTTTTCTCTTAATTCAAGCAACATTTGAATTTATTTCTTATTTTAAGTACAAAAAGTTGTTTTTTTTCTTATTTTAAGTGTAGCAAGATGTATTTTCATATTTCAAGTACAAAAATCTTAATGCACTGGGAGATAATTTTACTTCCATCCATCCATCTTCTCCCGCTTAATCCGGCTGGGTCGCGGGGGCAGTTTGCTGCCCAATACTCATAGCACCTGACCCCCTATGAACCCCTCTGCAGGTGGTGAGCCCACAGGAGGGTGGACAACATGGTCCTTGATGTTAGTTCAGGTGCTGCATGTTTTGGGTTGATGGGGGAAACCGGAGTACCCGGAGGAAACCCATCCAGACACGGGGAGAACATGCAAACTCCACACAGAAAGGCCCGGGCGACCCGGGGATCGAACCCGCAACCTTCTTGCTGTGAGGCCTGAGTGTTGCCACTCAGCCACCGTGCTGCGATAATTTTACTTGTCAACTGAAATTTACTCAAATCATGGTAAAAATTTCTTAATCCAAGTAATTTTAGCTTGACTAGATTTTGTTTTTTTCAATGTGGCCAAGATTTTAAAACTTCTATCAGGTTATTCATCTTGTTTTCAGATTTATTATCCACTTACTAGTTCTGAGGCTGTTTAATTCTAGTCTAGAGGTCGTTTATTTTAAGATAACTTGTCAAGTAGAATGATCTTGCTGCGTGGATGGATAATTTCACTACTTTTAAGTCATTTTCTGATGGATTTAAGTGTTTATGGGTCAATGACATAAGGATTTTCAACAGGCAAATTTTAAAATATAAAAAATATTAGTTTCTATTAAACATTTTCAGATATTTACAGGTGCATAAATCTACGTTTAGTGTTATGTTATATATAACATTGACCTTAAAAATGTCATGTGGTGCAACCGAGAATAACCTTAAAATTGTGTTATTTTCTAAAACTTGGTTGGGATATTAATCTAAATTCTGAGTAATATGAAGTGTATAGAAATAAACTGTTGCATTTCTTTAGATTTTTAATGCATATTGATATTTTCTTTTGCTGTCCAATATGACAGTCGCCTGCTTGTGTTTAATGAACAAACTACTGCCCTGGAAAATGCATCAAATGAAGAAAATTGAAGAAAAATGACTAAAAAAATCCCATTCATCCAAGTCTACTTTGTCTGTTATTAAAATTCCTGCTGTTATCAGTCGCACCACATGATGCACGGTCGCACCACATGACACTTTAACACTTTTAGTACAAAAAACATGCAGAATAACTCATGATTTCTGAAAAAAATGATTTGCTTCCATGGAGCTCAGAGGTACGACAGAAATGTGCTGAATTATTATGAAATTTGAACCTTTTTAACTGAGGAAACTGCAATTTAACAGAAAATGTAGGCGTCACGTCACTGACCCTTATATCTTAAATTCTGGCCAAGCTTTTTGCAGTGTACAAACCAGATCTATGGAGCAGTGACCACACTCGCACTAAAAATGCATGTTTCTAGGTATTTTTGAGCAATAAAAACATGTGAAAGTTACACCGTGTGCCTTTAAAACACACTTTACAACACCGGGGAGTAAAAAAGAAACAGTGTTATCCCCTTCACAAAGCCTACACCAAGCGCAGTGTTAAATCTGACTGAATAAGCCCGTTTTATAGGCAGTGTCACCAGGCTACGGGCAGATTTAGCGTTCCACTTTCAAAACAGTGGCTTTTCCCTCTGCCTTTTCACTCTGGTATGAATCCAGCGGTTGTGTGATCCTCTGAAAGCCACCTATGTTCTGTCACCGCTCCCTGGGGAGAGCTGCACTGGCAAATCTAATATGACTGTCAGACTGTGGACGCGCATGAGACCAGGGTTAGGGGAATATTAAGTTAAAGAGGGGAAAGTTTACTTGCTCCACTCGGGTCAGGATGTGGAGATTCCCACAGGACACATTTGGAGTTTTATTTGAAATTCAATCATCGACTGGTTTTGTATTTAAAGGGCGGATATTACGCTATTTTCTGAGCTACATTATAATGTTTCCTCATCAAAAACATGCCTGGAGTTGTCTTTTGTTTCATTCTCACATGTTTAACACACAAATCCTGCATATTTAGGCGGAGTTTTTATCTCGAACTGAAAACACTCCACCATTTGGTAATTCTAGATCTGAAATAATCCACTTTTTACGAAACAAAAGGTCAAAAGTAACTCGAAAACTACCACTACACTGCAAAAAGCCATATCTAAGTAAGTTAAAATGACTTGAAACATTTTACTTTATTCGCGTAGATTCAACCTGACGAGTAAAATTATCTACCAATGGAATAAGTGTGTTTTTAAACCAAGCAACGTTTTGATTTTGTTTCTTGTTTTAAGTGCAAGAAGTTGTTGTTTTTCTTATTTTAAGTGCAGCAAAATGTGGGCTAAACTACCGTATTTTTGGACTCTAAGTCGCACTTTTTTTCAGGGTTTGGGTGGTTCCTGCAACTTATACTCAGGTGCGACTTATATATTACATTTTTCACACTGAGCCCATAGACCAAATATATGAATCGTATATATGAATCAAAAATGCAAAAACAAATCGTTATCTATTTTTTTATTTTGTTTTTAGAGACAAATATTAAAGAGTTGTTTTTTCATTTTCTTATTTTTGGTTCTATATTGAAAAAATGAATGAACGAATGACACATGGATTGTTCTCTATTCAGTTGTTTTTATTACTATAACTTCTATAACTCGCCTTTCAAGATGAACTGTTTCTTGGTCTCTGATTTTATAAAATAAATTTCCCCCAAAAAGTGCGACTTGTACATGTTTTTTTCTTCTTCACTTCACTTCTTCGACTTATACTCCAGAGCGACTTATAGTCCGAAAAATACAATAGTATTAAAACTAGATACTAATTTGAGCAGGTATCGATACAAAAAAAGTCACACTGACAGGACAGAAATGAACCTTTCCTGAATAGTTTTAGAACGATCTTGAGCTGAACAGAACAAGAATAAGAGCACATGGACTAGAGACGAGACTAGACTATGACTGAGGGATCACACAGGTAAAAGACCAGGTGGTAATATAAAAGAAAGGACGATTAAATGTTGAGAATGATTTATTTCGCTATTTATTTATTGCTCATGCATCAACTCAAAGAGAACAACAGCAACAATAACCAGCCAACCAACCAGCACAAGTCCATATTCCAGTCATTACTTTCCTTGTCTTAGCTGCACGAACAAAAGGAACAGGAAGAAGATAAATCTTATAAACCTGCTCCTTTCACAGATCAAAAAATTTAACATTTCTTTAATAACCAACCCCCACTCCAAAACCAAGCCAAGCCAAGCCACCAGTGAGCCACATGTAAATATATTACATGATCTTTCTTGTGGTTTACATTTCATTAACTTTAAACACTTTCCTCAGTCACGTCGTCCATCATTATTTTATCCTTGTACGTTTTCTTAAATCTAGAAACATTCGTGCAACTTTTAAAATCACAACGGAACAAGTTCAGTATCTTAACTCCGAACACAGAGACACATTTCTGTTTTAATGTCGTCCTTGAAAACACAGATCTGAAAAAAATATTGTCTTCTACGCTCACCGTCCTCCGAGACAAACGTAAAAAGATTTTGTAGAGCTTCAGGTAAATGTCTGTCTTTGGCTCTCGACAAAACGAATAAAATCTTAAGATCAACTAACTCTTTAAACTTTAGTTGATTTGACTTAAACAGAGGGATGGTTTGCTCTCTGAAACCCTTTTTGTTTATTCTTATTGCTCTTTTTTGCAGCAAGAACAAAGGTTTTATGGTACTTAGATGAGCATCGCCCCAAACTTCTGAGCAGTAGCGAAAATAAGGGAGAATCAATGAGCAATACAACATGTGAAGTGAATTACAATCTAACAAATCTTTGACTTTATATAATATACCAATATTTTTGCAGATTTTTCTTTTGATGTAGTTCACATGAGACTTCCAATTTATTTTTTCATCAGAATTTGATCTCTATACTAACGCCATCAATTGCTACTGTCACATTCTCGTTCTTTTTCTGGTTCCCAAAAATTATATACTTTGTCTATTGTCTAAATAAAGACGATTTTTATTATTGTCGTAATATAAGAATCAGTATTGAGTATCAAGTCTATTGCAGAGTTTGAATTTTTATGTCATGACTATTACAATACCCTCCTGAGACCTGAGCTTTTGCCTGGTGTGCATTTTTTATTTCTTCTTACTATTTGGGATAAGTAGGACCCATTAAGTATAATAACTAAACTGTTTTTATACAGGAAGTATTTCTGACTCATGAGAACAATGGGTCAATTTTACTGCGTGACATCAACAGACACCGCCGTTTTAAAAATGTAAAAACACTAAAATGTACAGATAAAATGCATTCAGTTGTTGTTCAATCGTTACAAAAAAAGTGGACGTGCAAAAAGTGCAAGGTACAAAATGGAGGCAGCAGTTTCCTCTCCAGCAGCAGAACCGTCCAGATATTATATATATATATACCATGCTGTTTTTTCTTTGCTGTAAAGGTTTTTTTGTTGATTTCCCTGCCATTTTTTTCACTGAAATTTGGTGTAATATTGTGATATCAGCACAAGATCGCACAGGCAGAGTCCCTCAATATGGCTGACAGGTGAAAGTTAAAAAAAAATTGACTATCATGGTGCTAAGAGGCAAAAATGTTATGTCCTTGTATGAGGCTGCAGGGTCTCAAGAGGTTAAAGCAAATAATCAGAGTTGAGAGAGTCTTTTAAACACTTTGTTTATCTTAATACTGACAATACAACACATGTTCTGACCTGCCTTTAGTCTGTAGAAAAAAGCATTTTCATATTTTAACTACAAGAAAACTACAAAAAGTCTTGTTCCAATGGTAGATACTTTGACTTGTCAAGTGAAATTTGCTCAAATCATGATAAAACTTTCTAAATTCAAGTCGTCTAACCTTGGCTAGATTTTCGTTTTTGCCGTATCAGAGAATAATTTTACCATGTCATTTCAGATTTCGCCCTTTTCTTTTGTTTGTTGGGTCGTAGCGTAATTGTGCACTGTCGAAAAAGTGAATATTATGAAAAACTGCAGCTGGGAAATTGTAGTGTGCCGCGTAAGCCAACAAACCAGTCCGCAAACAGCTCTTTCCAGTTCATGTAGTAAATATATTCCTTTATCCTTCACAAATACAACCACATGAGCCCCGCATTCAAAAAGCCATTATGTCAGTCAGCAGAACAGAGATTTATTTTCATGGAGCTAACAGACGATGGGTCAGAGACTTAAACTACGACGAAATGGGGTCGAGAAATAATTACACATTAGTGCGAATTTCAATTTCCACAGACTGTTGTTCAGCCACTGGGTTTATGAGGATGGCGGAGCTCAAAGGCGCGACAAATGGGAACCGTGACAAATCCAGACTTCAATTATCCAACCGCACACAGCAAAGACAAAAGATAAGAATCGAAGAATCGTTTTTGTGTAGATTTAACTTTGTACAGACCCTGGGAAGGGCTGGAGTAAAAACACAAAACTGATGGAGCCAAATGTTCAAATACAATGACCGTTCGGGAAGCCTGGGTGCCATAAACTTAACTATAATTAGAGTTTGCGGTATAAAGGAAAGCAATTTAGGCAACCAAAGCATTAATGCATTAGCAGAATATTTAGTTTCTTAATTAAAAAGGCCTATTTAGACATTTTACTCCCACTGACTTGGAATTTAAGCTGTGAAACTAGTTTTAATGGCTTGCAGTGGCCTAAATAATACAACACCGCAAAAAAGCTTGGCCAAAATAGATATAAACGCCTAAATCTATCAGAAAATTACTTAAAAATTGTGAAATTCTCAGCAAGATCATTTTACTTGACAAGTTTATCCTAAAATAAATTACCTCTAGACTAGAATAAACCAGCCTCAGAACTAGTAAGTACATAACAAAAATGAAAACAAGATTAATAAACTGATATAAGTTTTAAAATCGGTATAAAGTTAAGTGAAATTATTCCTCACTTACCTTACACGGCAAAAAACCAAATCTAGTCAAGCTAAAATTACTTGGATTAAGACATTTTTACCATGATGTGAGTAAATTTCACTTGACAAGTAAAATTATCCGCCAGTGTAGTAAGATTTTTGTACTTAAAACATGAAAATACATCTTGCTACACTTAAAGTAAGAAAAATAACAACTTTCTGCACTTAAAATAAGAAATAAAGTGAAATGTTACTTGAATTAGGAGAAAAATACTTATCCCACTGGCAGATAATTTCACTTGTCAAGATGAATCGACTCAAATAAAGTAAAATGTTCTTAATTTAAGTCATTTTAACTCACCTACAGATTGTTTTTTCAAGTGTGTGCATTCTGAGCATCTTAAGTATTCACAGTGATGAGTTTATAAGCACTTTCAGACGCCACAGTCACAGTAACATGGCTAACAACAACTAGCATGCTAAGCGCAGACTTCCTGACACTGATTTTTGACCTCAATAGACGCTTATAAAATATTTGAACTGGGGCAAGACCGATTTTGGTAAAATACATGTGGGGAAAAAAATCAGGTACAGACGCTTTAACAAGTGTAAACGGACCTAGAATGGAAATAACTGAAGTAAGTTACAAAAGGTTAAAAGGTGCACTGCGTAACCTTTTGGTTGGTGGTCCGGCAGGCTTGTTTCTATGGATATGTCATTGCTCTGCCTGGAATGTTCCACAGTGTGACATTAAACAGCTCTACCTTACATTTACTTAATTACAGGTGGTTTTATAGCTCAAAAATACCTAGAAAAACAAAATTCTGACCGTAAACGGGGTTGCCTCTAGAGATTTTTTGGCTTCCGATCCGATCTTAGTTTTTAAGGAGTGCTCTTTCCAATACCGATCCGATACTTTTAATTCAACCCTAAGGAATGGGAGGAACATTTCCACTTTGCCGCCTTGAGCTTGTAAACCTCAAACTCGCCCGGATGATTCTTTTGTTAGTGGCGAATCAAATTGTTCGTGTTAAAGTGGCTCTGCTTGTTCCTCCAGGAGAAACTGTTTGTTTGCAGCGATTACACGTCGCTGTTTGACTCTCGTTTTGTTGTAGTGAAAAGTCCCACACAGCGACATGGCGGCGTTTTGATTTACAGCTGCCGTAAAGCGAGTCGACGCTGCAAAAACATGTGAAACTGGCTCGGTTTGATCACGTGACTTAATCCGATACTGTCCGATACTCATAAAAGAGCCGGATTGGGAGCTGCACTTTCAAACAGTCCTCGTGGAAGCAATGTTAAAACGTAGAAGTGGTCAAAGTCTCCCACTGTGAATTCATGACTTTTTGAACCAGCTATAAAACAGAATGGATATAGTACAATCTCCAAAGTGCAAAAACAGTATTTTAAGGGCAAAAAAATCAAAGAACGTGCAGCACTGCAGTAACTTTAGTTAAAAAAAGTCATGCAGATAATTGTATTAACTTTAAAGGTCCTATATTATGCAATTAGGTCATATTAAATATTATTAAATATATTATATCCTGATCCAACATTCAGTACTGGTATCGGCTCCTGATCCAGCTCTTTTATGAGTATTGGACAGTATTGGATTCAGTCATGTGAACTGGACTGATCCAGTTTCACGTTTTTGCAGCATTGATGCGCTTTACGGCAGCTGTAAATCAAAACGCCGCCATGTCGCTGTGTGGGACTTTTCACTACAACAAAACGAGAGTCAAACAGTGACGTGTAATCGCTGCAAACAAACAGTTTCTCCTGGAGGAACCAGCAGAGCCACTTTAACACGACCAGTTCCATTCATTATTTAGAAAAGAATCATCTGGACGAGTTTGAGATTTACAAGCGCAACGCAGCAAACTACAGCAGCAAACACTGGCGGAGGCGAGGTAAGGTGAGGTAGGTAAGACTTTCGGCATCTAATGGACTTTTTGGAGCTAAGGTACGAACTTCCTTCATGACACTACAGCACAGAAATGGTGCTACTTCAGCTATATATATATATAAAGGGTATCGGATCAGTATCGGAATGTGCACAGAAGCCAAAAAGTCTTGATCGGGACATCCCTAGTTGCCTCTCCACAAATCTGACCTGTGACTTGGTCTGGTTTGGTCTCCATGAAGATAAAAAGGTTTAATACCATACTGTGGAACATTCCAGACAAAGCAAAAACATCTCATGGAGAAAAGCAAGTTCCAAACATACGGTGAAAACGTATCAAATGCATAAATCTGTTGTATAAGCTGAAACTGATGTGCTGCCTTTTTATCATTTGTTTTATCAAAATCTTTCAGTGGAATTATAGTGCAGACATTGGTCCCATTTTCTATCAAAACCAGTGTATTTCCAGACCATTATAAATCACTTGTCCATGTAGTCTTTAAATGAGTTACCCTGACCTCCAGCTGGACTCCGCTCGCTCCGTTTTAAACCCGCCGTTCACAGACGAGCACGAGGAACCGCCGAGTGATCTCATCTGGTTGACTTTTAATGGAAACTCACCACTCTCCGTCCTCCAGCGTGAGGTTGGTTTACCCTCATCTGGACGTGTTTAGCAGCATCACGTATCAGGTTTTCAGATGTAAGAAACAGAAACTACAGCATTTGAGAAAACAAGGAACTGTGCTCAATCGATAACGCATATATCCGTATCCCTGAAAACAACATTTAAACACATGTTATTCCTATATTATTTTCATTTATTTACTTTTTATGAGCAAGACCAAACACTACTATTGCTATTCTACTACTATTTTAAAGATGAAAGGTCCTATATTGCACAAAATTGTACTACTGTGAACTTTAAACCATGTTATAAAGCTGTTACCTGATCAAAAACATACCTGGAGTTGTGTTTTGTTTCATTCACGCATGTTTCAGTCATTCTATATTAGGTCTGTCCACATTTCCAAAGCTTAAAATGCCGTTTTCCACCTTGTGATGTCATGTAGTAGCAGTTTTCAATTTAACAGCTACATTTTTACCTTTTATTCAATAGATCTTGGTAATTCCAGGGCTGAAATTATCCAGATAATTCTAGTGAAGGTGTATGGACATTAAAAACACAATGGAGCACTTCCTGTATTATCACATGACAAAGTGGAACAAAGTGGAACAGAGTGTTTTCCGTTTGAGAGAAGAGCACAGGCTAAATATGCAGGATTTGTGTGATAAACGGGTGAATGAAACAAAAAAACACAACTCCATGGTTTGTGATGAAGAAACAACATTATAACAGATGTGAAAATAGCTTTAAAGTTTACAGAAAAAATAAATCTTAAACCCTGTTTACAGGTACACGGATATTTTTAAAAACAAATATTTTCCTCGCTCCATTTTCCGAAATAACATCGTGCACACAGCATCATTCTCAAAAAAGTTTCCGTTTACATGAACCCGCATAAATACGCCGTCGAGCGATGACGGTCGTCTCACCCTCGATGTGAGGACGCAGCGAGTTGGAGAGTAACAGCAGTGACGACCGCGACATCCTAAAATTTTCACGCCTCCTCCAGGACAAACACTTCATTTTCAAACTTATCCCACCAGACAGCGTCCGCTCAGGTCGGACCCAAAAACGGCGACGTTGGCGGTGACGGCGACTCGGTCTTTGAGTCGTAAAGGAGAAGAGGGAAAATTTCTGAGCTCTGAGCCTCATTCATCTCTCTTCATCGATATGAAACATCAGCTGTGCAAATGCAAACACAGGACAAGTGTTTGCAGCAGAAGTGACGCGACTGCTGCTCTGACGCTTCTGATCATCACCAGAGAAAAACGTTAACACTGGTCACACTTTGGGGTCAACTGCCTAAAACGCCGTTTATGTCACTTTACGCAAACGCCAAACCGGAGTTTTCCAAAATCTCCACTTTAGCCGGAGTTTTTAGAAAGATTCGTTTCCAGAGGCAAATTCTCTGTTTGCGTGTAAAAGATGGGGACAAACGAAGGGAAATTTCTCCGTTTTTAAAAATATCTGTGTACGTGTAAACGGGGCCTTAATCAACCATGTCTTTGAAACAAGTCATAGTCTAATATCTTTAATGCATTAACTCAGACACTTTGAACTTGTTGTTTTCGAGTGCTGACAAAACAACACAGATAATTACAATTTGACTTGCTCTAAATAGCTGTATAGAAAAGCAAGCAAAGACAAACGGCTTCCTTTCAGCGCCCTGTACTATGACTGGGAGCGGATACATTCCAACAGAAGCCAAAGTACACGACCTTGTTCTATTGTGACACGTGTGCATAATTTGCATTCTTGATTAATCCCAGTGTTTACAGTCTATTGAGCCATAAACTTGTATGTGGTATGTGTGGACAAGCTGGCATGCGCAGGGTACATTAGTTCAAATACCAAGAGACTATTAACGGCACAGTAGAGTAATCATTATACCAGCTCCCTTCAAGGTTCTGTGTTACGCTGTTTTATGATCTATGCGATGCTGTTTTTGCATCACAAACTTACCCAGAGTTGTGTTTTATTTCATTCGCCTATATTTAACACACAAATCTTCCTCTGTTCCACCTTGTGATGTTATGTTGTAATACAGGAATTGCTCCACTGTGTTTTAACTCTTCACTAGACTCATTTGGATAATTTCAGCTCTGTAATAGTTCATCTCTACTAAACAAAAGGAAAACTACCGCTTCATGACAAGGTGGACGGAGCATTTTGAGCTTTGGAGATGTAGACAGACTAATAAAGGATAAGTGAAACAAACACAACTTCAGAGTAGCGCCCGACCGATATGGATTTTGTTGCGGCCGATATGATACCGATAAAATGGGAGTTGGAGCTGTCGATATAATCGCCAATATATTTATGACGTAAAAATTCACTGTAAATCTTCAGTTGTTGATAAAACTTAGGTTTGGCTCGATTGGATTTTCAATTGGGTTTATTTAGGCGACATTTATTGTTATTCTGCCTCTTTACGTCATATTTAAAGACAGTCGTTCGGCCTAATGGCGTTTTTGTGTGATATTCTAGCCTGTAAAGAAAGTCCTGTAAGTAAACTTCCACTATTAGCCTTTAGCAGTAAATGTGTGTGCGCCGCGGTAATTAATGATCTGCTAAATGCCGATAATTCACACTTCTATTCACAGCTCATTTCCATATCAGTGCGTGTCCAGTAACATATATACGGCCACTATAGTCACTTTACAGTCGCTAATAGAAGAGAAAACAGCCTGTTTATGTGTGCGAGCTACAGCAGCTAATCGCTAACCAATGAGAAAGAACCAAAACGAGCTTCAAAACCGACACATTTCAACACTCAGCCTCACACAGGCTCCTCTCAGATCACAAGTCAGCACTAAGAACTGTCCTTTAATCCAGACTCACCCTGAGCGTCCGGAAAAAGAAGAAAATCTCAGTGTTGTGCACATGGATCTACGGCTGCGAGTGTAAACAAGAGCACATGGTGATGCGTTCAGGGGCGGGATGGACACAGACAAATGACTCCTCAGATAAACACTGATGCGGAGCCACAGATCAGGACATTTATCTGTCTGTAAATTGGATTAAATGGGCAAAATATAGAGTCTAAGGTTTATAACAAGGTAAAACATGTCCATGTGGAATATCGGCCCATATCGGCAAGAATTTTGATAATTTTAGCTCCGGAATACTTAATCTCTACTAAACAAAAGGAAAATTACCGCTTCATGACAAGGTGCATGGAGCATTTTGAGCTTTGGAGATGTAGACAGACTAATAAAGGGTTACTGAAACAAAAACACAGCTCCAGGGAATGGTTTTGAGGAGATAAAAATTCCAACATGACTAAAACCTCAGAAGAGTCAATTTTGCATATTATAAAAAGACCCTTGATATTCTTTTTTGTTTTCCTGGAGAGATGTGGGAGGTGTCACGGTTTGAGTGTGGTTGAGGACCCCAAAGCAGAGACATAGGCGCAGGTAGATGTTTAAACAGGTTTATTGCCGGGATTGAAGGATGTGGTGATGGAAACCGGCTGGAGACATAGACGGAGGGAAGACACAGGGGTAGACTCACAGGTAGACAGACTGGACAACAAGGTCAGGCAGGACGACGTGGACAAGCAGGACGACGACGTGGACGTGGACATGGACAAGCAGGACGAGGACGTAGACGAGGGATAGAGGAGGAATGAACTGACACTGAACAAAGGAAAAGGACAGAACTAAGTAGTGGGGCTGATTAGACAATGAGCTGCAGGTGAACCACCGAGCAGGTGATCCACACTGCAGCATTAGCCCAGCCACACCCCCAGAGGAGCAGACAGACACAGAAGGGAGGGGGAACACACAACAAACACCAAACCCTGACAGGAGGAGGGACGTATATACTGCTAAAACATCCCAAAATAAACAAAAAGGCCTGTGGTTTCTTTCATCTTAAAATGTAAAGTTTTGGGGTTAACATTGTCAAAACAAAACAGTCTCACTTTTCTTACGCTTAAATCGTTTGTTGACATGGAACTCTTGAGTTAGTTTATAGCAAAATTCTGCTACGCATATCGTCAAAGGTCTCGTCTTCCCCGTACAGGCCTATTTCAACAGACTATAAACTTTAGGTACGCTTTCCAAGAACACGTATGCAAAAAAAAAAAAAGTATAAAATGTGCCAAATTCTTACTTAAAAGGTGCACTGTGGAACTTTTGGTCGCCTATTTGACTCCATGTAGATGTTATAGTTGTTTCCTGGAATGTTCTACGGTTACAGGCCGCCGTTCCGACATGGACGTTGTCGTAATTGTCGGAGTGTCGCGCGTCCATTTGTTATCAAACGTCCTGCACTCCCACGTTTTTCCCCCGTGGTCGGAGCGGCGGCACATTAGCTTTTTTCCCCAACATCCCGCCATCCGACATGTAATTATTACGTTTCGACTGAGCTCTTTTCAGGACCATATTTTCACGGACTGGAGGCGTAGGAGCGCTGAGGGCGACGGAGGAGGCGCGGTTTAATCCTGGTTAAATCCTGTTGTAGTCCTGTTTGAGACCTGGTTTAGTCCTGTTATAGATCTGGTTTAGTACTGTTATAGACCTAGTTTAGTCCTGGTTTACATCTGATTTAGTCCTTTTTTAGACCTGGTTTAGTCCTGTTATAGACTTGGTTTGGTCCTGGTTTAGATCTGGTTTAGTCCTGGTTTTAGTCCTGTTAGACCTGGTTTTAGTCCTGGTTTAGTTTTAGACATGGTTTAGTCCTGGTTTTAGTCCTGTTTTAGATCTGGTTTTAGTCCTGTTAGACCTGGTTTAGTCCTAGTTTAGATCTGGTTTATACCTGGTTTAGTCCTGGTTTAGTTTTAGACATGGTTTAGTCCTGGTTTTAGTCCTGTTTTAGATCTGGTTTTAGTCCTGTTAGACCTGGTTTAGTCCTAGTTTAGATCTGGTTTAGACCTGGTTTAGTCCTGGTTTAGTTTTAGACATGGTTTAGTCCTGGTTTTAGTCCTGTTTTAGATCTGGTTTTAGTCCTGTTAGACCTGGTTTAGTCCTAGTTTAGATCTGGTTTAGACCTGGTTTAGTCCTGGTTTAGTTTTAGACATGGTTTAGTCCTGGTTTAGTCCTGTTTTAGATCTGGTTTTAGTCCTGTTAGACCTGGTTTAGTCCTAGTTTAGATCTGGTTTAGACATGGTTTAGTCCTGGTTTTAGTCCTGTTTTAGATCTGGTTTTAGTCCTGTTAGACCTGGTTTGAGTCCTGATTTTAGTTCTGGTTTAGTTTCAGACCTGGTTTACTCCTGATTTTAGCCCTGGTATAGACCTGGTTTAGTCCTGGTTTAAAAGCAGGTCTATGCCAGGACCAAAACCAGATGTATACCAGGACTAAAACCAGGTCTAAATCAGGACTAAAACCAGGTCTAAATCAGGACTAAAACCAGGTCTAAATCAGGACTAAAAGCAGGTCTAAAGCAGAACTAAACCAGGTCTAAACCAGGTCTAAAACCAGGTCTAAATCAGGACAAAAAGCAGGTCTAAGGTAAAGGCTTTTCTACTGTTCTGCTTTGCCTGGGATGTTCCAGAGTACGGCATTAAACAAATACATCTTGCATTTATGGAGACAAGCAGACCACATCACCAGGCCCAATTACAGGTCAGATCTGTGGAGCAGAGGGCCCGGCTCATGGCGATAAAGCTTTTCCAGTCGTTTTGCTAAATAAAAACAGCTGTAATCAAATAAAATGCAGCATATTTGTTTAATGTCATACTCTGGAACATCCCGGGCAAAGCACTGACATCGCCATGGAGACAAGCAAAAAAGTAGAAATGTTACACTGGGCATCTTTAAGACAAACCCCGTGCAGTTTGGATGTGTCGTTGACAAATTCTCTGAGAGTCACACACGTGGTGAAGTGACCAGAGGCAAAAACACAAAGTTATTTTTAAATCTGTGTTTGACTTTTCTCTGCTCCGAACAGCTGAAAATGTTTTGCTTAAAAAAGGACACACCCATACGCGAAGGAATGTCTGCTTTCAACAGCAAGAAGCGGTCACACTTAGCAACAGTCTGGAGCTCTATCAAATCATTATATACGGAGAATATGCTTACGGACAATGGAGGCTATTTGAAATCTGTATGTTCTTTGTTGTTCTTTTGCGTTTGGCAGAGGAATCTGGACGGGCAGACAGCGGCGCGACACCCTGCCCTGCATTTTTAGGACTAAAACGATTCACAATATTCACGCTCAGATGCCATTCGAGTTATCAAAAGCGTTGGAAATCGGACACTAATCGATACTAAAACTAGCACTGACACCGGACACTAGGGTGCATCAGTTGCCCCCTTTTTTTTAAAAATCGAGAACTTGCAAACGGCCCTAATGTTTTAGTGTTCCATTCAACTAGAAAAAATTCCTGGTAAATTTTTTTGTAATTCGAATGTCATCTACCGGGTCCACATCCCTTGTAAAATTCTGGAAATTTCTAAAAAAATCGTTAAAAATGAGAGATCAACAGAAACAGTGGTAATTTTCGCTCCTAACCCAAATACTGCACAGTCTTGGCGGGTTATTGGTTTAGGCTGCTCCATGCGAGCCTTCTTACAGCTATGTTCTGACATTTCTTCTTTTAATAACTACACTGTAACACTCCAATTCTGAAAAACATAAAGCAAATATGTGGTTCTACCATGCTTTCTAAAGTCTACCGAACCTGCCTATTATGAAGTTTGGGCAATGCCCCAGTGTATAAGACAGTATAGGCCTATACTGTCTTATACATTGGGACATTAGCCAAACTTTGACCTCGATGTGGACCCGGTAGATCAACTCGGAATTTCATAATTTTTTTTCTAAATTTTTTTCTCAGCGAATGGAACACGAAAAGTATAGGGCCGTTGTAAAGTTCTGATATCGGGGCAACTGATGCACCCTACCGGACACTCATTTGAGCCGACACCGATACTAAAAAAAAGTCACAAAATGAACCTTTCCTGAGTAGATTTAGAATGATTTTGAGCTGCTTCAGAACAAGTTTAAGAGCACGTAGACCACTATGGACATCTAAAGCCCGATTCGCACGGGATTAGTTTTACCTGTGGACCTTTGGTGATTTGTAATAATTGCGGAGAACGTCTGAGATGCGAATGCTCCATGTCTGTAATTTGTAAAGTAAAAATTCCGCCGCAAATTACCGACTATATTTCACCAAACACAGACGTCCGGTGATACTACGAGTCCCGTGCAAATCTGCATGTCAGTGTTTGTTGTTGTAATTACACGTCTTTTCCTTTTATTTTCGTGGTCTTTTCTGTATATATTGTGCGCATTTTCTATCTCTTTCCGGCTTGAGTAATGGAGACTGCGGTAGAAATTTTGATTCGCAGTTTTGAGCTTTTTAGGGGCAAATTATAACACAGCCTCATAGCCTGTACATGGAAACCGATCCGCAAAAAGGGAAAGAGATCCAAGAGAGACAATTCTGCAGGATGTTGACGTGGATGACGTGTGTAGCCGCATGCGGTAAGGAACTTTTTTTATTTTTTTTTTATTTATTTTTTTAGCATGCTTTATAAATGTACTTACTTAGCAGCGCGAAAGATATAGATACGGATGTGATGTTACGGCATATCCGGTCGTAATTTCAGTAAAATAGAGTCATTTACGGACTTCGCTGATCCCGTGCGTAACACAGTAACACAGAGGTGGGGCGGGAATTTGCAAATTACCAGACGTCCCCAGGTTGTACTTATCCCACGTGAATAGGATTTAAGATTACGCAAATATAAGACCACATGGTAATATAAAAAGAAAATACTATGATTTAATGTTGAAAATGACATTCTATTGTCTAAATAAAGAGTTTTTTTTTACTGTAATTGTGGTATTGGTATCAGTATTGAGTATCGATTGTATTCCTTAGTATCGAAATCAAGATTTAAATTTTAGTTTCGTGACGACACTATTTGAGATTAAGAGTTGCATTGTCTATCTTTTCCGTTGGAGGGTCCATCACCTGCTTTTCTCCACTGTCTGAGAGGTTTCACAGTGCGGCATTAAACCTTTCTATCGCCACGGAGACCAAACATGACCAAGATACAGGTCAGATCTGTGGAGAGGCAACAGCGCTCACAGTCAGAATGTTGTTTTCCTAGGTATTTTTGAGCCCTAAAACCACCTGTAATTAAATAAATGTAAAGTAGAGCTGTTTACTGCTGAAAATTCCAAGCAGAGGTGACGGACTCCCTACCAAAAAGTTCCATAGTGCAGCTTTAACAGTGGAATCTACACTAGCACAATCCACAATACCTGATTCACGCGTGGCCCCTATATCTACATAACACATTGAACTTTAGTTTTGCAATATCCTGTGGCCTATCTGGCAGGGGCAGGGCAAAGACCGGAGTTAAGCTTGGAAACTCCTCCACAGAACTGGGCGTGCTCGCTTCCCACACAGTTACTACATCGTGCAGGGAATATTTACTCTGGAAGGACGACTGCAGACCACATTTTCAGTGTTTGCAGAGAGAGCGAAAGGCCAACTCACCTGCAGGGCCATTACTGGACAGAGATGGGAAGAAGACTTTAAAAAATTTATTTAGTTACAACATGGAGACAAGCAGAAATGTGGAAAAGATACACAGTGCACCATTAAGACAATCTAGTACTATAGAAGTGTTTTTTTTTATGTACAGTATCATTAAAAGACGTGAGCTGCAACAAAGCAAAGCAGAATGAACCTACAATTAGCCATAGAAGATACTTATTCAACTTTCTACAGGTGAAAGCTTATCATATTACAAGAAAAATTACAAAAGTCTCCACAATTTTGCAAAGAAACTGTACACACAATAAATATTTAGCCCCAAAATATATTGTCACAGCTTACATATATTAAATAAGTTGATATTAGGGTTGGGCGGTATTACGGTATTCTGCAAAAAGTACTAACGGTATCAGTTTCATGATCGTCATTAAAAAAAAAAATCTGCATAAGGACCTAAAACCAGAGCGCAGACTTTTCCCCCTCCGTCCTCTCTCCTCTTCAAACGTGGTTACGCTCGGAGATTTCCATCCACACGCAGCGAGGAAGAAGAAAAAAAACGTGATTAGGGCTGCAGCTATCGATTATTACAGTAATCGATTATTCTGTTGATTATTTTGTTCGAATAATCGAGTAATCGTTTGTTATTGTCACGTCTATTTTGCACATGTTAAGTCCACACCACCTGCACTGACAGATACACGTGTTTTGGACATGAAAAACGTAATTATCGCTGGGCTCAGGTTGACTCACCTCACGGTTTCTTTTCCACTTGATGTAATGTACGGTTCTGTTTAGATGTTGTAGCATCAGTGTGGAGAAGGTGACTTTTAAAATGTAATCCCCTACAGATTACAGATTACATTCCCCAAAATGTAGTTTGTGACATAATCAATTAAATTACTTAAAGTGAGTAACGTAATCTGAATACTTTGGATTACTTGATATTGTCATGATTTTTAAAACTACATAAATGTAGCAACCAACTCCTGCAAATTCTTGTTTAGTTTTAGACCTGGATTAGTTCTGGTTTTAGATCTGTTTTAGTCCTGGTTTTAGATCTGGTTTAGACCTGCTTTAGACCTGGTTTAGTCCTGGTGTGAGTTCTGGCGCGGTCCACGGAGTGTACGCGACAAGACACAATCCACGCGCAGAGTGCGCGGCGTACGGGAGATGCGGAGTGCGCGGCGTACCGAAAATGCGGGGTGCGCGGCAAACCGGACCGTACCGCGCACGAGGAGGTTCTGCTCTTATTACACATCCATTACACATCCATGGGCGCGGCGCTGTTGTGTGTACAGTGAAGTGCAGTGGTCGTGCGGAAACTTTACCTCTACCACAAAAGGTTCCGGCCATCGCCGAGCGTATGAAAATAAAACGAAGCATCGAGGCAAAAAAAAAATAATCGATGCATTTTTCTAATCGATTTAATCGATTAACTCGATGAATCGTTTCAGCCCTAAACGTGATTGGCGCTTCGTGTGTGATGTTGAGCCGAAAAGTTTGCGATGGAGACGTGTTATTGAAGTCGAGAGTCAAGAGGGGACGAGGCGCTGAAGAGGAGAAAGTTCCCGCTTGTGGGTTAAGTCAGACTTTCACGGAGGAGACGGTAAATACGTGTCAAAAGGACGCAGACAATAAGGGCTGTGATTGGTCCTCTCAACAACCGGTGCTCCGCTCATTATAGACTTTGAACAACAATCTGTTTAATGCAGCTTTGCAAATATTTGTTTACGTTTTACAGAAACTAAACTTAAAACCACATGGCTCATTTGCATACAGTATAAGCGCTGATAAAAACAGCTCGTGCACTGATGCTGATGCCATCGAACGCGCTGCAAAGTTCGGTTTGATCAGAACTTGTGCCTCATCTTCAAATATAAAGCTGCGACTCTGTTTCTGAATGCTACAAAATAATTCCTAATTAGTCACGGTAATCCCGTATACCCCAATAAAATGCTGAGATGGTTTAACGGTATCAAAATTTGGATACCGCCCAACCTTAGCTGATATAGTAATTATCATGACAGACCCACGAATACCTGCATTATAATGTATTTGTAGCATATTCTGGTACATGGTCCAATCAGAGTGCTGTATTCTGAATATCCTGAATAAAACTGTCACGCAGGGTTGCATTGAAACTATAGAGTAAAGACGCAGCATAGGATTGAAAACAGCTTCATGTTTGTTTCACTGTTTGTTAAGCATTTATTTATCCCTGATCAAAAAAATAAAAATACCAAATCCAGTCTGGATCCGAGGCTACACTTAGACAAACTTTACTGATCCACAAGGGAAATTATATGGGCACAGTAACTCAACACATCACAATATAATATAATAACAGAGAGCAACAATATAAATGGTAATAAAAGATTCAAAATAACTATCAAAAATGGCAAGAGATTTGGTATCAAAGAAAGCACAATTATATAAATGTGTATGAAAGTTTTATAAAGAGTAA
The DNA here is from genome assembly GCA_034769755.1 of Odontamblyopus lacepedii. NCBI lineage: Eukaryota > Metazoa > Chordata > Actinopteri > Gobiiformes > Gobiidae > Odontamblyopus > Odontamblyopus lacepedii. Next base: position 2,968,974 of record CM068356.1, on the reverse strand, counting down.
ATTTCTCTTGACAAGTAAAATTATCGACGAACGGAACAAGACTTTTTGTGCTTAAAATATGAAAATACATCTCGGATAAGACAAACAACGACAAAATAAGAAACAAAATCTAATGTTTAAGAAAAACACACGTATAATTTTACTTGTCAAGTTGAATCTAATCAAATAAAGTACAACGTTCTTAAAGTCATTTTAACTTACCTGGGTAATGCTTTTTACAGCGTACAAGTAAAACTAAAATATAGAAATGCCGTAATACAAAATATATCTCTGCTATATAAAAGTGCAGAGATGAAATAGTGATTGACATGACATAGGGGGATCCAGTTTTATTCCTTTTGGCAAAAACTACTTCCACATCACATACGACACGTCAGTCACGGACAGAAACACCACTGGCTCGTCCCAATGGGGAGAAAAATGTTGAAAAGGCAAATTAGCATAACAAATGTCCCCCCCCCTTGGCCGGGCTGCAGCCTCACGATGTCAGGCGTGTGAGGTGAGTCAGCGAGCCCACTCCGCAGCTCCACATTAAGACTGATTAGTTTTCGGGGACAGTTCATCTCCTGTCGCAGTCGATCACCGAGCTGAACCGGACCCAGACTAAAGACCTGATAGATTCCTCTTTACACAGCGACATTGGGTGGGTTTATTCTTGCATTTTGGGGAGAATTATAGATCTGACATTTACTGTAATAAATTCACATGGGTTCTGTGATATGAGAAACTGCTGCACCGCAAGTACGGAAATCTGGGATATTATAGGCACGGCCGTGGAAGGAAGTAGGGACACGCCGGACAAAGAGGACAGGCACTGAATACAATAATATAACAATTGCACATAAAATCAAAATGTGTTGATGTAAAACAGCTTTCCTTTACTGTAACTGAAGATTCCCTGCTCCTATCTGGACCTGAACGCCAAAGAGATATTTTATGGCTGGAACTTTATCAAAATTTCAGATTTACTTAATTTTTTAAAATATAAAAAGCAAAAGACCGCACTTTTGTGATAATGTGATATGATTTGTAGGAGACACAAGAGTATATTTAGTAGGGATGGGCATTCGATCAAATTTTCTTAATCGATCGTCAGGAAAATTAACGATCGATTTTTGATGAATCATTAACATTTTACACTAAAATGATCATCACTATTATTACTATTACTAATCTGCATAGATAAACTCAACTTTACAACATATAAACCATAATCCCTATAGAGCCACATCAGCCCGTGTGAGATTAGAATGTGTTTAATGCAGCTTTAAACATTTGTTTAGAAAGAACACTTAAAACCACATGACTCATTTGCATAAACAGTAAGTGAAAAAAAGCAGCTCTTTCCTTGTGCTGATGTGTTCAGCTTCTGTTGGACTAAAGGACACGACTCAGTATGTCACGTTGGAGATACTGCGTATACATGTGAAACCGGGATACTCAAAAAAAAACAAAAAAACAATCATACTTGGGATACTAATGTGCAGGTAAACACACTCTGAGGGATTTAGCGATCTCCAAGGAGACGCAGCCTCGACTCCTTACGCTAGGCACAGACACCTACATTCAGTTTGTCAATTAAAATGAACGTGATCCACCAAATTCTTAATGATCAAGTATCGATTAGTCGACTAATCCTGCCCATCCCTAATATTTAGTGATATCATGAATACCGGCTCACGCATCCCCCTGGCTTGAAAGTCCCAGCTCGAGCGTCCCATTCTCTCAGCGGGAACGTCCCCCTCCTCCCTCTTCTTGCCGTGTCAAGCACTGTGATGTACTGAGTGAGAAAATCAGCTTTCTATTGTATATCATAATAAAATAAAATGTGAATGTAGCAAGACCAAATATCAGATCTTTATTATGTCATTTTACCAATCGTTTGTGCCTCACATGTGGACGATTCCTGAGGAGTAACTTGACTCACTGTATTTACTCTATTTGTGTGTGTTTGAGACCACATCATTTTTGCATGTTTTGTTTCCATGTATGAACAAATGTGTTGAGATATATTGTTACTTGCGTGTCTAATTAATACAGTACATATAATGACTCATCTTTTATATAGGAACTAACTTAGTGTCATAAAGGGTACAATTCAGGTGGACTTTCCAGCAAAATCCTGATCATATTATATTATATAGCTGAGATATATTTGTATTTCTTGTTTTTTCTCTTATTATTTAATTAATTTATATTTTTGCTCTTTGTTATTATATCATATTGATACGTGTGAGCGACTGTGTCCAATTAATTTCCTTTGAGGATCAATAATCTGCCTAAGTCTAAGTCTGATGCAATTAAATTACAGCACCTCATACAACAGCCTGAGATCAATATAAAGAATTACTGTACATTGACATATGCATTATTATGTCTTTAGTATTAAGCGTGTTGTTTTGCAATATAGATTTTGTCAGGAGTTTGTGGCATTGTGTCTAATAAGTAGTCCATAATTTGTGTTTATATTTACTTGCAAAGGAAATATCGGTAATCAAAGCGTAACAGAAAAACGCTCTGATTGTATTGAGCTCTCACAAAACAGTGGATCAGTAAAGAGTGAAACCTACTTGATTTCATATTTCACGCATGCAACTTTTACAACTATTGCGAAGAAGAGAGTCAAAACTGTAATAAAATCCGAAAAAGGACATCATATCACAGTGCAATGAGACGGACAGTGAGTCTATTGTAAACACAGCGACCCACAACAGGCGAGGAAGCAGCACTTCCTGTGAAATCTTATGAAACCTGTTCAAATGAGATGAATAAACAGAAAACCGGCTGCATATTTCCTGCTGGGTGATTACATTGGCACTCCCTCGTTGCTCCGATACGGACAAGGCCACGGATGACGAATGCTATCTGCGCTCATCTCCTCATAAACATACCGCAAAACAGAAGCACGATAATTAACGTGGCGAACTGCTTATCAAGACAGATGTGTCCATTTCCTGGGCACAGCTAATTGAACTATAATATGAACCCTTTAAGCAATGACATAATGGTTACTGTCCACTAAAGTCATATTTTTCACTTACCGGCGCTGCAATGATGACAGAAGAGGGAAAAAAACGGAATTATTTCTCATAACAGCGTCTACTGTTCGGTGCGCTGATTATTATGCCATTATCTTGAAGTAGGACTTAATTATAAAAAGGCAGCCAAGCTTTACCTTCAAATGACATTTTTACAGGGTCCCCAGCCAAGAAAACGCCAAAGATCGGTTACCAAATATGGACCGACTTTCCTGTTCACTGCCAATCCAAAAACTCCATCAGATAAACTCCTCGATAAGTTCTCAAATTTCAGCGGGAGTCAAGGTTATTGTGGTACTGCTCAAGCACGAAATCAATTCACGTACTTCAGCCATCATGACAGCCACCGTCATGCGTACTGAAGCATGTGTGTGAAAAATTCCTAAATTAAAGTATCAGCGGCCAAGAAGGGGAAAATGTCAGGCAGCTTTGCGCAACGTTAAAGGTCCTATATTACGCAAAATGAACGTTTGTGAGGTTTAAGCCACGTTAGAATGCCGTTACCTCATCGAAAACATACCTGGAGTTGTGTTTTGTTTCATTCACATGTTTGAGCAACACATTATTATTAGTCTGTCTGCATCTTCAAAGCTCAAAATGCTCTGTTCCACCTTGTGATGTCATGGAGCAGTAGTTTAGCTTTTAACTTTACTTCCGGAGACATTTCAATACCAGGGCTGAAATTATCCAGATGACTGTAGCAAAGGTGTGGGTGTAAAAGCACAGTTGAGAGTGTTTTCTGTTTGAGAACTCTGCTTAAATATGCAGGTTTTGAGTGTTAAACGTGTCAAATAGTCAGTTCTCAGTTTCATTTACCGTCATTTAAAAAACCTTCAGCGCATAAGGACCTACTATAATATTAGGGGCATTTTGGCTTCAGGCCGAATGACGGGGGGGAGACGCAGATGTTGACGGAGCTACGACCCTGCGTCAGGCCAGAGATCCCACCACAGTCGCTTCAGACACGGGGAACAGCGGTGAGTTCCTCCCCTCCACTCTCCTCCTCTTCAAAAGTCGTTACGCTCGGAGATTTCCATCCACACGCAGCGGGGAAGAAGAAAAAAACCTGACTGATGCTTTGTTCGTGATGTTGAGCTGGAAAGTTTGCGATGGAGACGTTTTACTGAACGCCGAGAGTCGAGAGGGGACGCGGCGCTGAAGAGGAGAAAGTTCCCGCTCGAGGGCGAAGTCAGACTTTCCCGGAGGAGACGGTAACTTCCCCGAGTGCCGAGAGCGCAGGTCTGTCAGATACAACATGCAGCAGTGGGAAATATCACACGCCGTGGACTGTCGCCTTTTACTTTTTACTCCAGAATCCGCCTCTTCTGAGCTTTTCTTGTCTCGGCGTGTCCCAGATCATTAAATGGAGGGAGATACGCACTGGTGAAGTTTGGTTTGATCAGAACTTGTGCCTCATCTTCAGATATAGTGCTGTTATTCTGTTTCTGAATGGTTTAGGTGCAGCTACAAAATAATTCCTAATTAGTCACGGTAATACTGTATACCCCGGGAAAATGCTGAGAAGGTTTAACGGTATTTGGATACCGTCCAACCCTAGTGTGAATGAAACAAAACACAACTCCAGCAATTTTTTTTTTGAACACTGCATTATAACACAGGCCCGAAAATAGCGTAATATGGGACCTTTTGAAATACATGAAATATTAGCGGTGAAATGGATACCCCAAGTTACATCTGCTTTAACTCACAAAAGACTAGCAATACCTCCTTGTGCAATGTCACCGCATATGGGGAGACTATAGGGCTTCGGCGCAAGAGACGGTATTGCTAATCTATCAAAGCGGGATTTAATTGAAAAAATAAATCACACCCCAACAGTTTAGCTGAATAAATTCCGTCTTTAGCCGTACTTTAATGATTCGTGGAGGCTCAGGCAGGATCCATTTCAGCATGTTCGACACAAAGGCGGTGCAGCGGGCTGTGAGGCTGGTAATGTTCTTGGGTGAATCTCGCCACCACCTGGGAGTGAACCTGTACAAAAATAAGAGGGGACTTGGATTGTTTGGAGGTAGCGGTGCGAGGAGAGGCGGAGAGCACTTTAGCGGGTGCAAAAAGGAGTTTTCCTGAGATGAAAATGAATGCTTTCAGGTTGAACGGCTCTGTAAGCTGCTGCTATAGAACAAACAGAGTGGTTCATGAAAGTTTGTAAGTAGTAGCAGCCCTTGAAATGGATATACACTTTTCTTGTCGCTTATTGTTGATCTTTTGAAAGTGCAAAACACCGAGTCAAGTACAAGTTTTAACCAGTTTTTCCCAGGACAGGTCAAGGTCATTACGTTTAAGATTTTACAGATTTTTCCTTCTAGTTGAGCAATTTTTTAGGTGTGGAATTTTACTTTTTGGTTGGAAATGTTGGACTGTTATAGCCAGCATGATGTAAGTAGGCCAAAACTCCTCTAATGTACACAGAAATTATTATCTGACAAATACAATGATAAGAAAACACATTTATTTTGCTGAATTAATGCTTAAAGTATCAGAAAAGATGTATTTTTCATGTAAATTGCGTCAAACATTTGGACAGAATTCTCTCTAGTATAACGTCAATATATAACTATAAAACTCTGACTCTAGTTCCTGTAATTTTCAACATATTTTTCAACTTTTCTTCACAAATTGCTTCTTGATTGGTGTAAAACAATACATTATATTTTCTACAGGTATTAACCCACAGATTTAAGTGAAAATTTGAGAATCGCCAACGATTAGTTGTCTGCAAGTTGCTGCAAAAGAACAGAGTGGCACATGAAAGTTTGTAGGTAACAATCCATGAAATAGATATACGCTTTTGTCATTTAATGTTGATCTTTTGGAAGTGCAAAACTAATTATTTTCAATGTAAAGTCATGTACCAGTTTGTTTTTGCACAAGTAGGACAGCTGATGGCGAGTTAAAAGGGATGTAGCGATATCCAAATCTCTTGATGCAATAATGTCCGAATATCCATCTCACGGTTCGATATTTATTGCAACATTTGTGGAAGCTAACAAAATTGTGAATATTTCCATCGTAATTCAAATGATTCAGATTTAAAAGTGCTTAATAACAGTTATTTCATCATGTAGTTCTCTCTTTGAGCCGTTGCTGCACCATAACAATGAATTTAAGCAAAGAAACTTGTAATGGATAAGCACTTTTCCTGTCATTTATTGCCAGTCTTTTTAAACTGCAAAACGTCTTTTTCAAGGAGTCAAGGAGCAATTTGTTTTTTGCTGAAGAAAGAAGGAGGACAGTTGATGGCGAGTTAATAATTCGTTTGTTGATAGCATTTGGAGCAGTGGAATGTCGGGCTGGACAAATAATCACGTTAATCTCGTTTCAGTCATTACGAATTGTCAATGATCAGCTCAAGTTGGGACGTTTATTCCTTCAGTAAAAGCATGTGGTTTCGAGTAGGACTGGAACGATATCCAAATGTCTCTGTACGATATTTTCACGACATGCAGCTCACGGTACGATATTTATTGCAATATTTTGTGGAGACTGAACTGTGAATATGCTGCTTTTTCGTTTTAAATTGCCTTGAGAAGTTTGGTTCTGTCATGATTCAAAGAACTTATATTTAAAAGGGCTTAATAACATCATTTCTTCATGCGGTTTGTGTTGAAATGTAGCAAAGGCTCATGGTCTATGTAGTTCTCTCTGCTTTTTTAGCTGATGCTGCACCAAAACAATTAATTCAAGCAAAGAGACTTGTAATTCAATATATTGTGATGGCCCACGATACTATTGAAAGACTTTTGACGATATGATATCAAGATATTTTGTTTATTATTACATCCCTAGTTTAGTATAGGTCAGATTTTAGAGAAATTAATATGACTGCCTTTTTTTCTCTTAAACGGCAGTGGTTACATGTAGGGCTGAAACGATTACTCGAGTAACTCGGATAATTCGATTACAAAAAATATTCGGGGCAAATTCTTTGCCTCGAGGCTTCGTTTAATTCATGTCACCAAAGTCAATTTATTTAAAATGTCTCTGCTATCGTATCACTCCTCCTTTGTAGACTGCTGCGCCAGTCTGGGATCACTGTTTCACACGGACAGTTATCAATGACGTACATTTCAAAGATTTGAAGCGGCGCGATTTATTCCACGGTGTGGAAATGGCAGATAATGATGTGGCCGGTGCCAGTGTGCACTGGCAAAGCCAACCTGATGTACCACAACAGTACGTCTTCAATGCTGCAGCACTTAAAGCGAAACTTAAAGCGTGAACTGTACTTCTCTAAGCGGAGTCGGAGAATCTACGAGGTAATATACTTTTACGATTGCTAACTGAAATGAAAAGTAACGCCTATTAGAATGTACAGTATTTGTAATTATTTGTAACCTGTGTTATGAGTCGATAGTAACGAGGCATAATGAGCAGCAAGAGAGCAAATGATCTCACTCAAATCGCTCCCTTCCTCACGTATACACAGACACACGCACACACTCGGTGTTCCCATATCAGAAACGTCTAGTTCGTTGTTCTACTTTTACCAAAAATCTGATTTAATCTAGAACCGCTGGCATCAATTCCAATATCAGAGAAAGGAAATATTTTACCGACGTTTACGAACACTTATGTGTTCGCTAGTTCTATATTTAGCTTATTAATTAGGCTAGTTAAAGGATTAACGTTGTCACTTAGAAAACTCCTGTCTTATAAGCCAATAAGCCAAAGGTTTTACACTTGTTTAAAAAAAATGTTGACTTTAAATAAAAACCTTTTTTGTGAGGAATAACAGCAATTGCTTGCTCATTTTAAGAGGCCTTTCATGTTGCGTTACACACTATTGATATAGTTGTATAAAAACAAAAAAGTGTGATTTATCCGATTACTCGATTAATCGATGATATAATCGACAGAATACTCGATTCCAAAAATATTCGATAGTTGCAGCTCTAGTTACATGTATATTGTTTAAATTTGGGAAATTAAAATTGAATGCCATTTTTATGTGTGTATGCGTGTGTTTGCTTATTAGACAAGTGGGTCTCAAACATTTTACATCAAGTACCACCTAATTTTTGCCTCTACGGGTACCACCAGAACTAAAATTCTTTCTTCTTAACAAGGACAAACCTCCAAAGTGGACATGTGGATTAAATTATACCAATACTAGAAATACGGCGTGAAAGCAGTCTGCGTATCACAGTTTGAGTACCATTAATATAGGCAGAATAAATTGTGATCACAAGAAAAATCCTGATAACACATAGTTTTTGTCCCCTCTATCATTAAAAGACTGTGGTTTAGAGCAGAAGTCAGATTAAGGAGTAATACATGTGGCCTTTTTTGTATAAAATGGCAATGATTAAAAGTCTTTGTCTTGGGAAATTAATATTGAAAGCTATTTTTGTTGACAAAATCAGGTTTTAGAGAGGAATAAACTGAAATAGTTCTGAAGGTCTAGACCCCAAATAGGACAAAATAGGATCAAATTCACTCTACATTAAACAAATAGGACTACAAAGTAACCCAAAGCAGCCCGCTACTTTATTTAGACAAAATAAAAGTTGTGATGAATCAATTTTATGACAAAAAATATATATATGATGTTTTTTTTGTCATATCTCTCAGGCCTGGTGCCTCACCTGAAGACTACAAATTACACAGTGGGCCATATTATGCACCATAAACATAAAATCCCCCAAATTGCAAAACCATTTCAAATAGCGTATTTTAACAGCTTTGCACTTCTGAATTTCTTAGTAGCTCGAGTAAGCCTGCCTTAAGCGGGACAAGTCTGGTAATCTGTGGTATATAAGCTCAAGTTCAGGTTGCACTCTCAGCTTTGTGAAAATACATCAAGAGAAGAGGTTTCTTTCAGGATCAATGTGTGCATGTCTGCCTGGAGGCTACAGCTGTCAGCTTTCATGTCGTCAATGATAAAAAATATATATATATATAAGAAGAGTGCTGTGATAACACAAAGCACAGATATACAACGTATGCAGGGGACCTATAAAAATGCCATTCAAATGTCATATACTCCAACTGTATTTGTTCATTTTCAGTGTCAACAACTCTTTTTCTAGGAGTTCATTTCACTTTGCAGCGGTCTTTGAAATGCCTTGACATTTAAGAAGTGAAAGCAGTGCTCTTTTGCAGGCGTTCAGAAAACCAGACCAGACAATCCTGACGAAAGTTTCAGTTTTCACAGCGAGCCTTGGAACCAGTAGCCAGCACAGTGTATGACCAGTGACCACAGCAGCACATAACCTGACAGGGACACGATGCCTTCACCTCTGGACGCAATTTCACGTAATATAGGACCATTAAAATCTAATGAAATATTACAGGTGTTACACGTATTACATCTGCATGTATTCCAGCCTTTTACTCACACAAGAAAGCCAATATCACCTGCATAATATGGAGACTATGGGGCTTTGGCGAAACGTATAGGCTCTGTGCATAACAACGCTTAGCAACCAGACTGTCAGCGTCACGACTTCCTGTCCAATTTTATCTCTATAGGGGTTTTTGCCGAGTCGTGCTAAAATTTATAAATATGTGACGACAAGGCAGTGAACAGTGAAATGAGGGTGGATGTTCCTGACAACATGTTAAAAAGTGCACAAACAAAATGAATGCTTTAGAGGAGGACACTTCTGCTTTCTGAAAAGTGGAGCTTTGTGTCTCGACACTAACGCTAATGTTGAGACAATAATAATTATTCAAACAAAGCCACAAACGGAAGTAAACAACATTTCAAAATAATTGGGTAGACTTTACTGTAATGAATTAAAATTTTATTAGGTTGTTTATTTTATCTTTTCCAATTTTAATAAAAGTGACTGTTAGATTTGAGACCATGGGTGTATAAGAGCTGGATAAGACTTGCCCCCTCTATCCATGACCCCAAACTGATTTCTGGCCGAGCGAGGTACTGCAGCCTGCATCCCAAGAAACATTCAGCATTTTTTGTAAAATGAAACTGCCCGTTTTCGGCTGACAGGGCATCAACAGCTTTCTTAAAGGCTGGATTTTGTAGGGATTCTTCTGTATTTTTACAATATGAACTTAAAAAAAAAAATAGTCAAAGCGCCTAAAATCAACTTCATAAGAGTTGGCCTAGCCCCACTCTGAGCCCTGATTGGTCAGAGCTGTGTTTCTGACGTCACACATTGGGCTGCGAAAATGCAAAAGTAAAAATCTTTTTCAGGGTCGTGCGCTAATAAGCACAGGCCATTGAAAAGAATATGGCACAATCTTGGATTCATCTTCCAGATTTTATTATAGTTCTATGTTTGAGACACAGTCCGCTAGCTAGCGTGCTTCTGTGCAGTGCCTATAGACCAGTGGTTGTTAACCTGGATTTGATTGAACCCCACGGGTTCGGTGAGTCAATCTCAGGGGTTCAGCAGGGGTCAGACTCACATCCAACTCATATGATTCATGATGTCACGCCCCCCTTTGGTCGTTATTCATACTGACATAGTAAAAAAAGAAAAAGTGGTCGGACGAATATGTGCAATATGGATTCATATGTGTGCACCAATAAAATATATATACCTATGCTTTCAATTTGAAAAAAACATTTTATTTTTCCAATTAAGAAGGGTTCGGTGAATGCGCATATGAAACTAGTGGAGTTCAGTACCTCCAACAACGTTAAGACCCACTGTAATAGACTTTTTCACAATGTTGTAGTTTTGTGGAACTTCCGGTTAATGGTTTTCTATGGCACAGTGTCTGTGGAAACATCTCGTGTATTTTCCACCAGCTTCATAAATCTGGCTGCCCCATCTCCAAATCTTCAACCAACAAGGTCCACAAAAGGATAAACATTCTTCCATGAATTTATCTACAATTATAAGAAATAAACTGTAAGCAAGACAAAAGCTTAAAAGTGGACGACGACTAGCATTAGTGAATTACTGAACACAACAAGTGTTATGGTCATGAATAAAACATAAGTAACTTGTTCACTCAGACTGATTCTACAATTAAAATTAAAAATCGATTTCATGACGTCGATATTAGCATAGATAGAGATTTGTGCAGTTCGAATGCTAGACATCTCCAACCGTTTCGCTAAATAAATTCCGTCTTTAGTCCAGTGGCCAGCACCGTGTAAGACCAGTGATCACAGTAACATGTAACCTGACATTGACAAGATGCCTTCACCTCTGGACTAACTGCCACGAATAGAAGCTGACACACCATTTTGGAACGACACGTGACTCCACAAACCAGGTCTCGGCCTTGTAATCCAAAACCGAGAGACACGCTCAACCTATAGTAAAAGACTAGGGCTGCGAGATTAAAGGTGCATTGTGTAACTTTGCTGGCGGAGGGTCCGTCAAATGCTTTTCTCCCCACTCGCAGTCAGAATGCGTGCACGTTTGAGCTATAAATGTAAGGCAGAGCTGTTTAATGTCATACTGTGGAACATTTCAGGCAGAGCAATGACATATCCATAGAAAAAAGCAGGGGACAGACATAAAAATATGTGGTCAGACACCGTATTATTTATAGAGACGCATTAAATGACAATATGTTCAGAGGTATTGTGGGAATGAAATGACCATAAATGTAAAAGTCTAGTCTATAATTTCACAATATCAGAAATGGTAAATACGCCCACCGGGAGCTTCGGAATTTGGAGCATTTAACCTTGAGCGGTGGATTTGCATAAGAAAAGAAAATCTGGGCTCTATAAAAATGGATGAAAACGAGCTCCCAGAAGAGTCCCCCCCCTGCTCTTGACATGGCAGTGGCGTTTCCTCTCCTGGACTAGTCTCTTAGTAACATTAGAGAACATGCGTTTGATGGAGGCAATACTGTGAGAAGCTGTGTGAAATATTCAACAAGGTATTACGTGTACCAAGGAAGTAAATCTCCCACTTCGGAAATCTGTTTGAGGAGCAGTGAGATCCTTAGTTGTAGTGGTGGTGGTGGTAGTAGTAGTAGTAGTAGTAGTAGTAGTAGTAGTAGTGGTAGTAGTAGTAGTGGTAGTAGTAGTGGTAGTAGTAGTGGTAGTAGTAGTAGTAGTGGTAGTAGTAGTGATTGTAGTAGTAGTAGTGGTAGTAGTAGTAGTAGTAGTAGTAGTGGTAGTGGTGGTAGTAGTAGTAGTGGTAGTAGTAGTGGTAGTAGTAGTAGTAGTGGTAGTAGTAGTGGTAGTAGTAGTAGTGGTAGTAGTAGTGGTAGTAGTAGTAGTAGTGGTAGTAGTAGTGATTGTAGTAGTAGTAGTGGTAGTAGTAGTAGTAGTAGTAGTAGTGGTAGTGGTGGTAGTAGTAGTAGTAGTGGTAGTAGTAGTAGTGGTAGTAGTAGTGGTAGTAGTAGTAGTAGTGGTAGTAGTAGTGATTGTAGTAGTAGTAGTGGTAGTAGTAGTAGTAGTAGTAGTAGTAGTAGTGGTAGTGGTGGTTGTAGTAGTAGTAGTAGTAGTAGTGGTAGTAGTAGTAGTGATTGTAGTAGTAGTAGTGGTAGTAGTAGTAGTAGTAGTAGTGGTAGTGGTGGTTGTAGTAGTAGTAGTAGTAGTAGTGGTAGTAGTAGTAGTAGCAGTAGTAGTAGTGGTGGTGGTAGTAGTAGTAGTATAGTAGTAGTAGTAGTAGTATAGTAGTAGTATAGTGGTAGTAGTGGTGGTAGTAGTGGTTGTAGTCGTGGTAGTAGTAGTAGCAGTAGTAGCAGTAGTAGTAGTAGTAATAGTAGTAGTAGTAGTTGTTGAAGTAGTGGTGGTGGTAGTAGTTGTAGTAGTGATTGTAATTGTAGTAGTAGTAGTAGTAGTAGTAGTAGTAGTAGTGGTGGTGGCGGTATGGTGGTAGTAGTAGTAGTAGTAGTAGTAGTAGTAGTAGTAGTAGTAGTAGTAGTAGTAGTAGTAGTAGAAGTGGTGGTGGCGGTATGGTGGTAGTAGTAGTAGTAGTAGTAGTAGTAGTAGTAGTAGTAGTAGTAGTAGTAGTAGTAGTAGTAGTAGAAGTGGTGGTGGCGGTATGGTGGTAGTAGTAGTAGTAGTAGTAGTAGTAGAAGTAGACTTAGACTTTATTTGCACATAAAGTAAAAACATTTCAAAAAGGTAGAAACAACAACAAAGAACGACTGTGCAGGAGAGAATGAGACGTCACCTCCCCTGTAAACATTTTATCATAACAGACATGAACAGACAAGTCGACTAATATTAAATTCCATTTCAAATCAATGTTTGTTTTAAATGTCAAGTACTGTACTAGTAGTTGTAGTAGTGGTGGTAGTAGGAGTAGTAGTAGTAGGAGTAATCACCCAGTCACACACACACATTCATACACAGATCGTGGGAGCTGGAATCGCACCACCAACCTGTGGGTCAGTGGACCTCACCGCTCTACCAGTGATGTTTAAGTCAAGAGTGGGATTCGAACCGCCAACCTTCAGATTCGTCGACAAACGCTCAACCAACTGAGCTACTGTATGGATATTTATAAGCACAATTACAAATATCGACTTATCTTTCAACATATAAACAGATATTTTTGGTTATTTTTTTGGCTATACAATAAGATTTAAAGATTTGTTTACTTCCTGAAGATGTTTTGAAAGTTTCACAGTGTGGCATTTAACCCTTCTATCGTCATGGAGACCAAACCAGCCCAAGTTACAGGTCAGATCTGTGGAGAGACAACCCCGCTCACAGTCAGAACGCCTGTTTTTGTAGGCATTTCTAAGCAATAAAACCACCTGTGCTTGAATAAATGTAAGGCAGAGCTGTTTAATGTCATACTGCGGAATATTCTAGGGCAAAGCATCTCCGTAGAAACAAGCAGGCGACTGACCCTCAACCATAAAGTTACATGGTGTACTTTTAAGCGGTAGAAGACTGAATTAATAACGTCTGTGACTCATTACAGATCCAAAGTACTAAAGTGCTTCATTATGCACTATTTATTTATTGCAGCTCATAATCTTTTAAAAACACTGTAGATTTAGAGCAGCTTTTGTAGTTTTAAATCTGATTTTATGGGGTTATCGTGTCAGTGGCATAAATTGCTTTCCGTATTATCGGGACGGGCCTAGCATTTCCTCTCCTGGACGAGTCTCTTAGTAGTATTACTGAGAGACGCAGTTGAGTGAGGTGATAATGTGAGAAGCTGTGTGAAATATTCAACGAGGTATTATGTGCACCAAGGAGGTAAATCTCCCGCTCCGGAAATCTCTGTTTGACAAGCAGTTTGATCCTTAGTTGTAGTATTATCGTAGCAGTAGTAGTAGTAGTAGTAGTAATAGTAGTAATATCAGTGAAAAGCTTAGAAGAACTAGCCAATAAAAACCCTGGTGTTAAACTCTTCACGCAAGCCCCAAGGAGAGCCATTTTACTGGACCAAAAACCGTCTATTGTGAGGCTAATCTGGAAGCGTTGACATGCTTTGTGTTCTTTATTATCCTTAGTTGTCCGGGTTCCAACAAAAGCGCGGAATCTTTCAGGAATCCATCGGCAATCGCCCAGCAGCCTATACATGCCAGGGCTCATCCACGCAAGTCATTTCAAAATTCAATACACACCCATAAACACAATTTAAAAAGTGTGTCGTGTAACTTTTCTGGTGGAGAGTTCGTGAAGTGCTTTTCTCCAAGGATATGTTCTTGCTTAGCCAGGAAAGTTACAGGTCCGACCTGTGGAGAGGCAACCCGGCTCAGTCAGAACGCCTGTTTTTCTAGGTATTTTTGAGCTGTAAAACCAAGTGATTGAATAAATGTAAGGTAGAGCTGTTTAATGTCATACTGTGGTACAAGCAGGTGACGGACCCCCTACAAAAAAGGTACATCGTGCACCTTTTAGGGCTGAAACGATTCATCAAGTAAATCGATGCCTCGATGCTTTGTTTTATTTTCATACGCTCGGCGATGGCCGGAACCTTCTGCAGTAGAGGTAAAGTTTCCGCACGACCACTGCACTTCACTGTACACACAACAGCGCGGTGCCCATGGATGTGTAATAAGCATGGATGTATAGTTCTATGATAATAGGAGCGTACACCTCATCTCCTCCCATACGCCGCGCACACCGCGTGTGGATCGTGTCTTGTCGCGTACGCTGCGTGGACCGCGCTTCCTCCTGTGCCTCTAAACCAGAACTAACACCAGGACTAAAACCAGGTCTAAAGCAGGACTAAAACCAGGTCTAAACCAGGTCTAAACCAGGTCTAAACCAGATCTAAAACCAGGACTAATCCAGGTCTAAAACCAAACAAGAATTTGCAGGAGTTGGTTGCTACATTTATGTAGTTTTAACAAGAGCTCCGCCAGCGGGGCAAAATACGCCCGTACTTTGAATTATTGTATATAGAATTCTAGAATCGGAATTCCACCAATCAGATTGCAGCAACAGAACTTAAAGACACTACAAAGCTTTAATGTGTCAAAGCTCAAAGAAGCAGAGAATGTGGGTTGTTCTCGCTTTCAGCAGCAGAACATTTGAGAAGAGAGTTCAGATCTTTCATGAAGACAAAGCTTCAAAGACTTCAAAGCTTTGAAGTGTCCACAGACGGACAGACAGACGGACGGACGGACGGACGGACAGCGCCATACCATAATACGTCCCGTTTTATCACGGGCGTATAAAAATCATGACAATATCAAGTAATCCAAAGTATTCAGATTACGTTACTTTTAGTAATTTAATGGATTACGTTGCAAACTACATTTTGGGGAATGTAATCTGTAATCTGTAGGGGATTACATTTTAAAAGTCACCTTCTCCACACTGATGCTACAACATCTAAACAGAACCGTACATTACATCAAGTGGAAAAGAAACCGCGAGGTGAGTCAACCTGAGCCCAGCGATAATTACGATTTTCATGTCCAAAACACGTGTATCTGTCAGTGCAGGTGGTGTGTACTTAACATGTGCAAAGTAGACACGACAATAACAAACGATTACTCGATTATTCGAACAAAATAATCGATTACTGTAATAATCAATAGCTGCAGCCCTAGCACCTTTCATGTGTCACCTTTGAACTAAACCAAACAAAAAATAATAAAAATAAAGGTTGAAGAATTGACCGTGCAGTGTGCGGCAAGGACACAAACACAATACTTTGTCAAAAATGCCACAAAAAAATGAAAAAAAATTGAACACAAATGTTGACTACCACCTAGAGTAGGGTCCACTTGTGAAAACACTTGACTGATTGAATTGCGCAGAAGGGCCGCTGACCTTCTCTTGACTTGTTGTGGGAACAGCTTGATATTTTTCCACACATTTCCACACACATGCGCAAAGCACAGAGGAAAGAAAAAAAAACAATTTCCATGAGCCAAAAGGAAAGGCTAAAACAATTTCTGTATAGAACTAAGGCCTGTCACAATAATTACTATATCGACTTATCGTTCAATATATGAAAGCTCGGAAAATACATTTAAAGAACGGAAGATGAGTGCTTTTTGGGTGGGGATTGGTTGGGGCTGCCTGTTTCTATGGATATATCATTGCTCTGCTTGGAATGTTCCACAGTATGACATTAAACAGATCGACCTTACATTTATTCAGTCGGTTTTGGTGGTTTTATAGCTCAAAAATACCTAGAAAAATAGGCATTCTGACTGTAAGCGGGGTCGCCACTCCACAGATCTGACCTGTAACTTGGTCTGGTTTGGTCTCCGTGAAGACAGAAAGGTTTAACGCCGTACTGTGAAACATTCCAGATGAAGCAATAACATCTCCATGGAGAAAAGGGTTTGACGGACCCTACACAATGCACGTTTAAGTATAAAATAAGGTGGTTATCTGGATCACAGTGGAAAAACTTCATTTACAGACATTTAATAAAGGTTTCTAAAACTTATACATATATTTGGGCTCAGTATTTAGCCCCTGTACATTTTCTTTGCAATAAGTAACTTAATTATCAGTTAATTTTATGTATTTGTTACTCCTCAGGCTCTTTAAAAATACTGTATACTTCAAATATGATTTACTGAGATTGTGGTGCTTTATTTCTTTAGTGTCAGGGGCATAGAGTAGTTCCAATATCATCGTTATACATCTCTGTAGCAATATATCAAGCTGCAAAATGTGTTACAGTGACAGGTCTATATAGAAGAATAGCGAGAAGACAGAATAGCAAGAAATAGTGAGAAGCACCATTTGATCTTAGCAGAAAAAGGCTCATCGGACGTATGGCATAGGGGTGAGGGGCTTAAGCCTTGATGCTGGGCCAAAAGCAGGGGATGAAAAAACACACGATGCGAAGCCCCGCTGAACAGCACTAAACTATTTTGCGGTTGTCACTTTGAGTTAAAAAGAACTTACCGTGAAGAGTGGGTCAAACTAACATCCCGGCGTGAACAAGTCTTCAGTTTGCTTATAAGCACGAGAAGAGTGAAGTGCTTTAAAGAAAGAAGTTTGGAAAGAAAGAATCTTGGAAGTGTCAACATTGGATGAAAATGTAAGAAAAAAAAATTGATTGGAAATTTAGGAAAGCAGAAAACAAACAAAATTGATATTTACTTTTTAAGAATTATGTAAAAAAAAAAATTTAACAGTGCCTTATTTGTCAATTTACGCTGATTCTCCATGCATACTAGTTAATAAGTATCCAGCGCTGAGAATTTGTTTCATGAAGTTTAAATGAGGTTTCTAGCAACATTGGAGGAAAATTAAAAAAAAAAAATAAAATGTTGGAAATTTAGGAAGGCAAAGGACAAACAAAATTGATATTTACTTTTCAGAATTCTATAATAAAAATCTAAACGTGCTCCATTTGTTAATTTACATTGATTCTCCGTGCATTCATCTTGGAAGTATCAACACTGAATGAAAATGTAAAAGTAAAAAATATATGGGAAATTTAGGAAGCCAGAGAGCAAACAAAATGGATATTTACTTTTTCAGAATTCTGTAAAAAAAAAATTAATAGTGCCTTATTTGTCAAGTTACACTGATTCTCCATGCATACTATAAGTATCCTGCATTGAGAATTTATTTCAAGTTTAAATGAGGCTTATAGCAACATTGGAGGAAAATAAAAAATAACAAAAATATGGTGGAAATTTAGGAAGGCAAATGACAAACAAAATGGATATTTACTTTTCAGAATTCTATAATAAAAATCTAAACGTGCCCCATTTATTAATTTGCATTGATTCTCCGTGCATTCTGATCAATAGGAGCTTCCTACACTGTATTTGTTTCATGGAAAGTTTAAAGAGGTTTCATGCAGCATCTGGGAAGTATCAACATTGAATGAAAATGTAAAACTAAAAAATATATGGGAAATTTGGGAAGGCAGAGGACAAAAAAATGGATATTTACTTTTCCAGAATTCTGTAAAAAACATCTAACAGTGCCCTATTTGTCAATTTATGCTGATTCTCCATGCATACTAGTCAATAGGGAGTATCCTATCCTGGATTTGTTTCATGGCATACTTCCAAGAGTCCACTGGTGTGTGTGTGTGTGTGTGTGTGTGTGTGTGTGTGTGTGTGTGTGTGTGTGTGTGTGTGTGTGTGTGTCAACAGAGCAAAGGTGTGCACATCGCTTTCTGATAATATTCATCCATGACCTGGAAATCAGAACAAAACGTTTCAGGCAAAAAGTACTGCAAGTATGTGCTGCAGAGGGGAGGGACTCAAAGGACTATGACAAATGAAAGTGTCAATAAGTGTGACCTGCAAAAAAAATAGAAAAAACTACAGATTTTAAACAAGCAAAACCGAAATGATTTAAGAAGAGGGTCGAATCTTGTTTTTGCTCAGTCATAGTCATCAGCTGGTTGGCATCTGTCTCACCCCGGGCTAATGGAAATCACAAGATGCATTACCATGTTCATTCTGCCTTGTTGGAGTGACAAAAGGATGGCAAAGCATCTATCTCACTGACTTGGAAAATGTGAATTCGGTCTCTTGCACATCTGCCGATAAATAACTTCCAACTTTATCAACAATCTTTTCAAATAAAGACCACCAGAAAATGTCACCTTTAAAGATTATCACCAAAACAAAATGAAATGAGCTCTCTTTTAAGTTCTCAGCTGAGTTAAACATGACTTTGAAGGATGAAAGATGGGAAAATGGCTACTCCCTTTGGAATTGCGCTTGGAAAAGACAAGATATAAGCTATTTTGGCGCTTAAAAATAGGACAAGGCAATGAGTGGACAATCTCTAAGGACATACTGTGCGACATATAGGCTAGTATTTGTGACAACTAGACAAGGATAATAATATAATGCCTGACAATGTGGTAAGAAGACATTGGAGTCACTCTGTACTACACCCTCAAAAGATTAAATATAAAACGCCCGAATAATCTTATCTTTTAAAAGCTAGGTCACAACGCAAATGGCACGACTTTTACGCACGGTTCTTTGCACAGAAACGCCCGTAGCTGAAATGCAGATTAGTGTCATTAAATATGGCGTAGTAGTTTGAGGTTTGATTGTAACCTAAACGTGAGTAAAAGGTAAGCTTATCTTGTGTGAACAGTCTGGATCTCTCCGCCCCTCGGCAACCTCGCATGCATTCCTGGGATTCTCACGCTCATGGCTCACCTGCACTGGGCCACTTTACCAGCAGCACGCCTTCACTGACGCCCAGTCAAAGAAGTGAGCATTCAGCAGTAAACTTGCACCGGTCTACTCGTGAAAAGGACGTGTTTTTTCCCCCCTCTTTAACCGTGCGCGCTGCTAAGTTTTCATCCCGACTCCCCTTCTACCCCTCCTCTGACCCCGTGCCAACACAGCCAGCCAGCGCCTCAAGGTTCCCCTCTCTCAAAGGTGCGCGTTGTTGGCGATGAAATGGTCACAAGAGAAAGATTAGTGCTATACTGGATTCGCAGTGCAATGAAAAAAAAAGTGCATTGTCTCCAAGCGCAAATCCAAGACAAAACTCCCTACTTTCTCACAAGACACTTTTCCACAGTAGAAACTAGCAGCCCGCATGCCTGGCGCGCAGATGCTTTCGTTTTCCCCACATTTTCCCCCGAAACTACCATGCAGTTACTAGTCAAAGGAGCGAGCAAATACCTCTGGAGGACAGTGGTTGCGCTGGGTGAGCTCCGGCTCGGGTCTACATTGGAAAATCTAACTTCATGCGTCCCGTGGTTTAGTCCCATGCGCAAGAACAGCGAAAGTCGGCTCCATATTCGTGAAGAAGGAGAGGACCCTCCGCTGCTCCCTGCTCATGTCCCTGCTCCTCAGCGGTCCCAGGCACTGCGAGCGGGCATGACGTCAGGCTGGATGTGGGGAAGCGCCGCGCACTCCCGATTGGTCCAAATCCGAGAGGGGGGGGCGGGCCTAAGGCGGGCCCTCGCGATGAATGAGCCAATCACGGGCAAAGAAAACTGTTACCGTGGTTACAAAATTTGTCAACTGTACCCGTGCTACTGAAAGGTAAGCTAAAATTGCAGGTTCGTCGATAATTGCCCCACTCGCAAGGGCTCGTAATTCTGTGCCTGGGATGAGTTTTGTTTTGTAGAAATACGAAATGCTAATTCTTGTTGCAGTGGTGTCATATTTTAACCTAATGGGTGAAACTGGGGTGAGCACTCACGTGTTTGGCAGGTTTTAGGCTAGTTAGCTAATGTGTCCTGACCTCCTAGCTGTCTGGTCAAAATGATCAGTATGACTCTAGTAGTTTACCAGGAATGTGTTCTTTTATGATTACTGATTTATGATGACATTATAATACCACCCAAAGCAACAAAGTGTAAAATTATTTAACATTTACATTAACATTTTATTAAATCTGCATTATTATTATTCAGGGTGTCCCCATCATCATTTCGCAGGCCAGTCATTTAGCCAATTCTTGTTGAAATAACTTCAAATTTTCACAGAATGTATAGAAACAGATCAAGATTTTATATTTAATGTTTTATGTTTGTTCTGTTCTCAGGTTGAGCCGTTCACTCCCAAAGAGAAGTCATTTTGTGTCTTGGAATCTGCTCGCACACAGTTACCTAAGACCGTGCAGCCTTCAACGCAAAATTTGGAAAACTTAACCAATCAATAAACAAATTTGGAGGGTGCTTGTGCAAGGCTAAAGGATCTGGTAGTCTTAACATCAACATCAGAAGAGAAGTGAACAGGAGTGAACGGCTCAAACTGAAACCTGAACAAAAATAGATCATTCAATATAAAATCTTGATTTGTTTCGATACATTCTGTGAAAATTTGGGGTTATTTCAGCAAGGAATGCCTAAATTATTGGCCTGTGAAATGATTTCAATTTTTTGGGACGTCCTGTATTTTATCAAACTGGTTCAAGACATTGCTGCAAAGTGCCCTTGCCTCTCTGCTGCTTTTCGTTTAAAGCTGAACTTTGTGACTGTGTGGAGGATCTGTCACTAGCTTATCTTCATCATAGTTATTTCTTATAACTGTCCACAGAGACAAACAAATGAAACCACTGACACAAAAAATGTTTGGGTATTTTTAGCCACATAGTCTGTAATTGAATAAATACATGCTGTTACCCTCCAGGCAAAGCTATAATAACAGAGACATAATAGAGACAAGCTGGTGTCAGACCCTCCACTAGAAAGGTTACGCGGTACAGAAACAAAATGCCAATAGCAAATAATGTGCAATTAATGTGCAAAGTGTGTGAATTTTTGCCTAAATATATTCTGCGTTTTAATGTCTCTTATCTTATCACAGTAAAGCTTCTTCAGTCCTCCTCAACACACAAGTGACTTCCAAAGATGAGCGGGAGAGATCCTCGTACTTTTATCACCAAGCACAATGCAGACGATGTTGGTACGTCAGCAAAAACTACAATACTTTTACCACACTATACTATGCTATACTGTACTGTACAGTGTAGCCCTTTCGGCCCCAAGTAATTGAATTGTCTTGGCAACTGTTTTGTCTTGTCTTCTGTCAAACCTCACTTTAGACTTGTGTTTATTCACCTGTCAGTGTGACTCCACAGCTGAACTACTCAAATGTTTCTTGCACAGTTCTCTCCCTGCTCCTTCTGCCTCCCTCAGTACTGAATACTGATGCTTTTTTCTCTGTGCTGAGCTAGCATGAAGAGTTTTCCTCCAACACCGGAAACTATAAGATTCCCAGCCAGTTCCAATGATTTTAATTCATATGATTTGCTTTCATCCATGCAGAAAGACTCACAATGCGGATGAAAAATGGCTTCAGTAACATCACCAAGCACAGACCAACTGAGTATGAGAAACTGCAGGCCATCATAGAAGAGAAACGTCGCGAGTCTAATCTAATCGGACAAAAGGTAAATTTCATAATCGACGTCAGGCCAGTGTTTGAAATGGGAAGTCTGATTATACAATTGATTTATGTGATTATTTAGACAATTTAGTGCCTAATGAAAAACTAACATTAAAAAGTAAGGTTGTCAAACTCATCGAAAATCAGAAACGTATTGATTTTAAAACGAGTATTGAAATTAGATACTCATTTAAGCAAGTATTGATACTAAAAAAGGCACATTCACAGGCAGAAATGAACCTTAGTACAGAATTATTGTTGTTGTTTTTGTTCTTGTTCGGCAAATCTTGAAGTCTTTTAAGAAAGTCAACTAAGGCCAAGTGGTTACTCAGATCTGTTATGGTCGTATGATCTTCGTGTTCCAGTTGTGGTTGAAATGCGCAAAGGCTGTAAAATGAATTATTTGTGCTTTTACTGACCTCTTGTGGCTGCCAATAGTAATGAAACGGAATCAATAATAATTTAATCTTTGGCAAGTGTTTTTCGTTCTGATCAATTCTTGTTTCAACCATGCGTATAACCACCTGTGAAAAACAATTTAACTTTGGATCCATCTATTACAAAGCAGAAACAATGGCTGTGAAAACCCCATAAGGAAAACAGCACAAACAAATAAGAAAAATATATTACACATGCACTTAAATAAATAATAAATAAAGCTTTACAAAGTGCTGTACAAGCAGCAATGAACGATAGAAAACACATAAAAATAGCACATAAAACAAAGAAAACAGTCAATGATACAACAAATCAGATTAGTTCTAATAAATATATAAATAAATAAGGTAAAATAAAAAGAAGTAAAACCAGTTAAAGGAAGGCCAACCGATAAAAATGGGTTTTAAGAAGTGATTTAAAAGATGACACTGATGGTGCAGCCTCATCTCCTCAGGCAGGTCGTTCCAGAGTCGAGGCCCCGGACTGAAAAGGCTCGGTTCTCTTGTGTCCGGAGCCTGGACTTCGGAACAGTGAACGGGGACCTGCCTGAGGACTGAAGGCTGCGGGAGGCTCGTACGGAGTTAGAAGTTCTGAAATATAACTTGGTGCAAGACCCTAAAGTTCCTACATTACACAAAATGGACTCTTGTGAGCTTTACGCTGTGTTATAATGTTGGTACCTCGTCAAAAACATACCCGGAGTTGTGTTTTTTCATTCACACATCGCAGAGGAATCTTTTCTTACTCATACTACTTATTAGAAATTATTGCTTACTTACTTAGACATTTAGGGCTGAAATTATCGAAATTATTCTATTAAAGGTGTATGGAGTTTAAAAACACAGTAGAGCACTCCCTGTATTACCACATGACATGCAAAGGTGGAGTGTTTTCTATTTGAGAGAAGCACACAGCCTAAATATGCAGGGTTTTATAGTATGTTTTGATGAGAAAACAATATTAAAATAGATCAGAAAATAGCGTAGCAAGAGCTCTTTAAGTATCCCAGACTTATAAGCTTCCTCCTACACATTGCATAACCTTTACGCTAATGAAAACAAACCGCTTTATCAGTGGCGTACACAAAAGAAGAGCCACGCGTTCATGCATATTCATCTAAGCCGCTTGTGGTCTCCTGTAAAAGTGTTTGAAGTTGGACCTGCAGTGGTGTAATGGGCACACGGTACCAGCTAGGAGCCAGTCTTCGGTATCTTTACAGTCGCCCGTGGCCCCTTTGCAGCCTTCGTTCTCTGCATAACCCAGATAAGACAGGAGACGGCAGCTTTTCCGGTTCCCCACACACACACACGTCCTATTGGTGAAGTGATAGACGGTAAATAAATGACCGTGAGTAGCCCTGAGCAGAGATCATTTTTCCTCACTCTGCAGGCAGCGTTTTGCTCTGAAGATAGCAAAACCTGAACATGTCCTCTTTCTCGTCACACAGCGGTGTAAAATGCAGTAAAAGGGGGATGCATGGTTGCTTACGCTGCAGCTGCATCCAGTGAACCTTGTCCTTGAGTAAAAATAAAGATTATACTTCAAACTACATTCCACTACTCGTGTGTAGATGCATAAAGTAAGTGACAAACAGGCAAAATTGTGAAATGAAAGTTAAAATTAGGTTAAAAGAGCAATGTGTAACTTTCCCGCTTGTTTCTACGGAGTTGAGTTTGTTTTTCCTGGGATTTTCTACCACACAGCATTAAACATAACCATTTCCAGAGAAGCAAACAAGCGACGCTACAAGTTACAAGTCATATCTGTGGAGACACGGCAGCGCTGACGATAAGAATTTATGCTTTTAAGGGATTTTACAGCAATAAAAATGCCTGTAATTCACTTAACGTAAGACATATGTTTTGCGGCTTACTGTGGAACATTTCCGGCAATGCTGTAACATCTCCATGGAGACAATAAGTCGCATAGTGCACCTTTAAGACATACATTATTGGCCCCATTTTAAAGGTGCTGCGTAACCTTTCTAGTGGAGGATCTGCCACCTGCTTGTCTCCATGGAAATGTTATTGCTTTGTCCAGAATGTTCCACAGCATAGACTAACCCCATCAGTCACAAAGGAGACAAGCAGGTGACAGCACTACGCTACATTACAAGTCAGATCTGTGGAGAGACGCCCCTATTCACAAAAAGAATTGTATTTTGGAGCGACAGAAACACCCGTAATGAATAAAAGCGAGATGGAAATAGACTTAAAAGACCTCCCAGGGAAAATAATAACATCTTAATGGAGAAAAGTAGGTGACGGACCTTCACCCAGAAAAGCTGCGCAATGCACCTGTAAGGAAACCTGTCCTCTGCGTTTGGCCCAGTCCTTCAATGCCGCTGGAGCACAGTGCTGCCCCCGGGGACACATCTCCTCATCTTGCGCTAGGCTTGGTTAGTCTGCTGCAAAAAGCATAAGATATAGACACTTAAATCTGTCAGAAAATGACTTAAAAGTAGTGAAATTATCTTGCTGCATGGATAGATTTTACTTTGCCTGAAAATAAGCTGCCTCTAGACTAGAATGAAGCAGTCTCAGAACTAGTAAGTCATAATAATAATGCATTTTATTTATTTGGTGCCTTTCTGGACACCCAAGGTCGCCTTACAACAACAGCTACAGCGCTTTTCCACAGACACATGTCCTCAAAGACGCTTTACAGAGCTTTGTTAACAGAGCATTGTTCACTCCAGACCCGATGGTGTAAGCACCACCAACACTCACACACACACACCGCTATCACACCTACAGTACATGTTTTGGGTTGATAATAAATTGATAATAAATCTGAAAACAAGATGAATAACCTCGGGTAAGTTTTAAAATCTTGGCCAGATCAGAGAAATTTGCAGAGTACTATATACTTTCTGGGAATTAGCCCATTTGTCTTTTAGTTTTAAACCATCAAATAGCATATTGAATAAGTTAGACAACAACAGTCTGCTAAATGTGACCTTCTCTCAAAGTAAATAATTAAACTGTTTCTCAAAATACGTGATACAAAATGATTACTGCTCTATAATGTGTGTCTGCAGTTTCACAACATTTTACACAGTAGAGTCGAGTCTGAGACAATCAAGTTAACTGCCCACGAGGAAACGCATTTACGACAGTGTTTAATGCAGCGTCGATTATTCTTTATTCACTCATTAATGACTTATGGCGGGTTTTCCCAGTTGCGCCACACCTATCATTATTTTCTATTTGCAGGGAATTTTAATAACAAAGTTAAACGCACATATTGAGTACGAAGACTTTAATGTGAAAAGTTGGTCAAAACAGAATCTTTATGATCACAACTGAGAGTCAGAACTGGTGAATCAGATGGAAAAATAAGTTGTGCTACAGTTTGTTGTGTAGAGAAAATTGGTTTATTTTTTATACGCCCGTTGTGTAAGACGGGACGTATTATGTTATGGCGCTGTCCGTCCGTCTGTCCGTCCGTCTGTCTGTCCGTCCGTTCGTCCGTCCGTCTGTGGACACTTCAAAGCTTTGAAGTCTTTGAAGCTTTGTCTTCATGAAAGATCTGAACTCTCTTCTCAAATGTTCTGCTGCTGAAAGCGAGAACAACCCACATTCTCTGCTTCTTTGAGCTTTGACACATTAAAGCTTTGTAGTGTCTTTAAGTTCTGTTGCTGCAATCTGATTGGTGGAATTCCGATTCTAGAATTCTATATACAATAATTCAAAGTACGGGCTTATTAGTAGTAGTAGTAATTTATTTTTTTTGAGCATATGATACTTGTAGTGCACAGAATATGTACAATGTCATTCAATTTAAATAAACAAGGTTACACAGTAAAAAAAGAATGGATATATGGACACAAATACGTATATATACATATATATACATGCCCGAAAAGGAGTGGGTAGAAGTAAAACTTATTATATCCCACCCCTTCTCCCAAAATTAGTAATGACCCTTATTTTTGTGTTTATACAGTTAACCGGTGACAGTGGTCGGCTGCCAAAACTTGAATACTTGTACAGTGTTAAGCAAATTACAATAAGACAGGAAAGAAAAAAAACAAAAAAACAGTGACATTAATGTACGTATAGTATGTAAAATACAACATGCTTCATTTGTTATATATATATATATATGTGAGCAATGTAATATACATAAATATCAGTGCAAAATGTTTTATTATTATGAGTATCATCATCATCATCATTTGCATCATTTTGCTCTTATATTTAGCCTCTAGTTATCACCATTTATGTAATTTCTTAAAATATTACTTTTTATATTTTATTTTGCCCCGCTGGAGGAGCTCTTGTTGTAAATGTATTGATGCAAAAGTCCATGTATAATTTTCTAGTATTTTCTTGTACATGTGAACTGCTGGTATCGACTCTATCAAAACTATACATTTTGTAATAATAGATCCTTTGCAGCCACTTTCATTAACATTAACATTCCCTGGGGGTGTGATACTAATTAGAGGCACTGAAGCCGAAGCTCTGTTAGTTAGACTTAGTTAGACTTGAATATGAGCTTTATTTTAACAACCTCTGACTATAAAACTACTGGAACGCCCACAGGTGAGCCAGTTTGTTCTGTGATTCAAGTTTCCACTCTTATAATTAGGCAGCAAGTTTTTCAGTTAGTCACTCTCACCTTTTTTGTGAAGCGTCAAACACTTGAAACTGGAGTCCTTTTTTTTTCCTGCAACCTTTTCTTAATTAGGAAAATAAATCGAATTGAGTTTAAAAACCTTTTACTAGAGAGGCAACTGTTTAAAGTATAGTTACAACATTCATAAAAACGACAGTAAAATTACACGGATCATGGACGAATTAGGGAAAAGCAGTGCACATGACTGAGGCAGTGTTTGATATGAAAGCATTAAAGGGGAAGACCTCAGCTATTTTTTATGCTTTCTCCATCCATCTTCTTCTGCTTTACCCGGCTGAGTCACGGGGGCAGCAGTTCGCCGTTCAGTGATGGGGGAAACTAGAGTGGAGGAAACACATCCAGACACAGGCAAAACATGCAAACTCTACACAGAAACATCCAACCTGAAGGATTATACAGAGAATACTTCAAACTACTTTCCACTACTCGTGTGTAGATGCATAAAGTGAGTGACAAACAGGCAAAATTGCAAAATGAAAGTTAAAATAAGGTTAAAAGTGCAATGTGTAACTTTCCCGCTGGTTTCTACGGAGTTGTCTTTGTTTTGCCGGGAATTTTCTACAGCACGGCATTAAACATAACCATTTCCAAAAGAAGCAAATGAGTGACGCTACAAGTTACAAGTCAGATCCGCGGAGAGACGGCAACGCTGACGACAAGGAGGGTGGACCCGCATCGACGGAGCCCGGCCAGGCACCAGGCAACATCACGGTCCTCGAGTTCAGTTCATAGGGCTGATGGCGTGTTTTGGGTCGATGGGGGAAACTGGAGTGGAGGAAACCCATCCGGACACCGGCAGAACATGCAAACTCCACACAGAAACATCGAACCTGGAACTTTCTTGCCACTCAGCCACCACCAGTGTCTTTATTTCTTGCCTTGTCTTTCTTGCGTTTTCAGCCAATTTAAAAACATGGCTGTGCTAATATGTGTATTATGGTAAGTGCCAAACTTTCTGCCATAGCTATAGATGCAAGGAGCCCCTGAAGCGTGAAGTATCAAAGCATCAATATGACTGATAAACAACTATATACCAGTCTAATCATCCTTTATAATATGGCAGAATAAAGAAACTGAGCACGAGTCCTTCTGTATGCACTGTGCGTGACAGCGTGATCAGTATGAATTATCACAGATACCCAGGCTCGCCGTAAAAAAACAGGAGCTCCATAAACCTTATAATAATATCGAGTCGACAGTAGCAGCGGCGCATTGTACATTCAAACGTTGCGGTGAGATTGGCTTAGTGCAATTATCTAAACCAGTGACCTGTGGGTGGAAACACAAGCAAAGAAACATGGGGAATCAGTGCTCGGCGTGCTGTGACCGACATACTTGTTCTCTCATTATTATAAAAGGAAACAAATGAGGAGAGCCCATTAGAATATGCAGCCACCTCTGTTCTTCATAATGGTGCCCCGCACTTGTCAGACGCCTTCTGCTTGATTATTCTGCTCTGCTGCTGTTATCTGACCTTTTAGCCTTTTTAGTAAGGGTAGCACGCTTTTACCTTGGTGCACGTTGGAATAAATAGTTGGCAGTAGGATTGTCAAAAGTATCGGATACTAATCGAGGCTAAAACAGGTATTGATACTAGGTACTAGGGCCCAACTAATATGGATTTTGTTGCGGCCGATGTGATACCGATAAAATGGGAGTTGGAGCTGCCGATAGCTGATATAATCGCCGATATATTTATGACGTAAAAATTCACTGTAAATCTTCAATTGTTTAAACTTAAAATTTAAAACTTTGGTTTGGTTCTATTGGATTGGGTTTGGGTTTATTTAGGCGACATTTATTGTTATTTTGCCTCTTTACGTCATATTTAAAGACAGTAGGTCGGCCAAATGGCATTTTAGTATGATATTCTAGCCAGTAAAGAAAGTATTGTAAGTAAACCACTATTATCTATTAGCGGTAAATGCGTGTGCGCCGCGGTAATTAAGGATCTGCTAAATGCGGATAATTCACACCTCTATTCACAGCTCATTTCCATATCAGTGCGTGTCCAGTAACATATATACGGCCACTATAGTCACTTTACAGTCGCTAACAGAAGAGAAAACAGCCTGTTTATGTGTGCGAGCTACAGCAGCTAATCGCTAACCAATGAGAAAGAACCAAAACGAGCTTCAAAACCGACACATTTCAACACTCAGCCTCACACAGGCTCCTCTCAGATCACAAGTCTGCACTAAATCATCCGTAAAAATCCGTAAAAAAATCTCAGTGTTGCGCACATGGATCTACGGCTGCGGCTGCAAACAAGTGCACATGGTGATGCGTTCAGGGGCAGGATGGACACAGACAAATGAGTCTTCAGATAAACACTGATGCGGCGCCACATATTAGGACATTTATCTGTCTGTAAATTGGATTAAATGGGCAGAATATAGAGTCTAAGCTTTATAACAAGGTAAAACATCCACATGGAATATCGGCCCATATTGGCAAGATTTAGGCCGATAGCCGATATGTTTCTAGGTGCCAATATCGGCCGATAATATTGGCCAACCGATATATTGGTTGGGCCCTACTAGGTACTCATTTGAGCAGGTATCAATACTAAAAAACTCATATTTACTGGACAGAAGTGAACCTTTCCTGAAGCTTTAGAACGATCTTGAGCTGTTTCAGAACAAGTATAAGAGCACATAGACTATTACACGCCCATGGAGCACTGTGGAACACATGTGGACGACTGAGAGATTATAGGGATATAAAACTGCCTAGTAGCGTAAAGGAAAGTACTAGAAAATCACATTCTGTTGTCTAAAGTGTCTTTAATTATTCTGGTACTGGGTATCAAGTCTATTCCTCAGTATCCAACATTTTTTGTTTTGTGACTCTCGTTGACATACCCTAGTTTTCTATTTTTGTTGCATTCCTGTATACCCTATTTGTTAAACAGTTATATTAAAGGATGGATATGTTTTCTGCCATACTTTGGAGCATTCCAGGCAAAACAATATCAACTCCTTAGAGACAAGCAGGTGGCAGACTCTTACCAGAAAGTTACAGTGCATCTTGCAGCTTGAATTGGAATTCCACACACCTATTTGTTCTATTATTTCATCTTTGTGGCATGTACCCTTTTCTGTCTTAAAATTGGATATACTTGTTCATTCTAACCTGTAATAAAATGTAAGACTTTGAGAACAGTTTACAAATGCCACAGTAGCTCAGTTGGTGTTTGTCCCCTTAAAGTTGGGGGTTTGAATCCTGCTCTCAACATGGCCATACCGGCTCGTCAAAGCCTGATCCCGTCAGATCTCAGAAGCTCAGCAGGGCTGGGCCTGGTCAGTACTTGGATGGGAGACACTGGGAATTCCAGGTGCCACAGGGGAGCGCCAGTGGCAAAAACTGTCGTCGTGTCCTTAGGCAAGGCACTTCACCCACATTGCCTAGTATGAAAGTGGTGTGTGTGTGAATGGTGGTGGTGGTCGGAGGGGCCGATGGCGCAGATTGGAGCCTCGCTTCCGTCAGTCTGCCCCAGGGCAGCTGTGGCTACAACAGTAGTTTACCACCACCGGGTCTGGAGTGAATGAATAATGCTGTAAAGCGTCTTTGAGTGTCCTGAAAAGCGCTATATAAAACTGATGCATTATTATTATTATTATCAACATAAACATCGGTAGATCCACTGACCCACAGGATGCCGGTGTGATTGCAGCTCCCAAGTATGAATACTGTCGTATCTTTAGGCAAGACACTTAACCCACCTCGCCCCCAGTGTCTGTGTTCTCTGGTGTATGAGTGTGTGTGTGAATGGGTGAGTAGTTCCTTGATGTAAAGTGGTTTGAGTGCCTTGAAAGTAGAAAAGCGCTGTATAAAACACCATTTACCATTTATCACAGATCACCTTTATGTTATATGAAGGTCCAGGTTGTGCCCTGTATTCACTGTCGAATATTATTTTATTCTCACTCACTATAAAGTCATGAATAAAAGCATAACCCAAATCGTTCTGAGAGTAGATTTAAAAGCAGCCACTCCAGAGATGCGTTGGTTTCTCTCACCGGCGTATCCCATTTCAAGGATAACTCTTCGATTACATTGTCTTGCAGGTTCAAAGGAGCTTGTGCGCCGCCAGGGTAACCAAGGAGAAGTCGATCCTTCGCCAGCACAGGCAGGTGTGGAGCTCCGAGTGCCTCAGGCTGCAGAACACAGAGTAAGACCCCCCCCAGCCTCCCCACCGCACCCCTCTCCAGCCCGATTATGCCCCGACATTATCTGCTGCACTTTTCTCTATCTACACTACAACGCGCGGCCGTCGCACTTAAGCTCCACACATCTCAGCCGAGCCCCCGGCCAAAGCTGCTTCAAGAACAGGCCCAAAAGCACCACAACAAAGGAGGGCAGGGACGAATCGTGATTGGTTGAAGTAACGAATTCACGGGCTTTCAGTATTAGAAAAGTTAAGTAATGTCCTCGCCTCCTCGCAGTTAAGTCCTCTAAAGATGTGATCCGGACTAAGTTTCTACATAGTTTGATTCCAGCTTTGACTACAGATGTGGCCTTGGACAAGACATCCGACTTGAAAAAATACCCTGGAACGCTGCTCATATTTGTTAGAGAAAACAGAACTACTGACTGACTAATGAGAGAACACAATAATCAGTCTTTTTATGGGTCAAACCGTACACTATTGATACGTTATTATAGCTTGAAGGTACATTCTGACACCAGTGTACAGTTTGACCCCACAACATTTATGCCCTAATGAGAATTATGACGATAAACTCCACTCTCACGTCAGCGACTCTGCAGACATGGCTGTTTTTATGCAGGATTTATGACACTTGAGAAGGTGAAACTGCAGAACAGACAAATGTAAAATTACAATATGCTTATTACAATTACAAAAATATACAGTACAGTAAACAAGATTATAAGTACAAGGTTTTAAATCTACACATTGAAGGCTATCTGACACCATTTTGAGAGCAGCGCAGTTCATGTGTAATTAACACATTACAATATTAGTATTACAGACAAACATCACAATGCTGGGCCAAAAATATTCATTATGTCTTCTTAGTACTTTACACACTACATTGTCTTAAAAATGAACCTAAAAAGTTAAATCACGATGCTGGACTAACAAATAATCATGATTAAAGTTGTTGAACATGGGTGCAAAATACATACCGGCGATGCAACCTCAAAATAAAGAAATGTGTGGACTCAAAAGGCAACCAAACTGCGTGCTGCCCATAGATCTGTAATAAAATCTTTAACTATATAAACTTTAACTATAACTATATATAAATTATAATAAAGTTTTTATTACAGATCTATGGTGCTGTCATGTCTGCTGCGTGCAACTGTTACTTCCGTTCAATAAAGTTCTGTTCAAAACGTGTGCTCTGCCTGCAATCCCGAAAGTGTCCACTAGATGACGCCATAAACAAGCAAAACTTTAATTTAAAGAGGTTAATTATACATTTTAAACAACTTTTTATGCATAACAGAGCAGCATTAGTGATTATGCCTCCTAACAATATTGTTTTTTTTCTACTTTTGTTCTTGGAGATGATCAGAAGACTCGCACTTCACCCTCTTATATGAGATAAACTGACGTTCTGGCACTGGGCAGGTTTGCCTCTCCACAGATCTGAGCTGTAGTTTTGTCTGGTTTGGTCTCCATGTAGATAGAATAGGCCCTCAACTAGAAGAAGTTACACAATGCACCTTTAACCTTTTTACTACCACAGGGATCACGCTCCATGATGATAGAAAGGTTTAATGTCACACTGCGAAACAATCCAGACAAAGCAGTAAGGAGACAAGCATTTCACGGGCCCTTCACGAGAAAAGTTACACAATACACCTTTAACTTGTGAGAGACATTCTTTTATAATGTCATTTCTTTGCCTTCACTTATACATTATACAGTTTACACACATTCGGCAGCAGCACACAGAGGTTGGAACTCACAAGGTCCAAGTGGGAAATAAATAATAATAATAATAATAATAATAATAATAATAATGCATTAGTGCTTCCACTAACGACTAATTTTCTAACGATTAATCCATCCATCCATCCATCTTCTCCCGCTTAATCCGGCTGGGTCGCGGGGGCAGCTTGCTGCCCAATCCTCATAGCACCTGACCCCCCCATGAACCCCTCTGCAGGTAACGATTAATCTCTCGACTAATTTTTCGATTAGTCGACTAATCTAAACGACTAATTAAAAAAAACAAAACAAGCGGTTCTAGATTTTCCCGGGAGGTTACCTTGTGTGTGCGAGTTGCAAAGGTTATTGCTGTTATGTCTGTTGTGTGTGCTCATTCGACAATGTTGAACAACGATATGCACACACAATTTAACGAGTATGCACGAGCAGCATATTGCAACGGTATTCTCAATACCTCATGCATCGTGGTCGTGCTCCCGCGCCTCGGGTGTAGCCGCTGTTAGCCGCGCCGGTGTCCGCCTCGAGTGTAGTACTACTAGTGGTGTGGAGGGGAAATACCTGATCTCAGGCAAGCAAAAGGTCTCTGGACGAGCCGTTTGAGACCAAAAATAAATAAAGGCGAATATTCGACCAAAAAAATTGTATTCGACTCATTTTCACATTCGATTACGTCGACAACGTCGAATAATCGCGGCAGCACTATAATGCATTTCATTTATTTGGCGCCTTTCTGGACACCCAAGTTCGCCTTACAACAACAGTTATAGCGGTTTTTCACACACACATGTCCTCAAAGACGCTTTACAGAGCTTTATTAACAGTTGTTCATTCACTCCAGACCCGATGGTAGTGAGCAGTGGTAGGAAGTAGTAACACTCACGCACACACAACTTTCACACCTACAGTTTTGGGTTGAATCACCTCTCAGTTGCCTGAAAGTAGCATAAATGAATGTGTGACTGAGTTGTTTGTGCTCAGAAAAGCCTTTGGCGCAGATTGGCCGCCACTTCTCTCCCATTCAACCCCAGGCAGTAATAACATACCAGAATCAAAGTATAGTCAACAAATAATGCATTATAAAAGCATTATATAGGATTAATGCGTTATTTTTTACATATATAATAGTTCTGTAACACAATACAAGACTGTTTGGTAGACATCGAAGCAGAAATGGTATTTTTATTATTAGTATTATTAGCATACTATTGTAGACATGAATGCAGTGAAGCTATAAACAGTGCTAGTCATAGTTGGTAGTAGTTTGAGTGATATAGATAGTAAAACTTTCTTTAGCAGCAGTATAAATCGTAGTAGCGTTAGAAATACCAGCCAGAAATGTAGATGTGGCTACTTTGAGTATAATATTCATCAGAAATCTTGTAAGCACTTAAGTATTCTGTTGAAACAGTCCGTAAATTTACACCAAAATTGTTCACTTTAAACTCAGCCATTCAAATCAACCAACTCCCTTCATTTGTTTTGTGAAACACGTCAGATAATCCTTAAATTATTCACTCAGAAAATCTCCTAACGTCCAACTTGTGTATTCTTGGGCTAAGGCTACCACCGTCACGCTCTGTGGAGAGAGAAGGGCACCACTGGCTCTTGGGTACAGCCGGTCTACGGCGCTGTCTGTGCGAGCGAGCCAAGGTTAATGATGTACACCCGCGTACAGCCTTGATAATGAGCCCCGTCATAAAGATAGGCCACCGCTCCTTGTGCTGCTAAGCCACTTCAATTACCCCGGGTTTACAAAGGCTCCATTAAACAAGAGACAACAAAGTATGACTCTATAATGTTGATGAGTTGTGGAGGACGATGGTGTGGGTGAGGTGGAAAGTGGCTGAGATTCATTATACATATGCAGAATAGTACAGAAAATCAGATAATAATTGATGACATTTTAGTTTTCTTTATTTCAGACACAAATATTATTCGGTCCATAGTTTAAAAGAAAAACTGGATGCAAAAAAAACATAGAAAGCACCCAAACTAGTCCATAAAGTTCATTAAAAGTGTGGAGTTTCTGTGCCCAGTGCTTTCTCAGAGCAGAGGTGTGACGACATGAACTCATTTGAGGATTGGGCAAAGTCGTTATGATGGAGTTGACCTCCAGGTGCTGCATAAATGTGTGCATTAACGTCTAAGCAGTGCCTCACACGTGGGGATGTGAGTGTCCACAAACAACTCGTATGAGCAGGTATCTATAATAAAAATTCACGTTTTTAAAATAGACCTGGTTTAGCGCTAGTTTAGACCTGGTTTGGACATGATATAGTCCTGGTTTAGACCTGAAATAGACCTGATATTGCCCTGGTTTAGTCCTAGTTTAAACCTGAAATAATCCTAGTTTAGTCCTAGTTTAAACCTGAAATAATCCTAGTTTAGTCCTAGTTTAAACCTGAAATAATCCTAGTTTAGTCCTAGTTTAGACCTGAAATAATCCTAGTTTAGTCCTAGTTTAAACCTGAAATAATCCTAGTTTAGTCCTAGTTTAGACCTGAAATAATCCTAGTTTAGTCCTAGTTTAAACCTGAAATAATCCTAGTTTAGTCCTAGTTTAAACCTGAAATAATCCTAGTTTAGCCCTAGTTTAGACCTGAAATAATCCTAGTTTAGTCCTAGTTTAAACCTGAAATAATCCTAGTTTAGTCCTAGTTTAAACCTGAAATAATCCTAGTTTAGTCCTAGTTTAAACCTGAAATAATCCTAGTTTAGTCCTAGTTTAAACCTGAAATAATCCTAGTTTAGTCCTAGTTTAAACCTGAAATAATCCTAGTTTAGTCCTAGTTTAGACCTGAAATAATCCTAGTTTAGTCCTAGTTTAGACCTGAAATAATCCTAGTTTAGTCCTAGTTTAAACCTGAAATAATCCTAGTTTAGTCCTAGTTTAAACCTGAAATAATCCTAGTTTAGTCCTAGTTTAAACCTGAAATAATCCTAGTTTAGTCCTAGTTTAAACCTGAAATAATCCTAGTTTAGTCCTAGTTTAAACCTGAAATAATCCTAGTTTAGTCCTAGTTTAAACCTGAAATAATCCTAGTTTAGTCCTAGTTTAGACCTGAAATAATCCTAGTTTAGTCCTAGTTTAGACCTGAAATAATCCTAGTTTAGTCCTAGTTTAAACCTGAAATAATCCTAGTTTAGTCCTAGTTTAAACCTGAAATAATCCTAGTTTAGTCCTAGTTTAAACCTGAAATAATCCTAGTTTAGTCCTAGTTTAAACCTGAAATAATCCTAGTTTAGTCCTAGTTTAGACCTGAAATAATCCTAGTTTAGTCCTAGTTTAAACCTGAAATAATCCTAGTTTAGCCCTAGTTTAGACCTGAAATAGTCCTGGTTTAGTCCAATTTTAGTCCTGGTTTAGATCAAACTGGTCAAAAATAGGGACACTGGGACATTTCTTGTATAAAACTGGGACAAATCAGTGGTTTTGGTACAGGACAGAAATTCACGTTTCCTGCACATGTTTATATTCTGCTGCTGCTCTTAGGTTGGACCCCACTTCTCTTTCTATAAATATATTTTGAATATTTACAGGTAATTGATGATTTCTTGCTTTAAACATAATCAGCGCTGACAAATATTCTACTAAATCGGGAAATTTGAAGAGTTTTGATTCTAAAAACAATCCTAATAGCACATTTTTGTATAACTGTTCATGCATGTATGTTGATTTTATAATTATTTCCCCAGATTTCTGCACAATAGCTCAAGTACGGGTAAATGAGTGAATAGTACAGTTGCTGAAGAGACGTTTTATCCAGCTCTTGTCTTTGAAATATCCTGACAGTAATATTATATAGTGGTATTTTTTTTACTAATAGGAGGTAGAGCTGTAGTCATCTAAAGAAAAAAAGCAGCCATGGCAAATGCTCTCCTAACTGTGTCTGTATGTATCTCAAAAACAACAAAAAAAGTACCAGGAAACTCTGTTCTTATAAAGACTGCCAACTGTGAATGGAAAACGAGGTGCCGGAGGGTCAGATTTTCATGTTCAGCCTGTTCAATACTGCATGCTTATTTTGGCTTTGATGAAGGTGGGATGCAATACGCTATTATTATAAACTAAAGCTGTACTATGTCATTTTTTTAAAGTGTGGTGCTGCTTGTATCTTTGGAGATGTTATATGTCTTAATTTTAGCAACTTTCTAGTCTCCACAGAGTTAGATATGTTTAACCCTCGAAGACCTACGTTATCGTATACGATAACGAGGAATATGTTTTCTATAACCGCGCATAACTTTTGAACCGTAAAAGACAGAAACTTACTCTTTTTCCCCTCTGAAAGTGCAGACATAGAGGTTTCTGTACATTTCTGCGGCTTTATCCTACGTCACACTCACGCTGTGTGATGACGTGAGCAAAACGAGTGTCCAATAGGAACATTGTTTTCCCCAAACTCATGCGCTCCGTCCATTTTGATCGACCCAAACTTTGCCAAAGAGTGAAGTGAGTCAAGATGGTCGACTCCTCTGACTGTGTGTGTTTAGAACGAGGGAAAAAGTCGCTCTAAATGGAGTTAATTCACACATACATGGAAAATTACGCATCTTGGTGTGTGTAATTGCGCATCCCTTTCTATTTTTATTTGAAAGGTTTATTTCACTCAAAATGCAAATGTAATAAACACCATGGAAATGCATTACAAGTGATTTGGCTCTGTTCTATGCTCTGGCCCTGGACTTAACAGGAGCTGTTTCCATGACTGGACCAGGAAAGTAATGGAGCGATTACATTTTTGTTTTGTTTTTAGGGCAATAAGGATATTTTTAATTTACTTACAGACTTGATATTTTGCATTTTTGTATCGAAGGCCCTAAATTAAGCATTTTTCATGTCCAAAAAGTTGTTTCTACATGTTTGCTGTGTGTTTTCTATAAAAGAGTGGGAATTTTATTTTCTGTTTTTTTAACATCTCTATACCTGGTCCTGTAGCTTTTATCACAGCCACATGACACAACTACAGCAGCAGATTGTGAAATAACAGGTTGCACTGAACTAAAGGAGGTAGAACACTTCATTATAGGGTAAAAGGGGCAGTTTTAAAAGCAAAATTAAGAAAAAAATCCAGGCGAGAAGAAATGTACTAAAATTGCCCTTCGGTCTTCAGGGGTTAATGCCACACTGTAGAAATCCAGACAGAGCAATGACATCTCCAAGCAGGTGGCAGCCCCGACACGAAAGGTTTTATAATTCACCTTTAATGACATTACCAGGAAAGTTGCCTAATCTACTTTGGTGATTCAGTTATTGTGTGCACACAGACTAGTCATACAGTACACTGGTTTTGTCTTGTCACTAAGGAAATATGCAGCCATGGAATTGTAATATGTCACCGAGAAGATCTTGACCTGAGGGAATATATTTTACCAGCAATCATTTCATCACTCTGCATTTCCAAATAGCTCGAGTTTAGGTTATTTTTGTGTATAATGTATGTAGTTGTCACAAACATCCATATGAAATGTCTTCTCTTGGGTTAAACTGATGAGTCAAGAATCATTTACTTATTTAAATCAAAGTGTTTTACATATGCATAATAATGATGATCTGTATGATTTGACCTTTGGGGGAACATAACCAAGAAAAAGTAGTAAAGTACTATATTTAAAACTTTTACTTAAGTATTTTTACTTAACTTAAGTACATTTTACATTGGGTACTTTTTACTTTTACTTGACTACATTTGAGAGAAGGTATCTGTACTTTCTACTGCACTGCCCCCTGTGGCTCAGAGACTTTAAAGCGGCTCTGCTTATGCACAAGTCTCTTCAGGGCCGAGCACCAAAGTCCATCTGTGACATGTATTTATTTATGTATTTGTCTGCTGAGCTGTGAGAGCTGCAGAACATCCAGAACGCTGCAGCTCGGGTCCTGACTCAAACCAGGAAGTACGAGCACATAAGTCCTGTGCTCGGGTCTCTGCACTGCCCCCTGTGGCTCAGAGACTTTAAAGCGGCTCTGCTTACACCAAAGTACAACTGTGACGTGTTGGCGCCGTATGAACCATCTCACACTCTGAGGACTTCAGGGACCGGCCTCCTGCTGGTCCCTGAGTCAGGACTAAACTCGGGGAGTCAGAGTTTCAGACTCGTGCAGCTCAAACCTGGAACAGTCTGAACATGTGAGACAGACTCTGACTCTGTTTAAATCCAGGCTCAAAATGGTTCGGTTTAGCTGCGTATGACTGAAACGTTTTTATTTCTCATTTTGCACTCTTCTCTTCTCTCTAATTCTCTCTAATTTAATGTCCCATCTCTATTTTAAAATTTTATGATGATTATTTATGTTTATTTATGTTTTGATTTGTTTGTATTGTGATTTTAATGTATTTCTTATTCTGTGAAGCACTTTGAATTACTTTGTGTATGAATTGTGCTATACAAATACACTTGCCTTGCTTTACTCCATTTCCTTTTTAACTGGACTGAGTATTTAGTTTAAGACCTGCTGAAAAGACGAAGGGCTTTATCTTCGTGAAGAAAAATAAATCTTTTCAATTGATTCTATTTAAAAATTAGCACAAATCTTTATCAAAACAGTTCACTTGAAGCTTTATTAGATCAGAGTGTGAAATACTTTACTTTTTACTCTTTAAGTCCATTTTAAACTGGTACATTAACAATTTTTTTCATGTACTACTTTTACTTGGCTATTTTTTGCTCCAGTATCTTTACTTTTACTGAAGTAACAACACTGAGTACTTGTTCCACCACTGGATATAACACTCATCTCGTCTGGCAGGAGGAAGACGGAGGACAACATCCAGGACTTTCTGCAGGAAATCAGACCGAGCGACAGAACTGACACCGCCGTCTTCTCACTTCAAGAATACGGTGAACCACAGTTTAGCTGCACACGCTGCACTGTTATGTGACGCTGTTCTACTGCTCGCTGAATAAGTTTGTGTGTGTTTGCGGGGTTAAGAGCAGAGTCTGGAGAGGGAGAGGGAGGCCTTCAGGAGGGCCACGGTGCTCCCAGTTCTTCAGCTCCGAGACGACCTGCGCTTCAGGCTGAGGGAAGGACTGGACCAGACACTCGGCGCTGACGAGTCCGACTGGGAGCAGGTCGTGCAGCAGGTACAGTAACTAGCTACAGTAAGTACACCTGCTATGCTAGCTATTTATTATTTATTAACCCTTATTTAACCAGGAAAGTCCCGTTGAGATTGAAAACCTCTTTTTCAAGGGAGTCTTGGCCAAGAGGCAGCAGTACATTCATACTGTTACAATTTTACAGACAAATACAGAGGAGATAAAAACAATTATGTAAAACAAGTGCAGGTCATGGAGTTGGTCTCTAGGACTCTTAGATTAGACTTGAAAGCATTCAGAGAAATTAAATTAACCAAGCTAGAACCCAACAAAAACAAACTGGAATGACCCAGAAAGCAGTCAAGAAAAGGCAGAATGTCATGACGAATATTTAAACCTGGTTGTTTGAAGTGTCACAACAGCGGAACAAGCCAAGAAATCAAAGTTTTGTTAAAGAGCATATTCATCTTCCCCGTCCACAAATGCATCTTTAACCCCCGGAGACCTAAGGGCAATTTTAGGACATTTCTCCTCGCCTGGATTTTTTTCTTAATTTTGCTTTTAAAACTGCCCCTTTTACCCCTAATGAAGTGTTCTACATCCTTTTGTTCAGTCCAACCTGTTATTTCACAATCTGCTGCTGTAGTTGTGTCATGAGACTGTGATAAAAGCTACAGGACCAGAAATAGAAAAAAAAAAAAACAGAAAATAAAATTCACACTCTTTTATACAAAACACACAGCAAACATCTATAAACAACTTTTTGGACATAAAAAATGCATAATTTAGGGCCTTAGCTACAAAAATGCAAAATATCAAGTCTGTAAGTAAACTAAAAATCTCCTTATTGCCCTAAAAACAAAAAAAAATGCAATCGCTCCATGACTTTTCTGGTCCAGTCATGGAAACAGCTCCTGTCAGGTCCAGGGTCAGAGCCACAGCACTTCTGCATTTCCATGGAGTTTATTACATTTGTATTTGTTCATTTTGAGTGAAATAAACCTTTCAAATAAAAATAGCAAGAGATGCGCAATTACGCACACCAAGATGTGCAATTTGCCATTTATTTGAGAATAAACTGCACTTAGAGCGGCTTTTTCAATCGTTCTAAACACACACGCTCGAGAGGAGTCGACCATCTTGACTCACTTCACTCTTTGGTAAAGTTTTGGCCAATAAAAGAAAAGTAAGTTTCTATCTTTTACGGTTAGAAAGTTTTGCGCGGTTATATAAAACATATTCCTCGGTTTCGTATACGATGTCGTAGGTCTTCGAGTGTTAAAGTATGTTTATCAAAAACAAAATAATCTGTATTCCTGTGTTTGGTCTGAACCGCTGCTTAACTGAGTGATCGCACCACTTTGTGAACTCACAGATATCATGAGAATCCTTCTTTACCCTTGGACTTTACCCTCAAATTCCAACCGAGGCGTTTAACACTTATGTCCATGAGCCTCAAATGTCAAAATGTGAGGGATTTCAGTCAAATGTCTTACTGTTAATTTATCGTAACATTTTTATGAGACTTGTTAGTCCTGCAATAGCCCAAGTTTAGATGTTAGTTGCAGTTTATTTCATGATTCAGAACTGTCGCAAGTTTTATCCTGATGATTTTCCAGTCGCTACCACATATTTTCTAAAGTGGTACATCAGAATCAGAATGAGAATCAGAATTACTTTTATTCATCCCCGAGGGGAAATTTTCTTTGTTACAGATGCAACCGACCAAGAGCATGTACATCAAACAAGTTACAAAATAAGCTAAATACAATAAGATAAAAGATAAAATAGCTCTCTCTGGGAAATTATTTACATCATTGACATCTTTATGACTATATACATGTGTGAGCCGGGAATAGAATGAAAAGGATTGAGTAGTTTGTGAGTTAAAGTGAGTTAAAGTGCAGCGTTCAACAGTTTGATGGCGACAGGCAGGAAAGATTTCCTGTGTCTCTCAGTGGAGCAGCGCGGCAGCCGCAGTCTATGGCTGAAAGAGCTCCTCTGATTGGCCAGCACCTTGTGGAGGGGGTGGGAGGGAGAGTCCAGAATAGTCCAGATTTTGTCCAGCATTCTCCTGTCCAACACCACCGCCAGAGAGTCCAGCTCCTCCCCCACAACATGTCCAGCCTTCCTAATGATCTTCTCGAGTCTATTAGTGTCCCTCAGGCGCAGACTGCTGCCCCAGCAGACTACAGCGTACATGATGGCACTGGCCACCATAGACTCGTAGAACATCCTGAGCATCGTCCTGCAGATGTCAAAGGACCTCAGCCTCCTCAGGAAATAGAGGCGGCTCTGGCCCTTCTTGTAAACCGCATCCACGTTCCTGCTCCAGTCCAGTTTATTGTCCAAGTACACCCCCAGGTACTTGTACTCCTCCAAAAGTGTTGTGTACATATAACTTATTCTGACGGGGGAAACCCTAACCTGCCATGGCACTACCACTTATTGAACTTTCTTCCTCTTAATTGTTATTTATGTGTGATTTTGCAACTAGACGTAACATTTACATATTTGGCATTTGGAAAACTAACCCCATGAACTGTGCACGAACGACCTCCTCCTGCTATAATAATACAGATTTCATAGCTTTTCTCACATTTTTCTCCACCCCTCCTCAGTCTCTTGTTTATTGCTGGATTTCTCATAAACCTTCCACTCACAAAAACCTTTGGTAAACCACACACTTGAATGGGGAGATTAAGAACTAAGCAGGTTTAAAGAGGGAGCAGCCATTTTGTATTTTGTGTTTGCCTAGGATTTTTTTTCCCCCACGACCCCACAACACAGATCCATCCAGTCTCCACTCAACAGACTGGAAACACACAATATAGCACCTCAAGACATTTAATTTTTCATCTTTATA
Source organism: Odontamblyopus lacepedii (assembly GCA_034769755.1). Classification (NCBI taxonomy): domain Eukaryota; kingdom Metazoa; phylum Chordata; class Actinopteri; order Gobiiformes; family Gobiidae; genus Odontamblyopus; species Odontamblyopus lacepedii. Next base: position 2,925,851 of record CM068356.1, on the reverse strand, counting down.
TGCAAACACTATGCTACACTATTTAAAAAAAAAAGAGAGAATTTTTTAAGGTCCTAGATTACACAAACTGGACTTGTGAGCTTTGATAAGATAAGATATCCTTTATTTGTCCCACAATGGGGAAATTTCAGTGTTGCAATGCACAGTAAAGAGAACAGCAAGAAACAGTAGCAGCAATAGAAGTACAGTTAAGTTAAAAATAGACAAACACTATAAAGATCTATAAAGATAAGGATTATAAAACTATGTATCATATAAATTGCTATCTTAAGACAATATATACAATAAATTGCAATCTAAAAACTATATATACAATAAATTACTATCTTACATTATTGCACAGGGTCCCAGTATTGCACAGGCAGCAGAGTTAGCAGTGTTCATTGTAAAGTCTGACAGCAGCAGGAAGGAAAGACCTGCGGAACCTCTCCTTCACACAGCGAGGGTGGATCAGTCTGTCACTGAAGCTGCTCTCCAGAGCAGACAGGGCCCTGAAGAGGGACTCCAGGTCCAGCATAGAAGTGAATCTGGCCAGGACCCTTCTGTCCCCCACCTCCTGCACCGAATCCAAGGCACAGCCCAGGACAGAGCTGGACTTCCTGATGACTTTGTCCAGTCCAGTAATTCATGTTATGAAGTCCATACCTGGAGTCGTGTTTTGTTTCATTCACACATTTGAGTGATCCCTTATTATTAGTTCTCCAAAACTCAAAATGCTCTAGTCCACCTTGTGATGTCATGTAGTGTTGTGTAGTTTTCAAGTTAACGGCTCCTTTTACCTTTAATTCAACTAAAATTATAGAATAAACTTGAACGCAAAGTGTGTCTGATTCATTTTATCAGGGCTGCACGACATGAGGTAAAGATATTTGATCACTATATGTTGTACTGTGAACTATATCATAGCAGTACTTACATTTTAGGACACAATAAGTTGAGCAAAATTAAAACTTAGGTCGACCTCTAATGTACAGAGGTTCCAGAGCTTTGTTGAGAACGTAGTCGATGTTTGTGTGTCCTGAGAAGTTATGAGCCAAAACTGATCTCTTGAGAACAGAACATAGGCACAATTTACAGAGAGAATGTGCCGTCAATCAATCAATCAGTAAAACTTCATTTACAGAGCGCTTTTTATACAGAAAATGCAACACAAAGCGACATGGTGGTACTTCCTATATGTAGCTTCAAGGACTCCATCGTCTTCATGGTGATCGAGGAATCTTGATCTTGACCTTTGGGTTTGCAAAATGGTGAGCACTGTTAGAAAGCCTTAAGGCTCATTCACGGGGCAGGTTACAGGGACCAATTCATTATTTTTACAGTCAAAATTATTAAAATTGAAAGACATTGTTGAGTTACAGACTGTACAAATTTTATGGCAAAACACAGACTATGACCTGCAAATATCCAAAGGCTGTTCACAGAGGGAAGGCTGAGCGTTTGAGAGGGAAATTTGATTATAAAGTTACAAGGGTGAAAACAAGAAGGAGGTTTCTGTATTTCTGTTTGTGGAGGAAGATTGTGAAGAAGTTAAATGTGGAGCTCAAGGAATGTCCAGATTTTAGACAGTTTAAAAAATGTTTAAAGAAATGACTTTGTCACACTAAACTAATGAAGAAGCTTCTTTTTGAGATGCTTATTGTTAGTGTTGATTTGAAAGGAACGATCTAATGTTTGTTGTGGTATAATTTAAATGTGATCGATGACTTAGGGCTGTAAAGTTGCTCGGTTAAGTCCTAATGAAAAACTAACAGGAAGTGAAAAAGGACTATTTCTAATTTTGGAGAAGGGGTGGGATTTAATACATTTTTTAAAATTCCTCCCACTCCTTTTCGGGCATGTAAATAAATTTGATCGTCCTAGTTTAAATTTTCTTTCCTTTGGTTTGTTGTATTTGGAGTTTGCATGTCTGTACATATGATTTTGTGCACTATGCTCGAAATAATCAGAATCAGAATCAGAATTACTTTTATTCATCCCCGAGGGGAAATTTTCTTTGTTACAGATGCAACCGACCAAGAGCATGTACATCAAACAAGTTACAAAATAAGCTAAATACAATAAGATAAAAGTTAAAATAGCTCTCTCTGGGAAATTATTTACATCATTGACATCAATAAACCAACCATATATATATATATATATATATATATATATATATATATATATATATATATATATATATATATATATATATATATATATATAAATGAACTATTAATAAAACAATACTATTATAATATTGATTTAGTGCATCACCAGCCATCTGTTAGGGTTAGGTCAGCATTTATGATCATCTACATTCATGTGTGTTGAAAATATGTGTGTACAGTGTAATATACTAAGCATACATATTGCTATTGTCTCTATTTTTATTCTGTTAGTGATTTGTCAGTTGCTCATCCTATCATTGTTTTAAAATAACTACATGTTGGTGACTGACGCTCCTTCATTTTGACGTCATTGGCGCTGGATGCTAAAGCGTCGTGTGTGTTTAGTATTTCCATATATCCCCGTGCACGTAAGGATATTTTGAAGGGGAAAGTAAGGAGAACGTTACCATCCAGAGGGAAGAATTCAGTTAAAATATATATAGTTTGTGTGTTAAACGTGTGAATGAAACAAAACACAACTCCAGGTATGTTTTTGATGAGGAGACAACATTATAAATTAGATCATAAAACAGTGTAATATGGGCCCTTTAAAGCTACCAGAATGTAACTTTAATATGCTGCAGTTGTGCAAAAACTTGCTGTTACCAGGCAATATTTCCAAGTCATTGTGGGTGCAAAGCCTGATCCTATCTCTCCTAACTCCAGCAGGATGATGTGTGTCTGCCCATATCAGTGAAAATATTGCGGTCAAATAAAGTTGCCGTGGAAAATACTGTAGAGTCTGGAAATGGTCAGGTTATAGAAAACATTTTTGTGTTGGTGTTTTCATATTTTCGTGCCAATCAGACTAGATTAGATACAAAATTAAAACGGTCGGCTCGTGAAAATTGAGTAAATTTGCATGTTGGATGTTCATTTCACAATTTGGAAACAATCAGGGATATTCATTTAAAAAGAAAAGTTTCCATAGTTTCCAATCGTTTTCATATTTTTTCCTCACATATACACATTATACCTGTTGTGACTGGAGGAGTGGAGCATAATCACAGATGAAAAGTAAAGGAAAATTAGGAAATATTTGCTTATATCTTTTAGAACACAAGTGAATAAACAGTAGAGTGAACCTTGATGTGAAGTATCTAAAGTATAAGTAGTATCCAAACAAAGTACTTCAAGGTCATTTCTTATTTTAACCCTCGGAGCCTATGAATACAATAACCCTGGTATTAGTAATATGTCTTCTAATTATCTGGACAATACAAACGAATAACATGTCAAACCTAAAGCTACTACATTATGTAACGTTTTAGTAGTCATTTAGTCATAACATCCTTTTCTTTTTGGTTATGTTATTGCACTGAAAAACAGAGCAAAAGAAAAATTCGCGCTTACAGCTCAACAAACCTTGTCCTTGTAGTGCGCTGTCATCTGCATCCATGGAAATGCTGCTCCTTTGGCTATAATATTCCACAGTATGACATAATACTTATCCACCTTTAAAGGGGAACTCCGGCACGTCTGAAGCTAAAGTCAATCGCTAGAGGTGGTCGAATACTGTCAGAAACCAAAAAAACGGCACAGATCAGTGTTGACGGCGGAGATCTCACTGTGGCAGTGAGTCTAGACCAGGGGCGGGCAAACTTTTTGGCTCGCGGGCCACAAAGGGTTCTGGTCTGACTACATGAGCTCAGCAAATAAGACGAAAATAACTTGCAGGATCCAATGATTTACATGTGGCAGATTCAAACGTCTCAATTCAACATGTGCAGCATATAAAGGGCCGATGATTTTTTTTTTCAAAAATTAACATTTTCCGTTTCAGAAGTTTTGAATTCCGTTTGATTGTGACACATTTGATAATTCTGTTGACAGTGTTGGGAAGGTTACTTTAAACTGTGTTCCCAAAAGATTACAGATTACAGACCCCAAAATGTAGTTTGTAACGTAATCCATTAAATTACTTAAATAAGTAACTGGATTACTTGATATTGTCATGTTTTTTAAAACTACATGAATGTAGCAACCAGCCACCTCCTGCAAATTCTTGTTTGATTTTAGACCTGGTTTAGACTTGTTTTAGACCTGGTTTTAGTCCTGGTTTAGACCTGGTTTTAGTCCTGGTTTAGACCTGGTTTTAGTCCTGGTTTAGACCTGGTTTTAGACCTTGTTTAGACCTGGTTTAGACCTGGTTTTAGTCCTGATTTAATGCTTGTTTAGTCCTGGTTTTAGATCCGGTTTAATCCTGGTTTTAGATCCGGTTTAGACCTGGTTTAGACCTGCTTTAGACCTGGCTTAGTCCTGGTGTTAGTTCTGGTTTAGAGGTGCACAGGGGGAAGCGCGGTCCACGCAGCGAACGTGACAAAGCACGATCCACGCGCAGTGTCCACGCCGCACAAGAGGATGTACGCGGCACGCTAGATATATACTTGGCCGCAGTGCTTTATGGGAAGGTTTTTGGACCATGAGTGAGGAAGTTGTGTTCAAGATATAGTTCTACCCCTGGACACTGAGCCACGGCCCAAATGGATAATTTGGTTTTATGTATCAGTGTATCTGGAGTGCGCCATCTATTGGGAAACGCCAGAATTGCAGAGAAAATAAAACAAATACATTTTATTGCAGTTCATTCATGTTTGGCGGGCCGGATTAAAAAGGTTAACGGGTCGTAGTTTGCCCACCCCTGGTCTAGACAAACAAATCGCATAGTGATGTGGGCAAGTTCTTTACGTCTACATAAAATGCAAATTTGTACATTGAAGAAGCTTAACACCACTTTCTAACCCATTTTACAGCACAGCCACGAGTCTAACAAACACAACGCTCTGCCTAGCTCACTCATTAGTGTCTGGAAACGTTATAAAACAACTTTATAAGCAGCCTTAACCTCTATGGATTTCCCACTGCGCATGCGAAAGCCCAAAAGACTCGATCGTCGACTCCAGCGCCGGCGAGAGGCTCAAACCGCCAGAAGTGAGGATCGACTACTGATGGTGAAGCAGAAGAGAAACTGAAAGTTGTTGAAAGAAAATGGCTCGGGAATGTATTTTTATTGCATTTTTTCAAAAAATATAACTCACTCATTAATAAATGGGATTAGAAACGTCGTCGGCGATCTCCACAATCTCCAAACGTGCCGGACTTCTCGTTTAAGCCTCCCACAAAAACATTTATTCATGTTATTATGTTGTTAACTTATCAAAAACAGAGTTGTGTTTCGTTTCATTCACTGTATCTCCAAACTCAAAATGCTCTGTTCCACCTCGTGATGTCATGAAGCGGTAGTCTTCAAATGAACAGCTGCTTTTTACCTTCAGTACAGTAGAGATTGGCAAATTCAGGGCTGAAATTATCCAAATGATTCTAGTGAAGATGTATGGAGATGAAAAACACAGTGGAGCGCTTCCTGTTTTACCACATCAGATCACACGGTGCAATAACATAGATATAACATAGACCAGTAAATAGTGTATGTCCAGTCTACAGGAATGTAAATATATGAATTATTATGCAATTATGTGGATTATCTGAACATAATTGTATCCTGCTCTCATGACCGGCCGCCCTTTCCAGATGAGCTTCCTGCGCTCTGGACGCTTAATGAACTAAATTAGCCAGTCCTCACTTCCTGGATCTCAAAGGTGAACAAATACAAAGCAATGGCACTTCCTCCGACGCGCTGTACCATCCCGGCTAACTGATAATGAAAAACAGGAGGCTGCCTAGACGTTAGCATGCACCAACCTCTCCCTGTGCCCCTGGGAGCTGTGTGCAAATTAGCTTAATCATCTCACGCTCAATACGGCTAAATGGAACAGATCGCAATATGGTCCAAGAAGAAGCCATACTGCTCCTGGCTTTGCTCATTATAGCAGATTTTATTGTGCAATTACCTTGTCAAAACTTATTGGGGTTGGTTTCGGGTGACATTGTGTAGATTAATAATATGTATATACTTGTATGTATTACACAGATGGGGGCAGGCAAAATGAATACGGTTAAAATGCTAATACAAATAATCAGGTTCGACACTTATTTTCAACATTTCATAGAGAAGTACATTGTATTTAAGAGGGATCACTGGATCTGTCTGGTCTCGATCTGGGACAGCATCACATTTTAATACCTGAAAACAAGTACAAGATTTTATGGTTACACTTTATAATAACTACAGTTTAATTAGACTTAATGACACATGAAGAAAGGCTTAATTCATAATGACCAAAATTAAGTTATTAAAAAGTTAAAGGTGCTGAAGCTCTCATTTTTACTGTCTTAAAAACATGAAAAACAGAATTACCGTAGTTTTCGGACTATAAGTCGCGCTAGAGTATAAGTCGCACCAGCCAAAAAATGCACAATGAAGTAGAAAAAAACATATATAAGTCGCACTGGACTATAAGTCCATCAGCATTTTGGGGGGAAATTTATTTTATAAAATCAGACACCAAAAACAGACATTTCATCTTAAAAGGCAAAGTTATAGTGACTGCACATAACGGTATGTGGTGTATTTGGTGTATGTGGCTGAATGTGGTTTTATGGCTGTATATAATTGCATGGAGCTGTATGCGACTGTATGTAAGAATAATTTTAGAGTGTAAATAATAACCTTGTTTTTATTCTATTGTATTTTACTTCCTGCAGGTTGATACTTAACACCTGTCCAGGGACTACAGATGAAAAACAGCCCTCGGGCTAATTCTGGCATATTTACATGTAAATGTTTATTAATGTGCATTGTCCCTGAAATAAATAAAATAAAATAAATCAATAAAAAATAATAATAACAATAGAACAGAGAACAACGGGCTGGACATGTGTCTGGTGTGTTCATGTCACATATAAACAGTTATTCAGAAAACTAGAGCAGAAACAACAGAACAGAACAAGTTTACCAAACTCTCATCTCATTCCAAATCACTAAATCCATTAAATTCTTCATCCTCGGTGTCACTTCTAAGCAACTCCAGTTAAATCTAGTTTTTAACCTGCAATGAGCTTTGTTTGTTTTCTTCACTGAAGTTCGATTATCCTCTGCTTTTCTCCAGTCGTTCACAAGTTTCTCGCTCACTCCAAATGTTCTTTCTGCTGCTCGAATTTCGGCTGCATGTTTCACTACTTGCAGCTTGTAATCTGCAGAATATAATTGACAGTTATAAATAATGAAATTATATGTTTTAATATATAAGTCGCACCTGAATATAAGTCCACCCAAACCATAAAAAAGTGTGACTTATAGTCTGAAAAATAATGAGTTTATAAGCACTTTTCACAACATTTAGAGGCAGAGTTTTGTCATCTCAGTAAAGCCATGAACAACTAGCATGCTATTGGTACACTTCCTGTTTTGCAGAGAATAAAAAGGCTCTGTAGTTAAATGCAGACAGCGAGCACTGGCCTCATTTTCACCCTAAGAACTGCTTCTGCAGCAAAACCGATTTTTATTTAATGAGATGAAAATTTCGGCTACTGGGCCTTTGGGGAGTTAGGGTTACGGTAATCATCAATTATTTAGACTGAATAATTCTTAATTAACTATTTATAAACATTTGTTCTTTAATTAAGTCTTTCTTCATGCATGATTAAAGGTGCATTGTGTAACTTTTCTGGTGCCAGGTGCATCAAATGCACTTTGGAAATTGTTTATGAAATGTGCTATATAAATAAAGTGGATTGGAAATGCTTGTCTCCATGGAGATGTTATTGCTTTATCTGTAATGTTTCACAGTATGATATATATTAAACCTTTCTATGCCCATGGAGACCAAACTGGTTCCAAGCTACAGGTCAGAGCTGTGGAGAGGCATTACTTCACACTGTCAAGCTGTTTTTCTATGTATTTTTGAGGTATTACACCACTTGTAATTGAATAAATGTATGACAGAGCTGTTTAATGCCATACTGTGGAACATTCCAGGCAAGTGCAATTAGGTGTAGTTAATCTGACCAGTTTTCTCTTTATGTTTTCAGATAAACTTTGTCAAAAAACAGCAGGCTGACATCACCAGAAAACTCCAACACGAGTACCGTGCGGTGGAGGCCGAAATTACAGCTCTGGGCTTGGAGGTACGTTTCCCCACATTTTGTATCATGATTTGCGATTTACATTTTAGATTTTTTTCAAATTTGTCAAATTGCAGGACATGTTGAGGGGATCTGTGGATGCTGGGGGGCTGGAGGACGTCCCCTGGGTGCTGGAGGATGCAGACTGTCCGTACCCAGAGCTGAAACTGTCCCTGATTGAAGCTTTCCATTCGCTGTCAGAGAGATACAGGGGAAGACTGGACAGCCTACAAGAGAAGATGGATCAGACGGACAGGTGAGTCTAAGAGGCACTAAGGGTGTAGATGCTTTCATGGCAAACACTTAAAGGCCTTTACCAGTGAGACGGATGCAGTAAAATTATTATTTACCATCCATATGAAGATACCTATGGCTTTACAACTGTACAGATCCTTTTAGTGTCAGTAAACAGTGGTGACGTAGGCTCGGTTGCGCATTTTGGCAACAGAAGTACAGCAGAACTCAGCGATCTTGATATTTTTTTCATCAAAAGATCAAGAATATTTCCTCAACAAGCTGAACTTTGACAAACGGTGTCCGACTGCCAGATCCTTGTGCGATCAGTGAGTAAAACTTTAAAACTTTAGTCCACTGATAGAATATCGATTCTGACAACCACACACAAAACAACCAGACATTTTAGTGCTGGAAATGTTTTTATCTCCGTCTTCTTCTGTCCGTGTTCAGTCTGAATGAATCGCAATGACACTTCTGTTGCCAAAATGCACAAATGGCTTTTTTTATCACTTCTAAGGGTCTATAATATTTAGAGTGAAAAAATAAATGTATTGTATGTTAAAAAAAAAAAAGAAAAAAAAAAGATGAAGTAATCGTGCTGTATATAATGTTCTCGTGAAGCCATTTGCACTAAGATAAAAACAATGGTGGGAGATCTGTCACTGCTTGTCTTCATGGAGATGTAACTACTTGGAATAGTCCACAGTTTACATTAAGCGTATGCATCCTATCCTGTGTACCATTTATATCATTATACGTGTTTTTATTACTCAAAAATATCTTGAAAAAATACATGGTTGCCTCTCCACAGATCTAACTTGTAACATGGCCTGATGGCACCACCTTCTGGTCTCTATGGAGATACAGTTGTGCTCATAAGTTTACAGACCCTGACAGAATTTAATTGATTTCTTGTCCATCTTTCAGAGAATATGAATGAAAACACAAAAACTTTTCTTTCACTCATGGTCAGTGCTTCTTGGGTGAAGTCGTTTATTATCAAACAACTGTGTTTCCTCTTTTTAAATCATAATGAGACAGAAACTACACAAATGACCCAATGAAGCTGGAGTCTTTTGTGATAGTTGTGGATGAGGCTCTTTATTTCCTCTGATGGTAAAGCTGCTCATTCTTCTGGGCCAAAGGCTCCAGTTCCTGTAAATTCTTGGGCTCTTGTCTGAACTGCAGCTTGAATCTGCCCAGAGGCTCAGTGATACTGAGGTCAGAAGAGACGAACACTCCAGAACCTTCACTTTATTCTGCTGGAGCCAGTGACAGCTCCACTTGCCTTTGTGTTTTGGATCATTATCATGTTGGAATATCCAAGTACGTCCCATGTGCAGCTTCTGGACCAAGAAATCATCAATTCTGCCAGGGGATGGAAACTTATGAGCACAACTGTACATTTAAAGACATACTGTGGAACATCCAGGACAAGCAGGTAGTGTATCCGCCACCAGAAAGGTTATGCGGTGCACTGTTAAGCCACAGCAAACGCATATGTGGTGTGTATTTTTCCTCTGAAGTGTGAAGACATGCACGTAACCATAAATAAAGAAATTGTTAGGTTTAAACACCATCTAAAACATTCAGAGAAGAAAGACAAGAGAGATTATTTAGTTTTACTCGCGAGGAGAACGGATTGAGACGTGCCCAGATACACTCTCCAACCCGCTCTGGAGCATGCCCCCGTCTCCTCACTTTTATTTACATTAGGATGACCCTGGTTACAATGGGTATCGCTGCTCTAAAGGAAGAATTTTATTTTAAATAAAATAAAATATAATTATGCATTATTGATCAAGGTCGGACAGTAGGCTGAGTGCGGAGATTACGCTGGAGTTTGAGCACATTCAGTTCATGTTTTGCCAAACTCAAACAGCTCTCGTCTCATAGTCTGATAAGCCTGGCTCCAGCCATCAGCTGCACAGCAGTGGAAAAGTATTGCACACAGTTTTCAAGCACAAAAGAGATTATTGCAAATACACAAATATCTAACACATGATTAAGACAAATATGGGATAATATACATAATTATTCTAACAGAAATAAATGCTATAAATAAATACAACAATGTATTCATTTTATATGTATTTTACTGGTATTTTTCAGATTTTGTGGCTGGCCTGAGGAGGACCACCTGCAGTTCACTTCTATAGTCTCACAGTACAACCAGGACGTCCCCAACTACAGGACTCTGTGTACGGACATGCTGCAGAGAGTGTTCCCCCACAGAACAAGGCAACAACTGGTCAGTCACTTACATGGTTTCCACATACTTATATAAAACATGTGTAAAGTATGTTTTTATGTCAGGTAAATTCAATACACCGATATATACTTTCTTTGGTCACTGGGACAGAAAACATGCGTTCAGCTTCAGTAGTTCAGAATCTTTATTGTCAATTCTTCATACGAAAAACATATAAAGAATCGAAATTGTGTTCCTCACTCCCAAGCGTAAAAATACATTCAAACATTTTTACACATATCCCATACACATTTACAGATAGTTTGATGAGCTTGGTTCTTTCTAATAGAGAGGTCTGCAGCCGCTCCTCTGCCAGTAAACAGTTTGAAGCAGATTTCAGACGGATTTTATTTTCTTTTTTGTTAAATGTCACTGATTAAAAATGACATTGTTTATATTCAGCAAAATAATACTGAAAGTTCCATTTTATTGGTTTTAATAAGACCCATAATAAAATTAAACTGAAAATCAAGATTGATAATGTTTTGCCACAGCCCACTGTGGGGTCAGCAAAAAATATTGAGTTTTTGAAATTGTGAGAACTAAAATTACCTGACTGTATACGAATGAATACATTTTATTGATTAGAAAAATCCAAAACTTTGTCTAGACTGTTTCCTACCTAACAAGTCCTGTTGAAAATACTGAAAATCAAGATCAAGAATCAAGATTTTTTTTGGCCTGGCCCACCATGGTCAAATCGTGATAACTAAAATTACAACTGTGTATGAATCAATACATTTTACGATCAAAATCCAAAATTCCCAAACTATCTCCTACCATAGTCTGTATATACGAGTGAACTAAGTGAGTGTGACGTCTCCACAGCGTCAGCGTCGCTCAAATGAGGCTCCCGTTGCCACGGTTACAGGAGCGAATTTGGAGCCAGGCTCCATATTTGGAAATCTGACCGCGAGTATCATAGCAACACAAGAGCCAATCAAGATTGAGGAGGTTAAATGTGGCGCCTCCTCATGGCAGAGCGGTGATACTCTGCACCTGCAGGACACTGGATTTACCTGATTCTGGAGAATAATAAGGAAACTTTTAGCTTTTATCATCAAACTTTAAATAGTAAGTTTAAGTCACTGATTTATGTTCTATGTTCTGTTACGTGCGAACAACAATAGAGTCGCAATTTAACAAAATTCACGTTACTTTATGCTAGTTAAATTATGCTAGTTAAGATTCTAGTAACATTAGCTATTGTAATTGTTTGAGATATTTTGTCATTTTATTTCAGAAATAGTCAATCGGAGCAGGAAAGCGGGAAGGGGCAATGAAACTATCTGTCAATCAAACCTGTTGCTAACGCTCGGGGGAGGGACCTTGGGGAATGAAGGCGTCTGATTGGTCCATTATTTATGTTCATATCTAGATTTAGGAACAAAACAGCGAAATGAAAAATTCAGCATGTGTCGCGGGTTCATACGAACATTTTAAGACCAAAATGACGAGGCTCAATGCAGCAGGTACAGAGAGAGGAGCGATAAGATCCCAATGTAAATCAATGGGAAAAAGGGAGAGAAGGAGCCGGAAGAGCCTCCTGGAGCACTTCCTGTTTGTCACGCAGCAGCTAACGCTTTAGCCATGTCCAGTCATATATACGGTGTATGTCTCCTACACAACCAGTCGCCATTTCCTGCTTTAACTTCACCACATGTGTCAGGGAGTTCACCGGCAGGACCCTCACAGATCCTCTATAGATTCCTCTTCCATCTTTCTCTCCGGCCCGTCCACTCTGCTGCTCCTCCAATCAATGCAGCTTAGCACCTTGAACCAAGCGGCCGCCGAGATAAGCTGCTACAGTGATCCACTCGGCACACTGCGGGATTTGTGCTACGTCCCCCGGCATGCACCGCTCACCTCCCATCGCCATGACGACCCCACAGCCGCCGCTCCAGCATCCTCCCTCACTCTGTCTGCGACCATATCAGGTCTGCGTGTGTGTCGCAGACAGCGGTGTAGTCGTTTAGCCTTCAGGGTCGAACGAGAAGGAGGTCCGATTTGTCTATGTTTTATTTAAAAATGGGCCCAGTTAAAGCGCAGACTGCAATTAATTCTGCCTTTAGTCATAATTAAAGTGGCCTGACAGTGTGGGGGAGATAATGAAGTGCAGTTAGCCAGACCCTGATAATGAAGTGTTTGAATGGTGGTTTTCAATCTGTTGTTTTGAATTTGTTTTAAATATTTTAATTGTGTGTTATTGTAGTGTTAGAGAAGATGGAGATTTGACTTCCCTTGTAGAATTTCTTTTCCAAAAATGTGAACTGATAGAAGAACATAATCAGAAATGACTGGAATTACCCCAATCACTGATTTTTTAAAAAGACAGAAAACACGGCATGTTGAATTGTTAAAAGGCCCACATTACGCTATTTTCAGATCTACAGTACTGTGCAAATGTTTTAGGCAGGTGTGAAAAATGCTGTAAACTAGGAACGCTTTCAAAAATATACATAATAATTGTTTGTTTTTATCAGTTTACAAAATGCAAAGTGAGCGAGCAAAAGAAAAAGCCCAAAGCCATTAAGCACGATCTTCAACGTAAAGAAAAAGAAGAAGTTGTGTTGGTGACGGTCTGGCCCCCACAGAGCCCTGACCTCAGCATCATGGAGTGAGTCTGGGATTAACATGAAGAGACAGAAGGATGTGAGGAAGCTCCATCCACACAAGATATGAGCTTAGATCTTCGACATGTTTGGAAACGCCGAGCAGCCCAGTTCCTTCACAAGGAGTCTGCAAGTAAACCTATCAATCAATCAATCAAAACTTTATTTATAGAGCGCTTTTCATACAAAAATGCAACACAAAGCGCTTTACAGTGATTAAAAAAAGAACAATCCCACATTTCCCCTCCACCCTCCGCCCCCCCCACAAAGCTAAACTAAACAGATGAGTCTAGAGATTTACTATCTGTGACAATCCCACATAAAGCAAAACTAAAGTGAGTCTAACTGTGACAAAACTCTCTTTATTTACTACTAACTGAAACAGGAAACTATGAGATTACCACCGTGATGCACTATCTTTCATAACTCTTTCTATCTATCTCTATACTATCTTTCATAACTCTCTATACTAACTATAATAACTATAACTAACTACTACAGAGAAAAAGGAAAATAGAGGAAGAACAACAAAAAGAAGAACACATATAGACATTATGACACGGCATTAAATTATGACACGACATTGCAGCCGAGAGGAGGAGTCAGGGAGGTGGAGATGGTCCAGGAGGCAGTATCCACATCCTGCAGCCAGGGGGCGCTGGCTACAGCAGACCCGCCCGCCTACTGGGTGGGGCAAAGAAGCTGCGAGGGCGTAGAGAAAGTGTAGGGAGGAAGACACGTTAGGCAAGACGAGACATAGAAACAAAGCAGGAAAGATAAGGGGCAGGAGAGGAGAGAAAAAGCGTCCACCCTCGCCGAGAGCCAGAAGAGAAATGACACAAAACACAAAACAACAACACAAGTCCAGGTCTGTTTGGGATGAGGAAACAACATTATAACATACAGGACTGTGCAAAAGTTTTACCTACCAGCCGAGTTCCTCCAGAAACCGTCTGCAGGTTTACCTAGAAGAACTGATGCTCTTTTGAAGGCAAAGCTCACACCGAATATTGATCCAGTTTAGATTTCTCTTTTGTTCGTTCACTGCATTTTCTTGATTGACGAAAATAAACGATTAACACTTCCATTTTCGAAGGCATTCCTAGTTTACAGCATTTTTTCCACACCCGCCTAAAGCTTTTGCACAGTACTGTATGGTATAATGTTGTTTCCTCATCACAAACAGACCTGGACTTGTGTTTTGTTTCACTGGCACATGTTTAACACACAAATCCTGCACATTTAGGCTGAGTTCTTGTCTCAAAAAGAAAACACTCTTGTCCACCTTGTGATATGGTAATACAGGGAGTGCTCCACTGTGTTTTTAAACTCCATACACCTTCACTAGAATCATTTGGATGGTTTCAGACCTGGAATTGTCTCACTACACAAGAATTTTTAAATCTGAATGCACTTTTACAGGATTATTATTAGCATTTTGAGGACTGAATACATATATACTGCAGGTTGGATGTATAAATTTATGTAAGTAAACTATTTACTGGCCATACTTGGTCTAGAAAGTCTCACAATATTTGAATTTTTGTTTATGTAAAGCTGTTCTGCTGAAACTTGAGGGATAAATAACAGCTACATAACACATTTGGATCAGTTCTGTCTTATTTTATGTTTGTATAAAGGAAGTAGATGCTATTTTCAGTCTCTGTGCTCATATCAGTCGATATCGGCAGATTCTTAAAGCTATACTCTCAAAATCTGTATCAGAAAGCTGGATTGGTGCATCTCTATCGGTCGTTAGAGCAATTATCTATGAAGAGGGAGCTTGACTCTGTGCTTACTTATGCTGCTACTGCTCTTACAATCCGGAAGATATACAGATTAGTTAGGAAAACAACACTACATCAATCTACGTCATTATTCCTCATTAAATACTACAGAACTACCATGTTCAACTCAAGTGGAAAAACAAACCCTTGTCAGTGGAGCCATCTGCACTGCACATACAGATATCTGCTGTTGCTGAGGAGGCCAATTCCCATTTCTTTCACTGACAAATGGATCAATTGGAGCTCTATAGTTAGTGCTGTAATTACACCATTGTTAACGACCTCTCCTCGCGGCTGCCTGACCTCTGTTGAAAGCTGTTGGTTTACTCTCCACCATTCGGAACAATTTATTCTCATTCCGATCTCATCGTTCTGTTTTATTTCTTTTGTTAGGCTCCAAATGGAAACAAAGATAAACTGCCCCGGAGCAGACGTGACATATTACCACCATTTAAAGGCCGGGGCTGGATATATCAGACACTATGCTTACAGTGTTTGGCCTTTTCCAGATAGATGGAGATTAATATTTAAACAGTATGTTTGGTTTATCATTGTTAAAAAAGTGACCATGAGTTTTAGAACCATAGATAGCCACAGACAGAGGACACACACGCAGCTGCTGTCAACATGCTGGATTATATTTTTACGGACGATTGTTTTGAGTCAGGATTTAAAATTTTTCTTTAAATATGAGGAAAATTAACTGTAAGTATAGCCTAAATTAACCCAATTTAAAATCCAATAGGCTCTATTCACAATTACGTCACAAACCAGGAAAGCGTTTGGAAACATGCGATGACGACTTCCGGTGTAGTTCTCGACTCTGGACTTGCCGACCGACTGCGATAAAACCCACTGAAGTAAATGTGAACGGCGGTAAAATGAAGACTCCATATGTGCTGTTTGGAATCATTTTTAGTTTGGTGGCCTCATCTCTTCTTGTTTTTGCATGTACCCAGTGCGCTCGGAGTTGTGTGTCAGTGCAGAAATGATCAAAACTGTTGTAATTATTGATTAGCTGAACATAACGGAACACTACAATGACATGTAGATGAAGAAAACTGGGCTTTTTTCTAATTTTTCCTAGATTTTGTCAGACTTACTACTGCAAACAGAGCCCACCGGAAGTTCTCATCGCATGTTTCCAAACGTTTTCCTGGTTTGTGACCATAGTCTGTATATATGAGTGGACTAAGTGAGTGTGACGTCTCCACAGCGTCAGCGTCGCTCAAATGAGACTCCCGTTGCCACGGTTATAAGAGTGAATTTGGGGTCAGGTTCCATATTTGGAAATTCGACCGCGAGTATCATAGCAACCACAAGAGCCAATCATGATTAAGGTGATTAAATGTGGCGCCTCCTCATGGCAGAGCGGTGATACTCTGCACCTGCAGGACACTGGATTTACCTGATTCTGGAGAATAATAAAGAAACTTTTAGCTTTTATCATCAAACTTTAAATAGTAAGTTTAAGTCATTGATTTATTTTGTATGTTCTGTTACGTGCGAAGAACAATAGAGTCGCAATTTAATGAAATTCACTTTACTTTATGCTAGTTAAATTATGCTAGTTAAGATTCTAGTAACTTTAGCTATTGTAATTGTTTGAGATATTTTGTCATTTTATTTAAAAAATAGTCACTTGGGGCAGGAAAGTGGGAAGGGAACTTACTTCGCAGCGAAAGTAGCTGTCAATCAAACCTGTTGCTAACACTAGGGGGAGGGACCTCGGGGAATGAAGGCGTCTGATTGGTCCGTTATTTATGTTCATATCTTGATTTAGGAACAAGATAGAGAAATGAAAAATTCAGGATCCTGTGTCGCAGGTTCATATGAACATTTTAAGACCAAAATGACGAGGCTCAGTGCAGCAGGTACAGAGAGATAAGATAAGATAAGATCCCAGTGTAAATCAATGAGAAAAAGGGAGAGAAGCCGGAAGAGCCTCCTGGAGCACTTCCTGTTTGGCACACGGCGGCTAAAGCTTTAGCTCTGTCCACTCATATATACGGTCTATGTTTGTGATGTAAGCGTGAATATACAGCCTATAGAGCCAAACTAGAATTTTATAATCATTTGGAGATTTACAGTGATTTTTTTTACATCACTAGGTAAATATATTGGCTATCAGCACCTTCAAAGCCCTTTTTATCGGTATTGTATAGGATCCAAAAAATCCATATTGGTCGGACCCTATTTTGTACATTTTACTGCTATTTAGTCAGATTTTTTGGATCCCTTTTGAATTTGTAGTGATTTGGGTAAGAGTGTTCTGAATTTAAATTAGTAAAAATATTGGTCCTGTTGTTAGGGAAACACAGATCAGATACAGCTATCACATATCAGTGCTGATACTGAAAAAACTGCTGGGTCAGATATTGGCTTTCCTCTGGAGTAACTTTTAGTACTTTTTAGGTGCCACTGCTTCTGCTGCTCTCGAAACTGTTCTTTCACCTCCTCTAATTCACTGTCACTTTTGCTTTCTCCTCTGCCTCTTTTAGTCGCTGGCCTTTTTCTTTCTTCAGTTTGTCTTCTGGCTCAACACAGTTTTCTGCTAAGCGATCTTTCTCGAGCCTTAGCAATGTGTTATCCTCACATGACTCACACGCTCGATTGTGAAGTGGCTGCCTCTCCTTATCCAAGACACCTGGTCGTTCATACTGGCTGCTTTCGCCCTCTTACACGTCTAAAAATTCCTTCTAGTGCATCTGATATTCCTTTTCCTTTTGAAGCCCCTCTACAACTTTATAGCTTCTGATTCTCCTTGGTCAGAGAGGCGTTCTCTCTTTTAAACAAAGCTCGTTCGTGCTCCTGCTGTTGGAGCGTGTGCTCCTGTTGGCTTCACCGCCTGCTCTCCTCGTCCCTCCGGGACCAGGCCTCGCTTTGAAGCCACTGGGTCCTTCGTTCGTCGAAATGCAACCGTCTCTCATAAAACTGCATCTGGAGGTCAGGGAGATCCGGCTACTCGCTAAACTCCTCCAGCTTTCCCTCAACAGAGCTCAACGAGTCCTCCATCTGCTGCTTGTACAGTTGTGCTCATACGTTTACATACGCTGACAGAATTTGGGCGGCACGGTGGCTGAGTGGCAACACTCAGGCCTCACAGAGAGGCCTGAGTGTTGCCAGGCCTCAAGGTTGCGGATTCGATCCCCGGGTCGCCCGGGCCTTTCTGTGTGGAGTTTGCATGTTCTCCCCGTGTCTGGATGGGTTTCCTCCGGGTGCTCCGGTTTCCCCCATCAACTCAAAACATGCAGCACCTGAACTAACATCAAGGACCATGATGTCCACCCTCCTGTGGGCTCCACCTGCAGAGGGGTTCATGGGGGGGAGGGGTCAGGTGCTATGAGTATTGGGAAACTGCCCCCATGACCCAGCTGGATTAAGCGGGAGAAGATGGATGGATGGATGGATGACAGAATTTGATTGATTTCTTGGCCATGTTTCAGAGAATATGAATGAAAACACAAAATCTTTTCTTTCACTCATGGTCAGTGTTTGGGTGAAGCCGTTTATTATCAAACAACTGTGTTTCCTCTTTTTAAATCATAATGAAACAGAAACTACACAAATGACCCAGTGAAGCTGGAGTCTTTTGTGATAGTTGTGGATGAGGCTCTTTATTTCCTCTGATGGTAAAGCTGCTCATTCTTCTTGGCAAAAGGCTCCAGTTCCTGTAAATTCTTGGGCTCTTGTCTGAACTGCAGCTTGAATCTGCCCAGAGGCTCAGTGATACTGAGGTCAGAAGAGACGAACACTCCAGAACCTTCACTTTATTCTGCTGGAGCCAGTGACAGCTCCACTTGCCTTTGTGTTTTGGATCATTATCATGTTGGAATATCCAAGTACGTCCCATGTGCAGCTTCTGGACCAAGAAATCATCAATTCTGCCAGGGGATGGAAACTTATGAGCACAACTGTAGGACAGCCTCTCGAGACCACGGGAGGTCTGTCCTCCGGCACCTTCACTGCCCAAACTTTCATTTTTGCTGATGAGCCAGAGGTGTTGCTTCACCTGCCAGACATCCTCCGTGGCCTTGGGCTCCTTCTCTGCATCTTTTCACCTTTACAGTATGAGGCGCATTTGGGTTTTGCACTCCTTTCTACATTTCCTACAAGTTAAATATGAATGCTAAACTAAACAGTGTAGTGAAACTTAGTGTTAACTTACAGATCTTACTTACTGTTCCTCCTCTGCCCCTACACTGTAAAAATGACAACTTGAATTTGTTCAGTTTACTAGGAGTTTTGCATCCACAAACAATAAAATTACCAATTGCATCTTACACTGTCTCAAGTGAGTCATTTCAACTCACTTTTGGAAGTTTCTGATAAAAAGTTGACCTTAATTAAGATTTTGAGTTGGCATAATATACAAATCACAGTAGACGCTTATTTAGGACCAGGTTAACTAATCTGCACATGCTCACTTGAAATCTCGTAGCAATCTGCTGCAACGGGGTCGCATGAGGAGTTTCTCAGGGGTTTTCCTTCGTTTGGAAAAGAAGCGCCCGTCATTTTTGGTGTTCAGTTCAAAAGCTGGCGGCACGGTGGCTGAGTGGCAACACTCAGGCCTCACAGCAAGAAGGTTGCGGGTTCGATCCCCGGGTCACCCGGGCCTTTCTGTGTGGAGTTTGCATGTTCCTCCGGGTACTCCGGTTTCCCCCATCAACCTAAAACATGCCCGCACCCCTATGAACTAACATCAAGGACCATGTTGTTCACCCTCCTGTGGGCTCACCACCTGCAGAGGGGTTCATAGGGGGGGTCAGGTGCTATGAGCCAGCCGGATTAAGCGGGAGAAGATGGATGGATGGATGGAGTTCAAAAGCTGTACCAATGTAGTTGAAAGTAAAAAATAAAAAAATAAATATTTATTGTGGGTGTAGTAATTTCAACTCAATATAGTAAGTTTTCACAGGTGATAATATGAACTACAAATAAGTTGATAAAATAGAAACAAACTTAAAATGCTTAGTTGGCATAACTTCAAAAGCTTAGTTGACCCAACTTAATAATAGCAGTACTTCAAAACTTAAAAGTTTAAGTTGATACGTACAACTTAAAAACTCTGTGCAGTAAGTTGCCTTGAAAATTTGAGTTGAGTTTAACTTTTTCTTTTTTACAGTGTACAAACTCTAGATCCACTTTGTTCTTTGGCTTTAAATTCAGGAACGTGAACCTCTATGGGTGTTGGACTTATGGACTATCTAAATATTCGTCATTTTCAATTTAATGATCTGAGCAAATCTAAAAATAAAAGCACATATACTTCTGCGATATAAATATGAATATTGGATAGAGCCACTTGTGTTGAAGTACAATTACACGGACAGAATCACACTCATTTACAAGATTCACATATTCAAGTACGGACACAAAAATCCAGTTGAAAAGTACAGTTATGCAAAACTCTTCTTAGTTAGAGGAGTTATTTTTAACCAAATGTACAAGTGAGTAAAGTTTTATGTGAACGAAATTCGGTGATTTGAATATTTTGTATTTCTTGCACGGTTCCTTCCCATCTGATTTAATTGGTCTGTTCTTTGAAAATACCAGGCTCTTTCTTACAAGTTTGCAATAAGAAAATGTTTAGTTCCTTGACTTTCCACCCCAGAGCAATCAATAGTAGTTTATGATTAGACTAATGACCCTGCAAAACTGTTTATTTAGCAAAGGTTCTTGCAATATTTAACAAGAACGGCTGCTAACCGCTTTCAAAGTTCAAGTTCAAAGTTCAACGCAATGCGAGAACAATATTAGTTCTGATTTCAAGTTTAAAATGTGTGTAAATGACAGTCGTGCTTAGTCATCTTTCTGTAGCATTTTCCATAGTTCCATCATTTTATTTCAGAAATAGTCAATCGGGGCAGGAAAGCGGGAAGGGAACTTACTTAGCAGCGAAACACACGAGCTGTCAATCAAACCTGTTGCTAACACTAGGGGGAGGGACCTCGGGGAATGAAGGCGTCTGATTGGTCCATTATTTATGTTCATGTCTTGATTTAGGAACAAGATAGAGAAATGAAAGAATCAGGATCCTGTGTCGCGGGTTCATACGAACATTTTAAGACCAAAATGACGAGGCTCAGTGCAGCAGGTAAAGACAGAGGAGCGATAAGATCCCAATGTAAATCAATGGGAAAAAGGGAGAGAAGGAGCCAGAAGAGCCTCCTGGAGCACTTCCTGTTTGGCACACGGCGGCTAACGCTTTAGCTCTGTCCACTCATATATACGGTCTATGTTTGTGACGTAAGCGTGAATATACAGCCTATAGAGCCAGAACTTTTTATAATCATTTGGAGATTTACAATGATTTTTTTTTTTTTTTTTTTTACATCACTAGGTAAATATATTGGCTATCAGCACCTTCAAAGCCCTTTTTATCGGTATTGTATAGGATCCAAAAAAACTCTATTGGTCGGACCCTATTTTGTACATTTCACTGCTATTGATATTGATTTTTTTGGATCCCTTTTGAATTTGTAGTGATTTGGGTAAGAGTGTTCTGAATTTAAATTAGCAAAAATATTGATCCTGTTGTTAGGGAAACATTAGTTTTGATTTCAAGTTTAAAATGTGTGTACATGACAGTCGTGCTTAGTCATCTTTCTGTAGCATTTTCCATAGGGATTTGAAAAGCGTTGAGTGAACAGCCCCCTCTGCTGGCCAGGGCACTTTACTATCTCTCCTCTGCCTTCATAAAAATGTAAAACCTGCCCAGCACCAGCCGTATTTTACACTAACGCCGGCGTGATCTCTCGTTGTGGACTCTTCTCTCTCTCTCGTTTTCTCTCTGAGCAGAAGCAGAGGGAGGCAGTGTTCCTCCTGCAGACAGATCTCTGCATGGGGGCTGTGGCTGCAGTGGCTCGACTACAGGCTGTGTCATTATAAAGGTGCACTGCAGACACTGGGAACTGCTGCAAGCTAGCACACACACACACACACACGCACACACACACACACACACTCACACACGCACGCACACACACACTCACACAGCGCATGATGGAGAGTGGGAACCAGGGGGCTTTCTAACTTGTGAACAGACACGATACGTTAGCTGTTACCTTCTACAAAGCGAGTACATTGATCACTGCATTCATTCTGTCTTCTTCTCACAAATTTGACCATTACCTTGGCCTGTTGGTTTCACAATATGTTATTTATTTATTTAAATCAATCTTAGACTGGTGTATTTATGTATTTATTTACATTTTCTTCAATTTCTTTGCAAGTTTGTGCAAGTTGTGTATGACTTAAGAGGTTAAATTAAGAACATTTTACTTTATTTGAGTGGATTCAACTTGACAAGTCAAATTATCTGCCAGTGGAATAAGTGTTTCTTTCTTAATTCAAGCAACATTTGATTTTGTTTCATATTTTAAGTGCAAAAAGTTGTTGTTTTTCTTATTTTAAGTTTAGCAAGATACTTGCCTGCCTCCTGGACCATCTCCACCTCCCTGACTCCTCTCGGCTGCAATGTCGTGTCATAATTTAATGTCGTGTCATAATGTCTATATGTGTTCTTCTTTTTGTTGTACTTCTATTTTCCTTTTTCTCTGTAGTAGTTAGTTATAGTTATTATAGTTAGTATAGAGAGTTATGAAAGATAGAATAAAGATAGATAGAAAGAGTTATGAAAGATAGTGCATCACGGTGGTAATCTCATAGTTTCCTGTTTCAGTTAGTGGTAAATAAAGAGAGTTTTGTCACAGTTAGACTCACTTTAGTTTTGCTTTATGTGGGATTGTCACAGATAGTAAATCTCTAGACTCATCTGTTTAGTTTAGCTTTGTGGGAAGGTGGAGGGTGGAGGGGAAATGTGAGATTGTTCTTTTTTTAATCACTGTAAAGTGCTTTGTGTTGCATTTTTGTATGAAAAGCGCTCTATAAATAAAGTTTTGATTGATTGATTGAAGATATATTTTCAAGAAAAAGTCTTTTTCCACTGGCAGATCATTTTACTTTCCAGTGAAATTTACTGAAATCACAGTAAAACTTTCTTCATTCAAGTCATCTTAACTTGACTAGATTTTGTTTTATGCAGTGAGATTAAGTATAACAGATCTTCAGACAGAGCAGTGCCTCTAGTTAGCTTCACCTTCACATCCAGAGGAGCATGTATGGCGCATGTTCGGGCCACGGGGCTCACACAAACCTATGTACCGACATGTGCTCCATTTGCAGTCTCCCAGCGTCCCCCGGGGGAGCTAGGGCTAGTGTGTAGGGGTGAAACTAAGGGTGCTTCTCTCTCTTCATGTTCCCTACTTGCGCGTTAATAAATCGACCAGGCTCGCGCGACTGCCGGCTCACTCATTTTCAATAAACGCAGCGGAGCGTCTAATGCCTTCCCTCCGTCAGTTAGCCGCTATTAGCCCGCAGATGAATATGGGCCCCTCTGTTCTGACGGAGCGACCCGGAGACGCAGCCCCCGTGAGCGCCCTGACACGATGATGAATGGCTCCGGGGCCCGATTCAAACACGATGCAGCGGGACATTTCCCAGACAAGAGGAAAAGGAGAGTTTGAAGCAGCACAGGTGGAGGTGATGCGTTGCCAGGAATAGACACAGACCTATTATTCTGGGTTTTATATGACATCACTGCATATGTATTGGTCATTAAAATGTTATACAGATGGTAAAATGAGCAGGCTGTTGTTAGAATGCAGAGTTTGGTCAAACCTGCGTGAAGTCGGCCCCCATCAAACCTACACAAAAACTATGTCAATCGTTTGTGCTGTTTTGTGCTGCAAAAAGTTTCGTTTGTGCTTCTTTAGTTTTGGAGAAATTAACGATTCTTTTATAGGTCAAATTGGGGTCAGCCCCCAGGAAGCTTCAGAATGCTCTAAAACATCCAAAATGGAGTCAATCATTTGTGCTTCGTTTGTGCTGCAAAAAGTTTCGCTTGTGCGATTCTGGTTCTTAAGATATTTGCAGTTTTATTTTCGGCCGATGACGTCGTCCAGCCCCTCAGAATGTGAAATAGAGCTCAAAACAGGCAGAAAATTATAGAAAACGTTTATATTTTATTTTTGCTGTTTTGTGCTGTGACAATTTTCATTTGTGTGAGTTTATTTCTAAAATGATTGATTATTATTTCTGCGGTAATTATAGGACGTCATTTCCGCTCAGCTGACGGCGACAAACTCTGCAAAACTAGTGACGATAAACGATCTCAGGCTGCGGGAAAGTACAAATGAAAATTGTCACAGCACAAAACAGCACAAATGAAATACAAACGTTTTCTATAATTTTTGCCTGTTTTGAGGCTATTTCACATTCTGAGGGGCTGGACGACGTCATCGGCCGAAAATAAAACTGCAAATATGTTAAGAACCAGAATCGCACAAACGAAACTTTTTGCAGCAAAAAAACAGCACAAACGAACCATAAACGACTGACTCCATTTTGGATGTTTTAGAGCATTTTGAAGCTTCCTGGGGGCTGGATGACCCCAGATTGACCTATAAAACAATCGTTAATTTCTCCAAAACTGAAGAAGCGCAAACAAACTTTTTCCAACACAAAGCATAACACGAAGCACAAACGATTGACATAGTTTTTGTGTAGGTTTGAGTTTGATGGGGCCAACTTCACAGAGGTTTTGTTAAAGGCAACAGCCACAATTATTACTTTTACATGTCATTAACATTCCCTGGGGATGTGATACTAACTAAAAGCACTACGCTGTTAGAAGCTCTTACTCAAATTAGGCTTAAACTGAGCTTTATTTGATCATAATCTGACCAGAAAGAGCTTACTTGGTTGGAATTACAACAGATGAGCTGCTTTGTGCTGTTAAATAAGTCCCTCTCAAATAAAATGATCAGATTTTCTTAATTGAAAACTGGAACACACCCGGGTGAGGATGTTTGGAATAGATAAAAATGTGAAAAGAGCGCGTAATATTGTCCAACTCTCAACTTGTGGGTCAGTATAAAATCTCAGGGGTGTTTGTTGGTGTATTTTGTTTTGCTTTATGGTTATTTCAAGCACAGTTTTCTGTATTTTAGCAAAACAAATGACAAAATCCTCCTCTTTGCTGTTGGTGGGGATCAAATTAGTCAAAAACAGGGACAACTGGGTCATATCTTGTATAAAACTAAGACAAATCACTGGTTTTGTATAAATCTGCTGGGACATAGGACTCAAAACTGGGACTGTAAATAGGGACTTTTGGTCACCCAGTTTTTTTTGTCAATTAGTCATTCTCAATTTTTTGTTGAAAATTTGTGCATTTTTTTTCTTGAGTTTCTAGACGATCTTAAAACTTTTTGTGTGTGTTTTTGCTCATGTGTGTCACCAGGGTAAATAAATGTAGAAAACCCCCAGCCTGATGTCACTGCAATATCAAGAGGAATGATCAGGTTCAACATTAGTGATCGGACCTTTTAGTTTACATGTGAACACCGTGTAATCCACTGGGAAAACTGACTCTCGCCCCCGTTTGGGAATATGACATAATTACATCTGACATTCTGCAGGTTTTATTTATTTTTTGTTTTGTTTTAATGATCATCTGTAACAGTTACAGTGTAAATATATTATAGCAATATGCAAATCCCCATCTGCTGTCCTATAGGTAATACAGTGTAAAAGTTAGGGCCATTGTCATATCAACAATTACAGACAAAATATTATATCTTTTGAATAGTCCTCTACATGGCACCATATAAATGAATCGGAAACCATCAGCTGTTTTCAGATTGGAGGTTTTGAGGATGTCGTTTTCCTGCAGATGAGATCGTACAGTACTTTCCCATGAGAGATTCACAAATGTTGAAACTGACGACTTCCATTAGTGACTAGACCCATTAAGGACGTGTCTTACAGCAAAAATCTATTTTAACTGTATTCATTTTAGCTGCCCCCCATTTGTATTAAATATTACTCGCTTACAGGGTGTTAATTGGTAGTTTTCAGATTGTATAATGTTCGAGTTAGAGTTAGATTTCCCTAGTGATTACATTATACTTTACCGTGAAATATCCAAAAAGTATCTTCACAAATGTTGAACCTGGTATTTTCAATTATTGACTGAACCCAAGCACTCACTGTATTACAACATAAATTTGTATTATAACTAGTGCTGTCAGACGATTGATGTTTTAAATCAAATTAATCACACTTTAGAATTTTGATTAATCACGATTAATCGCAGTTAATTATTCCTCAAAAAGAGACCGAAATATTTTGACAAAAGTGCTATTTATTATCAAAAAGTTATATTATTGACATTTTTCTATCGCTGGTAGTTTTGGTGTCGTGCTCGGCTTGTTGTTGGTACAAGTAGCGTCGTTGCTGCCGCTGAATCAAGCACGTGTTTTGCATTAACCTCTTGAGACCCTGTGGCCCCACACGAGGACATTACATTTTTGCCTCTTAGCACCATGATTTTCAATTATTTTAAACTTTCACCTGTAATCAACTAAAAACCTCTACAGCAGCTCCCGAAAGTAAAAAAAAACTGCATGGTAAAGTTTAGATGCAAAATTTATGAATAAAACCAATGTATTTATGTACAATAATGTCTCTTCATGTATCTTAATGTATCTTCATTTGGCATTAAAATTTGACCCATTTTCTTGACCACAGCAGACGAGAGCATCAGGAAATGTCATGTCCTCGTTTGAAGACATTGGGACTGTGTTATATTATTGATTGTACATGTTGTGAGGTAAACTTGGGAATATTTAGATGAGTTTACAGTTATAAATTGCTGGACGTTTCTGCTGCTATAGGGAAACTGCTGCCTGTCTCCACTTTTTGCACCTCTACTTTTTTTTGTAACGATTGAAAACCAGAAAAAATTAAAACTGTGGACCACATTTTCAGGCCTTTTTGTGTGTTTTTAACCTCGCTCACTGAACCCCAACCCGCTCACGGTCGACCTACGTCACATTTGGCAGGTTTAGGGCTTGAAATAAACAGCTAATTGCTGTTTGTTTGTTTTTTGTAATTTATTTATACATTTTAATGTTTTTACATTTTTTAACCAATGGTGTCATACAGAAGACTTACTTAGTAGGTCCTACTTATCCCAAATAGCAAGAAGAAATGAAAAATGGACACCAGACAAAAGCTCGGGTCTCAGGAGGTTAAGATGATATTTTAAACTTGTTGTGCTTATTTGGAAAGAGTTCGTCGCTGCCATATCTGCAAACTAGTTTTATCCAAAGTCTAGTTTTATCCAAAGTCACATATGGACAGACCTTATTGCTGGGTGTCAGATCCACACCATTCTTTAAGCCAGGATTATTTAATTAATATTGTTAAGCTGCAGATTTTTGTTGTAATACAGCATGGTCTTGGGTCTAGTCAGTAATAGAAATGATCAGGTTTGATATTTGGGAATTTACCTTTCTGATATTTCATGGCAAAATACAAAATAGTTAATAGGAAAAACTGGCGCTCGCTCCCGTCTGAAAGTATCACATCATCACATTCTCAGCTTTATAACTCTACGGGAGCCACACACTGAAAGAAATATCTAAACTTATGGTCCACACATGTTCAGTCTTGTCATTATTTGCTGCGATTGGCTCCACAAACTCGCCATATTAAACTTATTCTTCAGAGTGCTTTCAGTTGACAACGATCACGTCTTTAGGGTTGAATAATGGCGCCTCCGAAGCTACTGTGCCCAGTCGCTTTGGTTTATTTATGCTGACAGAGACGACACTGAACACTGGGCCGGTTTTTGTTTCGCGTGAATAGGTTCAGTAGATATTAACCATAAACCAGGTCAACAAATCTGCAAACTGACAGTCAAACAGCAAAATCCACCACATAAGTCTGTCCCCCAGCCCAGTTTTAAACTATAAAGACGCTACAACGATCTGATGTTACATAAACACGACGTATCACGGTGTGGTTATTTGATACGAACTAAAGGGGCGACAGTTGAGCAGCTGTTTCACTCAGACCAAAAAGTAACCGGTTCTAATCTCATCTGTGCATATTACTGTCAGTGTGACTCTGAGCAAAGCCCTACGTCTTAATTTCTTAGTCCAATCATGGAAATGTGTCTGGCAGGCCGGGCGTGTGGCGTGAAGATCTTTCTAAATTATTGTTTTGTGTATTTGGCAAATCCAATATGCAAAGTTAAATGACTTATTATAAAACACACACAAGAGCCGTTTTGAATGATGAAAATCTAACAAAATTCATTTAAAAAGGCATCAGGGGTTCTCCGTTTTGTACACAAATTACGGTTTAAATGATGTCTGTGCTCCACCGCCTCCACCTTTTCAAGCTCACTTTGTTCCAGGGCGTTTATCTAGTGTCACAAAAATCACCGTGTTCCAACGAAAACAATAAAAGGCTTTGTTGGGAATAATTGTTGTGAACACATTGGGATATTTCATTAAATGAGCTCAGAAAACACTGAAAACTGAAATAGTCAAATTTATTCTGCAGAAACACAAAAATCTGTTGCGGTGACTTAAGTATCCAATTGACCTTTCATTAGACTTCACGTTCAGAGTGATACAACAATCTTTTCAACAGACCAACTTAATAAATGGCTGAAATGATGTGCAAATGTTTGTCAAAGGCAGCGTAAGTGGAATATCAAGTAGGGTAGTTTCCCCCGTGTTTACACGGACACCGGAAATCAAATCTGATCATTGTCTAATTTCTGGAGTTGTCAGATTAGAGAAATGTCATGTGTCAGTTACACCTGATGTGAATAACTTGATTTCCTGTAGACTGTTCACACCTTTGAGTCCGTGAATGATACAAAAAAGGCCAAACTAATGTGGCAAAGACACAAGAAAAAAGGTTAAAAATGAAAATACCGGTAATTTGTATTGTATATTGTACTTTGTCTTTCCAATACAATATTAACAGTTAAAGAGCCCATATTACACTATTCTGATCGATGTTGTAATGTTGTTCCCTCATCACAAACTTATTTGGGGTTGTGTTTTGTTTCATTCACACATGTTGAACACACAAATCCTCCATATTTAGCCTCTAAAACAGAAAAAAACTCCATCTTTTCTTGTGTAATGTCACAATAAGTCACATGTCCTGTGGTAATACTAGTGCTGTCAAACTAATTTTACATTTTTTAATCAGATTAATCACACCAAAAATATTCATTATGTCTTCTTTGTACTTTAACTTCGTAGGTTCTTTTTTTTAAGACAATGTAGTCAAGTGTATTTACCTTGTTGACCTGTTTCGTCTGAGCGACCACATCTACAGGAAGTAACAACAGCTGATGTACGACAGTCCGGAAAATGGCAGCAGGTAAATACACTTGACTACATTGTCTTAAAAAAGAACCTAAGAAGTTACAGATTAATCACACTTTAGAATTTTGATTAGTCACGATTAATCGCAGTTAATTATTCTTCAAAAAAAGACCAAAATATTTTGACAAAAGTGCAATTTATTTTTAAAAAGTTATATTATTGACATTTTTCTGTCGCTTGTAGTTTTGTTGTCGTGCTCGGCTTGATATTGGTACAAGTAGCGTCGTTGCTGCCGCTGAATCAACCCCGTGTTTTGCTTTAAGATGGTATTTTAAACTTGTTACGCTTCTGTGGAAAGAGAGTTCATCGCTGCAACATCTGCAAACTACCTTAGTTTTATCCAAAGCTGCGTATGGGACAGACCTGATCACTGACCTAATAACCTGCGCCGCCTTTCAGGTCACGATCGCGCTTTCCATAGAGGATATATATAAATATTTTGACAAAAATGCAATTTATTATCAAAAAGTTAAATTACTGACATTTTTCTATCGCTGGTAGTTTTGTTAACAACATTTGTCGTGTGCAGCTTGTTGTTGGTGCACCAATAGCGTCCTTGCTGCCGCTGAATCAAACACGTGTTTTGCTTTATAATAATGTATTTTATTTATTTGGCACATTCAGCAGCAGCACTCAGAGGTTGGAACTCACAAGGTCCAAGTGGGAAATAAATAATAATAATAATAATAATAATAATAATAATAATAATAATAATAATAATAATAATAATAATAATAATAATAATAATAATAATAATGCATTTTATTTATTTGGCGCATTCAGCAGCAGCACTCAGAGGTTGGAACTCACAAGGTCCAAGTGGGAAATAAATAATAATAATAATAATAATAATAATAATAATAATAATAATAATAATAATAATAATAATAATAATGCATTTTATTTATTTGGCACATTCAGCAGCAGCACTCAGAGGTTGGAACTCACAAGGTCCAAGTGGGAAATAAATAATAATAATAATAATAATAATAATAATAATAATAATAATAATAATAATAATAATAATAATAATAATAATAATAATGCATTTTATTTATTTGGCGCCTTTCTGGACACTCAAGGTCGCCTTACAACAACAGCCACAGTGTCAACGACGCTCAAAGACGCTTTACAGAGCTTTATTAACAGAGCATTGTTCATTCACTCCAGACCCGATGGTGTAAACTACCACCAACACTCGCGTAGACTCCACTTTCACACCTACAGTGCATGTTTTGAGTTGGGTTAGATGGTATTTTAAACCTGTTGTGCTTAGTTTTATCCAAAGTCGCGTATGGACAGACCTGATCACTGACCTAATAACCTGCGCCGCCTTTCAGGTCACGATTGGCGGCACGGTGGCTGAGTGGCTAGCACTCATGCCTCACAGCAAGAAGGTTGCGGGTTCGATCCCCGGGTCACCCGGGCCTTTCTGTGTGGAGTTTGCATGTTCTCCCTGTGTCTGGATGGGTTTCCTCCGGGCTCCGGTTTCCCCCATCAACCCAAAACATGCACTGTAGGTGTAAAAAAGTTGTGTGAGTGAGTGTTGGTGGTGGTCGGAGGGACCGTTGGCGCCGCTTGGCCTGGCAGCCGCGCCTCCGTCAGTCTGCCCCAGGGCAACTGTGGCTATAACAGTAGCTTACCACCACCGGGTCTGGAGTGAATGAAGAATGCTCTGTAAAAATGCTGTGTAAAGCACTTTGGGGACATGTGTCTGTGTAAAAAGCGCTATATAAATAAACCTTACCTTACCTTACGATCGCACTTTCCAGAGAGGAGCGTTCAAAGTAAACTGTGTGTTTAATCTGCGTTAAAAAAACAATAGTGCGATATTTTTTTGTGATTAATCGCACGTGTTAATGCGTTGACAGCCGTAGGTAATACACAAAACCACTGTGTTTTTAAACTCAATATTCTGCAGCTAGAATAATTTGAACATTGATTAAGCGACACAAGTGAGTGTTTGACGATCACACCAGAAGAGACCTAATTATACTTTTCGGACATTAGTAAAATCTGCGTGACATTTATTTTTGTTCATTGTTATAGTTAAGAAGCACAGTTACATTGTAAGTCTGCATGTTCTGTGCACTGCTGCCGAATAAACATTCATTCATTCAATTACTGGGTTATCTGATATAATTATTATCTGATTTGAACTGGCCATGTAAAAGTACCCACCATTTACTCTACAGCCGTTTCCACTGCACTCAAATCAGTTCATGTCCCACATTGTCATTTCCTGCCCTACATTCTCCTTCCACTTAAGGGGCCTGTACCCAATTTCTTGTGTGTACTGTATTTGAGCAAAATTTGTCGTACCTCAGCACCGATATAGGCGTTTTGTATCAGCAGCTCTTGAGGTCAAAATAAGTTCACTGCGTATTGTCTGCGTCTAACTGCAAAGCGCGTCATTGTCCGAGAAAAAGTGCGCGGTTAGCATGCCAGCTCTGATCTCTGAAAATCGTGAAAAGTGCATATAAACTCGGTGAACGCAGTGAATAATTAGGAAGCTTGGAGTGTGTAAAGTAAGTGAGGAATAACTGTTTTAAATGGACTAGAGCTCCAACTCCCACAGTAACTCCCCTGTTTTTATGACTCATCTCACGAGGAGGGTAATTTTACTGAGATGAAAGTCACTACAGCCTCCGTTATTCGCACGGCGGCTTAGGGATGTTTTATATTTTCTCAAACTTGTGAAGATCAGAGTGACATTTTATAGTTCCTCTGATGGTTATGAGGTTTACACAAATATGGCAAATTAGCTTATCTTCTTTTCCCTACGAGCTCTTTTCTTTCCACACTTTTATTACTATTATCATTACCTTTTAGCCTCAAACAGAAAAACTGATTTCAACCTCTATTTCCAATATTTAATTTAAAGTTTCGTTCAAATAACACTAATCCAAAAAGCTGTCATTGTGCCTATTTCAGTTTTGATATTTTATTCTCTCTGGTTTATTTGCCCCTGAAGTTCTGCTGAAACATCACTGCAATTTTGTGGAGAAACATGTCGTCTTCTTTTATAGCGACGCGTTTACTTTTGCTTCTTGGAAAGTAATTGTCGAACTCCATGACGAGAAACGGGAAGAAGCGATAAACTCCCAGAGATCCAAATCCAAATCCACTTTATTCCTATAGCACGTTTTACAAACAGAGCAGTTTCCAAAGTGCTGCACAGAGATAAAACAAAAAGAAATGCTAAAATGTGGTCACACCCGTCCTAAAACAATAAAACCAGTAAAATCAAATTGAAGCAACACCGTAAGTAGAATTGAATAAATAAAATAAAATGAATAAAAGACACAGAGGGCCACACAAACTCACGCGGTGTTAAAAGCCAGAGAGTAAAAGTGGGTTTTAAGAAAAGCACAATCACTGTTTTTTGAAGTAAACTTTAAATTAAATATCGGAAATGGAGGTCAAAATCAGTGTTTTTGTTCAACACTAAAACAGAATAATGAAATAACAAACTGTTTTACCATTTTTTATTGTTTTTAATTGTTCTTAATTGAAATTCAAAAGAACAAATAATACACGGACCAACAACAACAACAACTAGTTTTTCAGGTTTCAAGACAGTTAAAATCAGGACCTATAAACTCAAAGGTTTACTATATAACTTATAGGCTGGGAAATGCTTGTTTCTCCTGTATGGATGTCATTGCTCTGTCTGGAATGTTCCACAGTATGGCATTAAACAGCTCTACCTTACATTTATTCAATTACAGATGTTTTTATAGATCAAAAAATCTAGAAAAACAGGCATTTCTCCACAAATCTGACCTGTACCTTGGTCTTGTTTGGTCTCCATGAAGATAGAAAGGTTTAATGCCACACTGTGAAACATTCCAAAGCAATAACATCTCCAGAAAAGCATCTGACAGGCCCTCCGTCAGAAAAGTTTCACCTTTAACCAGTGTCTCTAAACTCCCTCACCATATGCGCTTCTAACCCTCCTGTCCGGATGTGTCTGAGCAGACGGAGCATGAGCGAAAGTGGAGCTGGCAGCACTTCACTCAGAACCAGAGGAGAGCTGTGACCCAGCAGTGGCTCAGGGACCGGGAGGAGCTGCTGGCCCGGGCCCTGGTCACGCTGCAGGAGGCCGGACACGCCCACCAGGAGGCGCTGGACCTCTGCAGAGACAGACAGCAGCAGAGGGACATCTGCGCTCAGCTCCACGCCAAGGTCAGTGCACGGGTCACGGAGCACTACGCAAACACAGTGTACACGCCAGTGCTGGACAAATACTGGAGTTAATTTTTACACAGTTTGGTCTGATATTTGATTGTTGTTGTGAAAGATTTGTAGACTTAGGCTTAGACTAACTATATTGTGTCTATAAAGCAGTGAGTGTTGATCAGTGGACTCTTCATCTAGGTAAGATATTTATATGATTTACATGCACATTCCCATTACTACTGGAAATGACACATTAATACAATTGAAGTTAAACTGTGTATGTAAACATTACACAGTGCCTTTTCTGGTGATTGAAAGCTACTTAGGAAGCTGCTCAGGGGGATAAACTGATACATATTTGTGTCACTGCCCATTATCCTGTCGTTAACCCGTTTCAAAAGTCCTATATTACACTAGATGACTCTTGTGAAGCCATGTTATAATGTTAAAAAACAGACCTGGAGTTGTGTTTTGTTTCATTCACACGTCTGAGTAACTCTTTATTATTAGTCTGTCGACATCTGCAAAGCTCAAAATGCTCTGTACCACCTTGTTAACTGCCTTTTACCTGAAATGATCCAAATGATTCTAGTGAAGGTGTTTGTGAATTTAAAAACACAGTGGAGCACTTCCTGTATTACCACATGACATCACAAGGGGAGACTGTCTAAACTGCCTAAATATGCAGGGTTTGTGTGTTAATGTTTACCACACAAACCCTGCAAATGTGAATGAAACAAAACTCACCTCCACGTGATGAGGTAACAACATTTTAACATAAATCAGAATATAACATAATATGGGCCCTTTAAATATATGTTTGCTCACAGTCCTTAAAGGTACTCATGTGGTCAAAAAGTCATAAGGTTACAAGTCTGATTAATAAACCTGAAAAAAGAACACACAACTTTACAAGCCACAGATATAAACTCTCATTTGTGCCAACCAGGCCAATCACGATAATCACTATATCAATTTATCGTTCAATATATGAAAGCTGGAAGAAAACTTTATATTTTTTTGTAAAAGTGGGGAGATTTGGAGTATATATTTTTGTTGTAACAATAAGATTTGAGCTGTAAAAGGTTGTAAGTAACTTCTGTGGCTAATTATTGACAAATAATAGTACATGGTGTTATTTATGCCTTCAGCTCTTAATGCTCCTGTATATTTAAACATGGTTCACTGAGGTTATCCTGTTTTATTGTTATTGTATCAGTGGCATAAAGTAGTTTCAGTATTATTGTTCAGTAGATCTCTGTAGCAGTATATTGTGACAGACTTAGTGCCAACCTCTGTAACCCTTTTAAACAAAGCTCTTCCATTCACTCTTAAAGTTGAACTCCGGCACGTTTGAAGCTAAAGTCCGTTGCTAGAGATGGTCGAATACTGTCAGAAACCAAACGGCACAGATCAGTGTTTCCTCGGCGGAGATCTCACTGTGGCAGTGAGTCTGTCAAGGCAACAAACAAGTGTAGTGATGGGGGCAAGTTCTTAGCTTCCACATAAAACACCAATTTGCACAGAAGAAGCTTAACACCACTTTAACCCATCTTACAACAGCCACGAGTCTAACAAACACAACGCTCTGCCTGGTTCACTCATTAGTGTCTGGAAAAGTTATAAAATAACTTTATAAGCAGCCTTAGCATTAGCTTAGCATTAGCTTTGTTGATTTCCCACTGCGCATTGTGGTGAGAAACTCGAGCCGCCAGAAGCAACAAGTGAGGATCGACTACTGACTGTGAAGAACAACAGAAACTGAAAGTTGTTGAAAGAAAATGGTTTGTGAAAAAAAGTATAATTCACTCGTAAATAAATGGGATTAGAAACAACATCGGCGGTCGAGTCTTTTGGGCTTTCGCATGCGCAGTGGGAAATCAACAAGCTAATGCTAAGCTAATGCTAAGGCTGCTAATAAAGTTGTTTTATAACATTTCCAGACACTAATGAGTGAACCAGGCAGAGCGTTGTGTTTGTTAGACTCGTGGCTGTTGTAAGATGGGTTAAAGTGGTGTTAAGCTTCTTCTGTGCAAATTGGTGTTTTACGTGGAAGTTCAGAACTTGCCCCCATCACTATGTTAGTGATGTTGCCTTGACAGACTCACTGCCACAGTGAGATCTCCGCCGAGGAAACACTGATCTGTGCCGTTTTTTGGCTTCTGACAGAATTCCACCTCCTCTAGAAACGGACTTTAGCTTCAAACGTGCCGGAGTTCAACTTTAAGTCCCTTTTCATTCACTGTGGCTTTTAGTAACTGTGGAATTGTTGTATTTAAAAGGTTTGTATCCATGTTTGTTCTTAATTCATTGTTGTTATTAAATCATTCTATTATGCTCGGAGCTGGTGCTTTGACACTTCATTGTGTTGTACTCAGAAAGTGGCTTTGTATTTTTATTAGCTCGGACTGTTGTTGTCTATGGCTAACAGTGGTGTATGAGTGTGTAACTGTGTTTGCAGCTGCAGGAAGACAAATTTCGCCTTGGGGACAGTAAAGTTTATTTAATTTTATGTTTTTAAGTTGAGTATCTGATCCAAAAATACACATCTTGTTATTCTACCCACTGGAATGGCAAATGACAGGCACCAATTAAATTCTTGGTCGTCTTATTTTTACAGCTCTACCCTCTCTTAAAGGACCCATATTATGCTATTTTCTGATCTATGTTAGAATGTTGTTTCCTCATCAAAAACACACCTGGAGTTGTATTATTTTATTCACAAATGTTTAACACACAAACCCTGCAAATTTAGGCTGAGTTCTTCTCTCAAACAGAAAACACTCTGTTCCACCTTGTGATGTCATGTGTAGTGCTCCACTGTGTTTTTCATCTCCATCCCATATCCCGTATATCTGAGTGTCTAAGTGAGTGTGACGTCTCCACAGCGTCAGTGTCGCTCAAATGAGGCTCCTGTTGCCACGGTTACAGGAGCGAATCTGGAGCCAGGCTCCATATTTGGAAATCCGACCGCAAGTATCATAGCAACCACAAGAGCCAATCATGAATGAGGAGGTTAAATGTGGCGCCTCCTCATGGCAGAGCGGTGATACTCTGCACCTGCAGGACCACTGGATTTACCTGATTCTGGAGAATAATAAAGAAACTTTTAGCTTTTATCATCAAACTTTAAATAGTAAGTTTAAGTTGTTGATTTATGTTCTATGTTCTGTTACGTGTGAACAACAATAGAGTCGCAATTTAACAAAATTCACTTTACTTTATGCTAGTTAAATTATGCTAGTTAAGATTCTAGTAACATTAGCTATTGTAATTGTTTGAGATATTTTGTCATTTTATTGCAAAAATAGTCGATCGGGGCAGGAAAGCGGGAAGGGAACTTACTTAGCAGCGAAATGCACTATCTGTCAATCAAACCTGTTGCTAACGGTTGGCGGCAGCGAGCTCGTGGAATGAAGGCGTCTAATTGGTCCGTTATTTATGTTCATATCTTGATTTAGGAACAAATCAGCGAAATGAAAAATTCAGGATCCTGTGTCGTGGGTTCATATGAACATTTTAAGACCAAAATGACGAGGCCACAGCAGCAGTTACAGAGAGAGGGACAATAAGATCTCAATGTAAGTCACTGGGAAAAAGGGAGAGAAGGAGCTGGAAGAGCCTCCTGGAGCACTTCCTGTTTGGCACACGGCGGCTAACGCTTTAGCTCTGTCCACTCATATATACGGACTATGCTCCAAACACCTTCACTAGAACCATTTGGTTAATTTCAGCCCTGGAATTGCCGCTCTCTGCTGTATTAAAGGTAAAAGCTGCTAACTTGAAAACTATACCTTCATGACATCTCAAGATGGAACAGAGCATTTTGAGCTTTGGAGATGTGGACAGACTAATAATAAAGGATTTCTCAAACATACTGTATGTGAATGAAACAAAACAAAACACAATTTCAGGTATGTTTTTGAGGAGGTAGCAACATGATAACATATCTTAAAGCTCACAAGAGTAAATCTCATGTACATAAGACCTTTAATACGCTCTACAATCCTAAAACATTTGAGAGATTCCTGATGTTCCATATCCAACTCTCTCAGTATGATATTTATTGTAGTATTTTGTGGAGGCCAAACAAAACCGTGAATATGCTACTTTCCTTTTAAGATGCATTGGCAGCGTCATAATCCAAAGAACCCAAACATAAAAGTGCTCGATAACAGTTTTGTCTTCATATAGTCGGCACTGAACCAAAACGATCTTGTATAGCGAGACTTTTGACGTTATGATATCAGGATAGTTCAGTTCTTGTTACATCCCTGCGTTTTCCCCTCTCGTCCTGCTCTCCTTCCTCTGATATGAACACATGTGCTGTACGAGACACACGAGCGAACAGGCAGCTGCAGGACTGGAGGTGCCAGTACTTCCTCCTATAACGCGGTGCATCTGCTGACAAGGCCCCGCACACCAACACCGCCGGTCCGTCTGACACCTTCTCGCTTTCGGTGCCACGTGGGATTGGCTGTGAATGCAAACAAGCTAATAAGGACAGTCTGGCAGGACGCGATGCTGCCGTCTCCCATGGGCGCCGCTGCCGTAGTTCAGGATATTTGTGGGAGGCGAGTTAGATCCATGTGCTGTGATGCGCTGCTGCTGCTGCTGCTGTACAAATGGAGTGTGCTAGTGCCTGCGCTTTTGGCGTCATGGCCGATTAGATAAAGGGACATTGTGATGGAGTGAAGGAGGCTGGGAGAGACGAAAGTGGGAAATAATGGCAACTTTTGGCAAATGATGAGGTGTAGACGCATTCAGTTGTATTTTTTTTTTTAAATATATAGCTTAAAGGGCATATACCCACTTTTTTCACATGTATTTGAGAAAAATATGTCTTGCTCCAGTACAGATATATATTATAAGGTCATAGTAGGTCTGCTGTGTACTGTCTGCATCTAATTAGAGCCTAAATAATCAGAAAGTACTCGTTAGCATGCTTATTGTTGTTAGCAGTAAACATCATCATAACAAAGAGCCGTGAAATTGTCCTATCCTACGCCCGTCACAGATTAAGAGATGTTGTCTGGTCCTTACCTACAGTTTGTGCTTGATAAAATGTGATTCTAGTAATAATAATAATAATAATAATAATAATAATAATAATAATGATAATAATAATACATTTTATTTATTAGGCGCCTTTCTGGACACCCAAGGTTGCCTTACAACAAATAAACAAGTTAAGTGTGATTTAAACATACAGTTAAAAGCCTACAGTTAAAGTGGGACAGTATTTAATTGATTAATTGTATTTAGCATTGTATTTTATTAATAATTTAGTATTTAATAATGTGACTAGTGACTATAATCATGTGACCTGGGCAAACTGCTGAGATAAACAATATAAAAGTTACCATATATATGTATAAACAGCTCTTTAGGTTAAAATAAGTCTGCTGTGTACTGTCTGCATGTAATTAGAGCCCGATAATCAGGAAGTACTTGTTAACCTACTAATTATGGCCAAACCTCCATATCAAAGCCTGATCTCGTCAGATCTGAGAAGCGGAGCAGGGCTGGGCCTGGGTAGGACTTGGAGACCACAGGGAGAATCAGGTGCCACAGTGGAGCCAGTGGTAAAAAAAACTGTTGTGGTTTCAATAGGCAAAATGTAATGGTTGTAAAACAAGACAATTTAAAAGATTCTATACATTTATGATGCAATATTACTACTGTTCCATATATAATTCATAGTAGGGTTTATTTTGAAAAGGTAAAGTAATTTCATTTCACTGGTACATTATTATTTGTATTACATTATATTGTATTTGGTTGAATGAAACACATCCGGTCCGGTGGACAGCAGGGGGCGCTCTGCTTCTATCTCAGGTCATTAAAGCCACTGACTTGAGACCTGAACAACCGCTGTTTTATTTACTCTAGTTTTATCCCCTTTTATCCCCTTTTATCCCCTTTTTTGCACCAAACTGTAAAGAGTCTTAGAGCATCGGGAAAAGTGCTGTATAAGACTAATGCATCATTATTATTATTATTATTATTATTATTATTATTATTATTATTATTATTATTATTATTATTATTATTATTATTATTATTATTAATTGTTTAGCCGTACTGTGACGGCCAAACTCTGCTCTGGTCTAGGAGAGTTGTGAAACGTGTTAAGAAGGTCCTTGCAGTGAATAATTACGATACTCAGAATGCATAAGGTAAGTGATGAATAACTGCAAATGTTTTTAAAACGCTGAAAGAGCGAATGAGTGAACAAACGACAGAGAGACAGAGAGACAGAGAGACAGAGAGACTGAGAGACTGAGAGACAGAGAGACAGAGAGACAGAGAGACAGAGAGACTGAGAGACTGAGAGACAGAGAGACAGAGAGACAGAGAGACTGAGAGACTGAGAGACTGAGAGACAGAGAGACAGAGAGACTGAGAGACTGAGAGACTGAGAGACTGAGAGACAGAGAGACAGAGAGACAGAGAGACAGAGAGACTGAGAGACTGAGAGACTGAGAGACAGAGAGACAGAGAGACAGAGAGACAGAGAGACAGAGAGACAGAGAGACAGAGAGACAGAGAGACTGAGAGACTGAGAGACAGAGAGACAGAGAGACAGAGAGACAGAGAGACAGAGAGACTGAGAGACTGAGAGACTGAGAGACTGAGAGACTGAGAGACAGAGAGACTGAGAGACAGAGAGACAGAGAGACAGAGAGACAGAGAGACAGAGAGACAGAGAGACAGAGAGACAGAGAGACTGAGAGACTGAGAGACAGAGAGACAGAGAGACAGAGAGACAGAGAGACTGAGAGACTGAGAGACTGAGAGACTGAGAGACAGAGAGACAGAGAGACTGAGAGACTGAGAGACTGAGAGAGCAAAGGAAAGAGACTTGAAGGAGAAGTGGACTTTTTTTTGCAGGCTACATGCTTGCAAACAGACCTTTTTTCACTGTATCACTGTAAATATTTCCTGCACACATTTTTGCTCCTGTTTTTCCTGTTTTACACTGTGGAATAAAACCCCAAAGCGAACATCCCGACTCAGTGTCTTGAAGAGGTGACAATTAGGTACAAAGCCTTTCAAGAAAACCTTTTGTTTTCTGTGTCTGTTCTATAGTTATAATGTATGACACCTGTAGATCATTATATTATACTTTTGATTTTAAATTTCCATATTAATCTAAAATGAGTCACTGTAAAAGTCGTCACAACAAAGAGCCGTGAAGTTGTCGAATCTTATGTGTATCACAGATCAACAAAATAAACTTGGATGAAGTAAACACAGAGCAGTGGGCGTAAACCAGTGGAGGATGATCAGCAAAATGGCGTTTTGTAAATAAGCGATTAACGATTGCTCAAACATGCACAAATCACTCCAAATTCAACTTCTGCTGAGTAAACAGTGAAGGGAAACATGGTTAAAAGCTCTGAAAAATGGATTTTGCAAAATAGGTCCACTTTAAGTGAAAAAATAGAAAATAACATTCAATTTAGACTTCAGGCAGAAAACACTAAACCATCTCCCCCTTGAGTTTTTAAAAACAGCAGGTGTCTTTTGTGTAATTCCACCACACTTGCAGCACCGTACAAGCTACTGTTACTGTTATGACTCTGTGTGGGGATAAGGAAAATAATACAAAAACACACAGCGCCGTTTTAGCTCTGTGACTTGTACATATTATCCCAAACAAAGCGCTTTTTCCACAGTTTGAGCCGGGGTTAGAGCGCTGTTCATGTCAGAATTCTCCGTGACACCACTTTTATCACGCCAGCATCGGGACACGACCCAAACAACGGTCTCTGCGAATCAATTCTCGTGCAAATAGTATGAAGCTGTATAGAATTTAAGGTGTGTTTATGAATACAGTATACGTTTGCTTTTTGTGGATATAAGGTCACGAACTTGATGCTAGGATAATGATCATTCAAGGGATAATTTACAGCTGATGTCAACATTCCCTGTGGGTGTGAAGCTGACTGGAAGCGCTTGGAAAAACTGGAACTTGGAGGCAGCTAAACTGTATTTTAATGCAATGATTGTTTCTCACATGACAAACTGCGTGACAAGCCGGGCCTCGGCATGCAAAACCACTCTGAAACCAACCGAAATACACATCACAATATAATATAATAAAGAAAATAGAGAAAATAAATCAAATATAGAAAATAAAAATATAAATGGTAATAATATATTTAAAATAAGTAGCAAAAATAACAAGAAACTGGTGTCAAATAAGGCATAATTATGTAAATGTGTATGTAGAAGTAAAAATAAAATACAGAAATATAGAAATACAACAGTTGGGCAAGGAGAAACTGTGCAAAGATGAAATAATAATTGACAGGACATGTGTTATTTGTTACATAAGTTATTGTACAGTTATATGGAGTATGGCATGAATGTATTCCCGTATCTCTCACTGTTAGGATTTTATTTACTCTATTTACTTTATTTATTTACGTTCATTGTTCAAATCTATGTCATGACAGGACCACCCACTGAATGACGCCCCCTTTAATCCCAAATCTATACACACAGATACGTCCTGCGCCCCCTGCACCATTACACAGTGGCTTGAGTTCGGCACAATACACACAGCTTATTTCCTTATAGTTTATCGGCGAACGACAGACTCGTCTTTTCAATCTAGGCCTGTTTGTAGCGCGCTCCTCAGGCTTCTGTAATTAGCTTCTTTGTTGTGCCCGTGCTGTTCAAAGCTTTTATTCTGTCCTGCCTTTCATTTGCCTCCCACTTAACGCC
This sequence comes from Odontamblyopus lacepedii, assembly GCA_034769755.1. Taxonomy (NCBI): domain Eukaryota; kingdom Metazoa; phylum Chordata; class Actinopteri; order Gobiiformes; family Gobiidae; genus Odontamblyopus; species Odontamblyopus lacepedii. The sequence continues at coordinate 2,883,608 of CM068356.1, read as the reverse complement.
GGATCCCAGGCTTCGCTGATGACTGATTGTGCTTCCCGTATACCAGTAATAATATGCTCAAGGGAACGTATGCTCAGGTGAGGAGGCGCAGGAGACGCTGGGACTCGAGAGATTATAATCATGTAACCTGGTAAACTGGGGAGATAAAGGAGATAAAAGGCAGAAGCAGCGGTGGATGTAGTAGAAGTTGTATTAGTGATGGCTGTAATAATAGTGGTTGTAATAATGGTGGTTGTAGTAGTGGTTGTAATAGGGGGTGTAATAGTGGTTGTAATAGGGGGTGTAATAGTGGTTGTAGTAATGGTTGTAATAGGGGGTGTAATAGGGGGTGTAATAGTGGTTGTAATAGGGGGTGTAATAATCGTGGTTGTAATAGGGGGTGTAATGGTGGTTGTAATAGGGGGTGTAATAGTGGTTGTAATAGGGGGTGTAATGGTGGTTGTAATAGGGGGTGTAATAGTGGTTGTAATAGGGGGTGTAATAGTGGTTGTAATAGGGGGTGTAATAGTGGTTGTAATAGGGGGTGTAATAGTGGTTGTAATAGGGGGTGTAATGGTGGTTGTAATAGGGGGTGTAATGGTGGTTGTAATAGGGGGTGTAATAGTGGTTGTAATAGGGGGTGTAATAGTGGTTGTAATGGTGGTTGTAATAGGGGGTGTAATAGTGGTTGTAGTAATGGTTGTAGTAGGGGGGTGTAATGGTGGTTGTAATAGGGGGTGTAATAGTGGTTGTAATAGGGGGTGTAATAGTGGTTGTAATAGGGGGTGTAATAGTGGTTGTAATAGGGGGTGTAATAGTGGTTGTAATAGGGGTTGTAATAGGGGGTGTAATGGTGGTTGTAATAGGGGGTGTAATAGTGGTTGTAGTAATGGTTGTAATAGGGGGTGTAGTAGTGGTTGTAATAATTGTGGTTGTAATAGGGGGTGTAATGGTGGTTGTAATAGGGGGTGTAATAGTGGTTGTAATAGGGGGTGTAATAGTGGTTGTAATAGGGGGTGTAATAGTGGTTGTAATAGGGGGTGTAATAGTGGTTGTAGTAATGGTTGTAGTAGGGGGTGTAATAGTGGTTGTAATAGGGGGTGTAGTAGTGGTTGTAATAGGGGTTGTAATAGTGGTTGTAATATGGGGTGTAATAGTGGTTGTAATAGGGGTGTAATAGTAGTTGTAATAGGGGTGTAATGGTGGTTGTAATAGGGGGTGTAATAGTGGTTGTAATAGGGGGTGTAATAGTGGTTGTAATAGGGGGTGTAATGGTGGTTGTAATAGGGGGTGTAATAGTGGTTGTAATAGGGGGTGTAATAGTGGTTGTAATAGGGGGTGTAATGGTGGTTGTAATAGGGGGTGTAATAGTGGTTGTAATAGGGGGTGTAGTAGTGGTTGTAATAGGGGGTGTAATGGTGGTTGTAATAGGGGGT